>JAJEJO010052253.1:53571-114719 GCA_020662805.1 Glaucomys volans | reverse complement strand
ACTGAGGATTTCACCTCACTCCAGTCAGAATGGCAACTATCAAGAATACAAGCAACAATAAAGGTTGGTGAGGATGTCAGGGAAAGGGTACATTCATGCGTTGTTGGTAGGACTGCAAATTGGTGCAACCACTGTGGAAAGCAGTTAGTCCTTAAAAAACTAGGAATGGAACCACCACTTGACCCAGTTATCCCACTCCAAAGGAGCTAAAATCAGCAAACTACAGTGATGCAGCCACATCAATGTTTACAGCAGCTCAATTCACAATAGCCAAGCTATGGAATCTAACAGATGAATGGATAAAAAATGTGGTATATATACACAATGTAATATTAGCCACAAAAAAGTAAGACCTTATGAAATTTGCAGGTAAATGAATAGAACTGGAGACTATCATTCTAAGTGAAATAAGCCAATCCCCAGAAAACAAAGGTGGAATATTCTCTCTGATGTGTGGCTACTAACCCACAACAATGGTAGGTGAGGTGAAGAATAGAAGTTCAGCAGATTAGTCAAAGAGGAATGAAGAGAAAGGAAGGGGATATGAATAGGAAAACAGTGGAAGAAATCTGACTTAACTTTCCTATATACATGAATATACCACAGTAAATCTCAACATCATGTGCATCCACAAGATTGGGATGCTAATAAGAATAGTCCATGTTTGTATAAATATGTCCAAATAGACTCTACTATCATGTATAATTTAAAAGAACAAATAAAGAAAAGAGAAGAAATACAAATCAAAGTTAAAGAGATGCAAAACTGTTGAAAAAAGTGGTTGTCCACTTATTCTTCTTATAGATAAATCATGTATGTGAAGTATCAATACTTATTTAGGATATTACATCCTTTACAATTACTTAATTTTTTTAAGTGAAATAGATGCTGTCTTAAAAATAGATGACAGCATACTTAGTTTTTCTAAATTCTCTCAGGGAATACTTTTTTAAGAAGTACAGTATAGTTGCTACTTGAATAGTTTTTGAAGGCAAGGAAAATGGAGTTGAGTTCTAGATATGCTGATATCTAGTTTTATTACCTCAAGCAAGCTTTTAACTTTTTAAGCCTTAGCATTTTCATCAGAAAAATGTGCTCAAATACTAATTAATTAGGTTTCCATGAAATTAAATCTTTAACTGTAATATGTTTCAAAATAGTGGGCTTCAGAAATAATCACTTATTTGAATGTCTTAAATATTTATAAAAATATAAGAAGTTAAATCTGGATAGATACTAAATATAAGTCCCTTTTTTGTTATTTGCTAAATACCTTTATATTCTTTTTCAAAATGAGTTCCTCTTTATTTGTTATTTTGGTTTTGGAATTACTGTTACGAAAGGAGAGCCTACTTTTTCCTGGGAGTCATACAAGAATCCTAAAGGAATAACCAAGTTCTGAAAACTCAAAATATCTCCAATCTATCCAGGCTGTCACTGGGATCTTCAGCTTTCCACCCACACCTGACTGAGAAGTTACTGCTTCTCTATTTGAAAAACACACCCAAGGCTTTTTTGACTTGTTTTTCAAAGTTGTGACTCTTAGTGTCCAGATCTCACAACATCCACATATATCCCCGCACCAATCTCCTATGCTGGAGGACACAGCACTGGTCCCTGCCACTAGCTAAAAGGCCATCCTTATCTTCTGCATCCCAGAGAAGCCATTGTTCCTCTTCAATTCAAGACCTCCATTCCTTCTCACTCGAAGAAAAAAATAGGTTAATATCCTTCCATACAGCTATACTCCAACCAAAACTTAAGGTTTTCTTCAGGGCTTCAGATTTAAATGTGAAAGTCTGGTCATTCCATCTCCAAGGGAATGTGCACAGAAATTGTTAACATAGCAGACCTGCCTCTGCTATCCTTAGATAGTCCTTCTTTGGAGGTTGGCCCTTGGTTGACCTTTGGGAACTTGGATTACTGAAATGTTCCCACTACTCCCTAACTAATGAAAGTGGCTCACTGTGCCTAACCTGTTTTTGCAAACATTATGGTTTATGTTGAAAACCTACTTTACTTCTGAAAACCTGAAATTTTGGTAGAGATAGAGAGCAACTACGAAATCAGTCTTCAATAAGCTCGCTGGTAGACAACATCACACATTTGCTATCATGGTCAGTTTGTTTTGTATCCTCTTGCTTTAATAATTACTAGGCATGAATACACCTCTATGCTGACGACTTTGAGACTTCCTCCTCAATCACTGAAGCTGGGGACCCCTACTCAGGGAAAAGAAGAAAAATTATTTTTTACTATATCCAAGAATCTCTACAACAGTTAAAACAGTAAAATCAAGACAAAACAAGTATCTGAATGAATTCTAGAATCAAAATAAAATACCAAGGATCATTAAACCAAAAGAAGGCTCCACAAAGAAGATGACTCTTGCTAGGTCTTGAAATCCTCCTGTTTAGTTATTACCCTGTGACAAGGAAAAGTTTTCCACAAGAGGGAGCCCTTGAGTACAGGCAGATATCTTTTGGGGATAACCTGACTTTCTTTGCAATAATAGATTCCCAAGACCATAACCATGGAATTACAGTTGAAACTGATGTTACTTTTTCTACAGAGCCTATCCAGATCAAAGACAATTCAAGAGATTTTTTTTTTATTCTGTTAGTTTTCTCTTGGGTATCATGGCAGGTATTTGCTATTTTGCTGAGAAGTGTGTGTGTGTGTGTGTGTCTTTGTGTGTGTGTGTGTGAGAGTGTATGTGTGTGTTTATGTGTGTGTGTGTACTTCATATATTCGAAAATGGACAGTTATAGAAATCCATGAATAAATAAATAATGAAATTATTAGAATGACAATATGGGACGTTGTGGAATCTATCTTGTGTTTTACAAACAAGTATAGAAACTTTTCAAAACTGATACCAAACAGAGCTGCAAGCATGTGACTAAGTATGTGGGAGACTTACAAACTGCATTTTATCTTGTAATCTCAATGGATGAGATGTTGTGGCATCTTGATGTTTCACACGTAGGTTGATATAAAATGTTCAGCTTCAAGCTAGCAAAATGTGATAAAATAATTGTCATTGTTCACAGAGAACAAACCAATTTTATGCATTTATTTTGTTTATATTTAGGAAGCATTGGTTTATTCTCAGGTCACTGTTTCTTGGACAACTTGAAAAGAAACACTTAAAAAAATCAAGTAAATGAACATATATACCCTGGCATAAAATATTTTTTATCTATCAGTCATAGACATAGCTCTTCAAGATGGTAAAACTCTTGACAGTGGCTCAGATGTGACTCCCTTAATGAAAACTTAAACTAAATTTTAAAAATTATTTTTTAAAAAGGTAAACAGGTTGATATAGTCTACCTTTTAAATTCAACAACACAGTCATGTTAAGAAACAACAAACCTCATCAGAGTTGTCCTATTAATTGATGCCATTTGCATATTCTATCAGCTAACGCTTCAGACAAATCTCTCTCCCTCCATGCTAACAGACTCAGTCTTTGCCCTCATTCAGGGCAGGTATGTGTGAGACAAGGCAGAGTGTGTCTCTCTTGTGCCTCATGTCGTTCTTACAGATTTAATTTTTTTTATACAACCACATACTCTCATGTTCCTACTTTCTTTCTCTGTCATTTGCATCTGAACTTTGTAGGAATGTTTTAAATTTAGAGCCTTACTTCTATGCAAAAGAAAAATGGAAGCTCCTTATGCTAACACTTTTCTAAGAATATTTAAAAAGAAATATTACATTTACTGTTATTCTATAAACTGCTTTCTAAAACTGTTTTCTTTGGATTTGTTTGTTTTGTTTGTTTAGGGTGAATAGGTCCATCCAACTTTTCTGTCTTTTGGTCTTTTTGATTTTTAAATAAAGGACTTTATTTTCGGTTGCTACAGAATACAGCCCTGCTAGCCAATTTAATGGCCCTGAATCACTCATGATTTGTATTTTTTATTTTAGTGTATACACACACACACACCATACCTGTATAGTATATATGTATGCTATACTGTACTAAACAAATACTATACTATACATGTACAGTGTGTATATATACATATATATGTACATATGCATGCAGTGTGTGTATACATATATAGTATATATACGTATACACACTATATGCATATGTGCATACACACATATGTACACACCATCAGAGGTACACAGCCGTGATCAACATTGTCGTCTCTCTTCGGTGAAGCCTGACTGATTCCCACAACACTCCCAGGGTCTCTCCCATGCTCTGCAGAGAATGATCGGCAACAGCAGCCTCCCTGACAGGAGCGTGTCCTTTTCCTCACATTGTATCTCCACCTCTGTGAAAATCTTCCTTATGAAGAGCAGTTTTCTCCCCCTAGTGTTCACTCTCTACCTCTGTTTTACATGCTTATACCCCAGGGAGTTTCATTAGTCACATTCTTCTAATCAGGGCCATCTATTCTTATTAATACAACTTTGTCTCCATTCTTTCAAAAATGCAGCCTTTTCATTCTAAGCCATTTTCTGTGACCCTGCCCCTCTCCTCATAGCTGTCACCATCTTTGTTTACTGATAAATTTCTTAAATGAATGGTTTCTACTGATTGCCTCCATTTCCTTACCTCTTACTTTTTCCTGGTTGGTATTGATTTTTTTTAATAGATATCTTCAGTGATTTTTCCAATCACCAAATAAAATGACCCCAGCTTCCCATTATTCAGACACTGTATTTTGTGCTTTCTCAAAATTCTCAATAATGTAAGCTCATTTTCCTCTTCAAAATATGACTCCTCTGTTTTTTAGATTTTTCCTGTTACTGGTGAACTTCAATCGTTCTCTAATGCTTTCCAACTGCTTTCCTCTGTTACATTGTCACTTCTCAGAGAACTCACTGGTAGACTTGACTTTGAACAGTGTTTCTAGGCTGAGTTTAACTCCTAGTAACTATCTTTAGTCCTGCCATCTGTTCTGAGCACCAGGTCTTCACATCTAGCACAAGCAAACACTTAGAGAACATGTACTTAGTGCAAGTTAGGCAAATATACAGGTAAATTCAGCCTGAACTTTTGTATGAATTTTTGTAAGAATGGCAATGTTTAGTGTCTAAGCCGAGAAGATTTTAACAAATTATACTCTTTTTAAAAAGTTATCTGCCAGCTTTGTTGAAGAAAAGAACACACAGAATTTTCTTTGTCCTACCATTTATGACTTTATCCTACCATTTATTACCTAAGTGACAACAGAAATCAAACACCTATTTTGATAAGAAACAGGCATTTCAAAGAACAAGTAAGAGATACTGAGTTCTCTCAGTTTCAGGAGTGGGTAGACTACAGAGGAAGGGGTACTCCAATTTTTTTTCATAAGGCATTCTTTAAACTTTCATCAAAGAAATGAGATTTCGATATAAATTTTCTATAGCCATGTTGTTTCTGAAGAGGTCATGTTTGTATTAGATTAAAAATGTAAGGTCATATAACTGATGGAAAGAAATGTACACTTTAGAAAAGGCGTAGAGAATTTTAAGCATTGACTTTCCTGTGACTTAGGCTGGGGTTTACTCTGATGTGTCTAGATAGAGAGTGATCTTTATTCACTCTGCTCATGTTTCTTCAGCCTGAGGAGTGATGCCTTTGGGGAGTTGTTTCCCCATGAGCATCATCATTTTCAAATGTAATTTTTAAATCTGTAGTGTGGCTTGTTTGTCCTGTGAAAACTCCTGTGGCCTAGATTTTGGGGGCTCCTAGCCATAATAGTCCTGCATTTGCTTGTGCCAAGCACCCCAGGGTTTTCCATTGATTTCTCAGTTCTGAATTTTCTGTAGCTCTAAGGAAGTGCACATTGGGTCTCTAAGCCTATATAAGGTATGGGCTGGACTTTAAATTTCCCACAGGAGTCTTGCTTTTTCTTTCCCAGAGAAAAGCTCATTACTCCTTTGCCTGCTGTGTTAGAGTTTTCCCAGTGTCCCCTTTCACAGTGGTGATAGCTCTTAGTGTGTCCTGGCTTACAGCTGAGGTATCAATTGCGAACTTCCTCTTCATGTCCTCATCTCTTCATTCTGTCCCTTCACAGATACTAACACTCATCCAGGAGACCCCTGAATTTAATCTCCACCCCTCACCTAGTAGTGGAAGATCTCCTTGAAAATTTTGGTAAAGGAGAAATAATACCAGGCAACATAGATGTGCTATTTTTCTCTTTGAAACACTATGAATAACAGATCCCTTCAACCACACTGGACAGGCAATCATGCTGTTGATCTAATCAGTGTGGACCCCTGCCCCTGCCAAGTTTGCATAAGAATTTAACCCCTCAGCACAACATCAAAATACAAAACATTAATTCAAGAGTTTCTCTGACTCTGTACTTCCTTCCTCAATTCTGGGGCTGAAGGAAATGCCGCCCCAGACATGAGGAGTTAATACTGTAATGATTTAAAATCTGAACCAATGTTAGCAGTCCTGAAGGCAGAAACACACCAAAAGAGAACCCTACGTCAATTTTCTAGGTAGAAACAGAATCTGACCTAGATAAACCAGAAACAATTAGGAACAGTACACATCCCTTAGGTGGGATGCTAAACTTAGGAATTTTGCTCGTAAGCAGCACTCTGGTGTTGTCAAGGTCATTAGCAAGGAGCCAAATGCCTGTGTATGAATTCTCATCCCATATTTCACAAATCCTATGACCTTAGGCAATTAATTTCTCTCCACCTCAGCAACTCGTCTTTAAAATGGGGATTATATGGCCTACCCAACGACAGCAGCGAGAATTAAGTTAGTGCAAGAGGAATACTGAGCACCTGATGCAAAGCAGGTGTATGCAGTATTAGCTATTATCTTGACAACAGGAAGGGGAATGATGATGTTCTGAAGCAGAGGTGGTAAACCTAAAGGCTCAAGTGCAGGTTAACTGCTGTGGTTTGAATGTACCCCTCACAGTTCATATGAGGGAAACTTAATGCCCAGTGTTAATGCAACAGTGTTCAGAGGCAGGACATTTAAGGGAATAGGTCACAAGGGCTCTGCCATGGGTTAGTTTTTGGGGAACTCATCCTGACAAAAGGAGGAGTTCAGCCCCTTCCTCTCTCCCTGCACTTGCTCTCTCTGCCTTCTGCCAACAGATGACACAGCAAGAAGATGCAGACCCCTTGGCACTGGACATCCAGACTCCAGAACTGTAAGAAAGAAATTCTGTCTCCCATATTCAGTTATAGCAGCACAAAACAAAGATGTAAAGCAAATACTTCTGTGTCAATGTTTATGACCTACTTTATGACCTCCATTAAGTATAGACATACAAAATTAATGGAGAGTCATAACACCAGATGAGTGTTCAATTAAAGCAAAATAAAACCAAAGCCAGCAAATTTAGCAATAGTGACACCATTAAAATAGTATGTCTATCAATCAATTGATACTTATTAGTGATTATGGAATATTTCTTTGGGCTAATTATTCAAATGAGTCAAATCAGGCAAAATGGTCAACTCAGTTGCTCATGTGAGTTATTTTACTCCTTTTGGGTACCCCAAATTGGCCACAGCCACATGCCACTCGGAGAGTGTTGGGGAAATATAATTATAATCAAAATACTTTCCCATTCCACAAATCCTTTCATAAAGGTAACAGAAAAAGAAAACACTTTCATAATTGAACAAGTGTTAAGCCAGAATATGATGCACATCACAGACAATCCACTGAAAGATTGCAAAGACAGAGAAATCTCACCCTTTTAAATATCAAGCAGTTATAAGCCATTATACTACATGTTTCAACAATGAACAATAACTAGTTCTCAAGAGGACTTGTTAGCACAATCTGCCACACATAGTTCACCCTAATTTACCTGATAATTGGTGTGACCATATGTGTGCACTAATTGGCTTTGGGGTGAGAGGGGACTTCTCATATCTTTATGACAAAGGATCATTTTGCAACAGATCAAGGCACCCTCAGAAGTTAGGCTCCTACCCTCCCATAAAAACTGGAAGATGTGGTGCTAACTCAATGTTTACATTTTAAAGCACCAGCTCCAAAGTCCTTGAGGAAGACATTCCTGGATTATAGAACTGACAAAGAACTATTTAGTTTTCAAAAGCATTTGTATACATTTTAAAGAGAAGAGAAAGTAATTACAATTACGATTTTCTAAATTAAATTCCCAGAGCAAAAGGAGGGAGGAAAAATCTTCCTTTGGAACAGGAAGAATCCTGCCTTTTATTTTTATCTTGTTCCTACACATGCCCTTGACATGCACCTCCTGAACATTGTTAATCTCCCTTTTACAGAGGAGGTGCTGAGGCACAGATGAGTTAAATTCCTAATCAACAGTTGATGCTTAAGATGAAAGTTTTAAGTATTCTTGAAATTGGCCATGGTAGGGAAGATGCTTCATGTGATTGGATTTAAGTTTTGCTTTCTTGCATTGTTAAAATATGATACCTCTTTAATGGTATAACTTGAAAAAGAAATGAGAAAACTCGAGAGAGTCTTTTATATTAGTTAACACTTTATTACAAGAACCTGGGGGAGAAACTCTTGATGGTTTTAATTTAAAGAGGATTGCTCATTAATTCTTTCAATGTGCAGATCATTTACTGAGCTAAATCAGTCTGATATTAGAAATGTTTCATTGTTAACCACAATCAGGTTTGGTGGTATTTTACCCTATTAGAAGTTTTCAAATGCTCTTACCAACTGTGAATTTTGATCAACTAATGATCTGGGAAGACAGGGAGGAAAGAAGGCAGAGGGAATTAGTCTTATAGGAATTCCCTTTATGAGCTTGATAGGAGCCTGAGGCTAAATGTGAGAAATAAAGGATTTCAATACTGTGGTGGTAAGAAGGGTTGGGGGAGTGCTGGGAAGATGTGAGGGACCTCAAGACCTGACATTCTTTTTACCCCCATTTCTTATTTAGGTTTTAGGAGTTTGGTTTTTACTTAGATGCAATGAGGTTGTTGAGTTCTGTGACTGATTTATAGAATCAAAGTTCAAACAGAGCTCCCTGATGGCTCTCTTCTTTTAGTCTGACATTTTATTACATGGGCAGTAACCTTGGCCCGTGTGTTGTTTTGGTTCAGAGTCGTATCTCACAGAACCCTCCACTATGGACAAAGTGAAAACATTTGTTTGGGAATAAACAGATTTCTTTTCTCGTCCATCTTTATTTGTGCGTGTGTGTGTGTGTGTGTGTGTGTCTTTTATGACATTTTAAAGGCATTATTCCTTATAGACATCAGGCAGTTCAATTTGAAATGGCCTTAGTGACTCACAAATGTGTTTTGCTTCACTGCTGAGCCCAGGATAGGGTAGCATCTTGGCTTAGCATATATTTTTACCTCTTGAATAGATTCAGTCAAAAAGTAAGTTTCTACAACTTAAATTATTTGATGACCTTTCAAAGAGTTATCATGCAGGGGCTCTGACCCAGGAAACAGATTCAGGGTTCAGCAGGTAGAAGAAGATGCAAGACACAGTTAGGAGAGGAGACAGGCTTTATTCAGTGGTGGCCACAGCCATTAGCTAGCCCCAGCCCCAGCCCCAGCTTCAGCATCAGCTTCAGCCCCAGCTTCAGCTTCAGCTTCAGCCCCCAGCCAGTTCCATTTTAAACCCTCTCCAGCCCATTTCCATAGGCCCTTTTTATATGCAGGCCAAACAAAGAAGACATGCTGCCAACAGGTTACATAAGGGGAGGGGGCGGGGGGAGTTCATGCTCACAAATCAGTGTTTATGACCTTGAGTCTATAAGCTGAATCACAGTGATTCTGGCCTTGACTAACCATACATAGTCTGTTCCCAGCCCTGGCTACACACTAAAGACATAACATAGCCCGCCATAGACCCTAACTAACTACAGCCATTTTAAGCCTGCCCCACAGTGTCTTTCTAAAAAATGTAACCATTAGTGCATCTAAACTATAGTGTGGAAAGCTTTTGTGTAGAGGAAGAAATAAGGGGTTATGGTAAAAAGTTTGGGGTATGACTCTGTTTCTTCTGGAATGGGAGTTGCAGGGGTAGAGCAGAAAGCCCAAGCTCCTAAGAGAAGCCCCAGTAGTGGAAAGTCAAGTATCACCCTCAATGTTCAGACAATTGAGGGCAGAACACTTTTAAGGGACAAAAACTCACAATTCTAAACTCGGGATCTGCAGGATTTGTTTTGACCTATTACCTTTCTCCTTGAAAATATTCTATTAAATTTAGGTTAAATAATGATTGGGTTAGGATCTGAGTTAATAAGTTTAACCGTTCCCCAGTCTTGTCTTATTTCTCAGTCCCCCTTAACAATTGCCCTTCAATAGCCATGATGTCAGAGGCACATCTTTGTTCCTTGGTGACCTCTGTACAAAGGACAATAAATTTATTTGTATGTCTCATTCCTTCTACACAGAATCTATTTGAAGAGTAGTATGTTTCAAAGAGAAAATAGCACTAAATATGTATATTGGTTTTCATGGTTGACTGATATAAAAAATAGTATTTATAATCCTTTGTTTGGGAAGCAGTGGTAGTCAAGCTGTGAAGCAAGGAAGTATAAATTATTTTTTCAGCATAGAGTGGTGCACAGTTACCCTTTTATTTTTATACTTTTAAAAATGCCTTTTTTTTTTTTTTTTGGACCAGGGGTTGAACCCAGGGTTGCTCAACCCTGAGCCATTTCCCTGTCTTTTTTTATTTTAAGTTACTGATGATGGCTCATGATCCTGCCTCAGCCTCAAGAGCTTCTGGGATTACAGAAGCTGTGGTTCTGGGTCCTTCCACTGTTTTGTAAAAGACTATTTTGTCCTCATGTTTTTAACACATGGTAAGCATTGAACCATGTCAACATGTGTTTTAATGCCGATAAGTGTTGTGAGACATCAAAGCAACACTGTAATGTTACAGAAACAAGGAAGGAAGCATTAATCTTAGTTTCTCCTGCAATTAAGGGTGGCAGTGGAAAGATGGACAAAAGGAAGCTTTTGCCTACTGTCTGTCCCATGATTCTGTGTGGTACTATGTTGGGAAAAATATCCATTCCTATATTCTTCTACAAAATAATAGATGAAAAAAGAGTTCTAGGTAAAGAGAGGGAGATATGCCTCATGTTATAGTTGATACTTCAAAGCATTTTTATGTGATATTCAAACAAATCAGTGGGTAAATATCTTGAACAAGTTCATAAAACAATACTGTTTTAGTCACTTTTTGCTGCTCTGACTAAATGACCTCGCCAGCACAACTGAAGAGGAGGAAGAGTTTATTTGAGGGCTCACAGTTTCAGAGGTCTCAATACATAGATAGCGGACTCCATTCCTCAGGCCTCCAGATGAGACAGGAACAACATGGCAGAAGAATTTGGCAGAAGAAAGTGGCTTACGTGGTGATGGGAATGCAGAGAGAGACTTCACTAGCCAGATACAAATATATACCCAAAGCCACACCCCAATTCCCACCTCCTCCAGTCACACCCTACCACTTCAGTTACCACTCAGTTAATCCCTGTCAAGGGGTTAATTCACTGATTGGGTTAAGACTCTAATAACCCAATCATTTCTCCTCTGAACTTTCTTGGATTGTCTCACACATGAGCTTTTGGGGGACACCTCATAGCCAAACCATAACATTCTGCCCCAGCCCAAACCATCTCACAATGGAAAAATACATTTTTTTTTCATTTCCAAGAGTCCCCATAGTCAACAGTTCTAAGATTGCTCCAAGTTCAAGTCCAAAGTCTTCTCTGAGGCTCAAGGCAATCTCACATTGTGAGCTCCTGTAAAATTAAAAGCAATATGCAAGTATCCAATATATAATGGTACAGAGTAAACATTTCCATTCACAAAATTAGGGGCAAAGAGATGGGACCAAAGCAAGACTGAAATCCAGCTAGGCAAACAGGTCCTGTAGTTCTGTGGCCTCTGGAGCAGATGGCATCTTGATGTTCTCTCCAAAGGGCTTGTGTTGCTTCACCCCTGTGGCTATGTTGGCTGTAGCTCAAGTGGCCTTTCTGTTGGCTTGTCTCTGCTTGATTCCTACAGCATTCCTAGGACAATGTCCCATATTACTGGCATTTTGTAATCTTGGGGGCCTCCACTGCAGCTGCAGTTTCCTCCTCACAGCTCCACATTTTGACTTCTCAGGGACTCTGACCCTGCTGCACTTTGCCTGGCCTCCAGTCCTTCCTTCAAAATCTTGGTGGAAGCCTCCATGAACCCCTAACTCCTGCATCCTACATTCTTGCAGAACTTGCACCACCTGATTGACACCAAAGTCTGCCACCACTTCAAGCAGTAGCCAAGCCTCCAGGAACCCTGGCTGCAGAGGCCTCTGAGTGCCTGGGTGACTGAGTATGTAGAAAAAACTTCCTAGGTTCCCTTGTGCAAGAAGGGTGCCCCACTATTCTCAAGAAAAATTTTACTGTTACTCCCTTGTGCCTGAGATGGTTGAGATCCTGCCAACTCCTGAGATGCCCTCAAGCCATCTTTCTTATTATCTCTAGGCAAAGTCTTTAGCATTTCTTCAGTAGCAGTAATGTCTCTATCAACTGCAACTTCCCCAGTTTTATCAACAAGCCCCAGTTTTACTCCTGCCTTTCAAAGTCCAAGTTTTTCAAATCTTTCTGCTCTGCTTTCTGCTCCTGATTATTATAATAAATTTGGCTAAAAGCCACCAGCAATATCCATGCCACTGCCTGAATGCTATGCTACCTAGAATTTTCTTCCACCAGATTAGCAGTCCATCACTTTTAAAATCAGCCTCACAGAAAGTCTCAGGGCACAGGCAAAATGCAGACAGCTTCTCAGCCAGAACATAACATGAATGGCCTCTACTACAAAATCCAAGAGTCATCCTCTGAACCCTATTGAGACCTGTGTTCAATGTCCCCACTCCTATTGGCATTCTGGTCTTCTGAGCTCCCACCAAAGTCAGTCATTAAGCTCTGCTTACAAGAACCTAAAACATTTCCAGTTTGCACTATTAAATATCTCAAAATTCCTCCCCCATATTCCAAAAAGCTCAAAAAACTTCTGAACGACATGGTTAGGTAGAGCACAGCAAAGACCCTACCTCTCAGTACCAATTTCTGTTTTAGTCAGCTTTTTTCACTGCTGTGACTAAAAGATCTGATCAGAACAATTTTAAAGGAGGAAAAGTTCTATTTGAGGGCTCATGGTTTCAGAGGTCTTAGTCAACAGAAGGAGGGCTCCATTCCTCAGGTCTTGAGGTGAGGCAGAACATCATGGTGGAAAGAGAGTGACAGAGGGAATCAGTTCACATGGTGATCAAGAAGCAGAAAAAGAGACTTCACACTCCAGATACTAAATATTTACCCCTATAGCCACACTCCCAGTGAACCACTTCCTCTGGCTACACCCTGCCTGCCTCCAGTTACCACTCAGTTAATCACATCAGGGATTAATTCATAGTTGAGGTTAAGGCTGTAACCCAATCATTTCTCCTCCAATTCTTCTTGCATTGTCCCACATGTGCACTTTTGGGGGACACTGCACATCCAGATCATAACAAATACACAATTTTAATGAGTATTTAAATCCAGTAAGTCCCAAACTTATCATGTCATGACATACATGGAAAATGTGTGGGTCACACATTTGGGGTAATAATAGTAAAGGTAATAGCAGTAAAGGATATAAAGTAAAAGAATCAAACTGAGTAGAGATAAATGTCTCAACTCCTGAAATCCATTTTGAGTTCAGCTGTTAAAGCTTTGCTGCTTCAACTTAGTAGAATAACAGTTGCTTTTCTGAAACCACACAATTTATTATGGTTTCAGACACTATGTTATGACAGTAATGCTGGAATTAAATTATAAATCTACTCCATAAGTTAGAATTGTAAGACTGGAACAAACCCAGGATATTTAGTTTATGAACTTTATCTTCAAAATCTTATGATTAATTTTGCTTATTGCTTAAAGATGCATACTTTATTAACTTTCTTAAAGGGGTTATCAGAATGAATAACTATCTTATTTATTTATTAATATATATTCTAACCCCTTCATTTGTATGGTTAGCAAGAATAATTATCTCTTTCAGACTATTTCATTACTCTCTGGATATAGAGGGTTCAGAATTAATATGTGTAAAACTGAACTTCATCACCCCTGCCAATCCTGCAACTCCTATGTTTTCAGTCTTTGTAAATAGCTCCACAATCTTTCACTTTATCTTAACCACCTATCTAGTTAGACTCTCCATTTTCAATGCCCCTACATTGAATTTGTGATTTCACTTGGTTCTGCTGATTTTCTGAAAAAATAAATAATTATGTAAAGTGTGTAAAGTTAATAGGTAAGTTTCTGACGTGCCCTTTTGCTCATGGTGAGATTCTGAGAAGCCATTTGAAATGTGTCTTAGAACTGCTTATTCCAGGGCAGGAACCTTGGGCATATCCAGTATGGGCTGAAGTGAGGTGATCAGCTCACATCTGAGCCAGGCTGGTCAAAGCCTGTGAAGAACCCAGCAGAGGCATGGTGCCAAGGTGGCTGTAGGTGTGCACAAGAGATGTCTGATACAGCATCTTCATAGAATGTCATCTGTATTCTAAACTCATACATTTCTTTAAAAAAAACTATATCACATACTTTTTCTACATCTTAAAAAATAACAAATATGACTGGCAACTTTTAATGTCAGTTAAACAAACTACCTCTTTGTTTTCTAACCATTATTTCTTTATTTTTTTGGAGTGGGATCCATTGTGTTGAATGGACATGGTGAAATAGTATTTCCTATGATGGACATTTGTTTTCTATACTTCTTCTTGTTTTTGTTTTTGATATTGCACATATTAATACAATAAACATTTTTAAACATATAGTTTTGCTTGTCTGTTATTTATTCAGATTTTTTCTTGATATCTATCAGGATATTTTTGTAATTTGTTTAATATAGGCCTTGTATATATTTCTTAAATTTTTATATATGTTAAGGTGATTTCTAATGCTTTTGGATATGATGCTATTTTTTCTTATAGTTTCTAATTATTTCTGGAATTAAAGATCGATTTTTTTGTTTGTTGTGCATTTGCCTTATACTACACACTACCTTACTAAACTATTATTAATTAGATTAGGTGATTGTCCTAACATTCCTACGTATAAGAATTGTTATATGAGGGTGGACGGTGTCAAAATTATTTGAATGTGATATTGATAACTCTTATACCTTTTCTAGTTTTATCACATCTTCTAGAACTTACTAAACAATTTTGAGTCAGTCCTATTGATGATAGTGGATATTTTGTTGTTTGTGCCTTAATGAGAATATATGACATTATAACCATGCTATTATACTGGTTAAATGAATTATATTAATGAGAATATAACTACAGACCTTCTTTCCCTCTCAATAATTACTGAACACACCTACTTCTCTGTTCTCCCTGTTTATGTTGTATATTTCAATCTTTTTTATCTGTCAATCTTGTAAATGAAAAATGGCATTCCATTGTTTAATTTGTATTTGCCTAATCATTTGTAAACTTGAGCATGTTTAATATTGGGATATTAAGTATGCCAATGTGAATTGGCAATTGGTATTTCTTTGGGTTAGTATTTATAAACAAGATATGTGTGAGCTATTTATGTGGAAATTTTTTGTTTGCTATGTACACATTACAAATATTTTCTTAAAGTGCATCAGTTTAGAGTTTCTGGGGAGACAAAAGAATTCACCTTAGCTAGCTGAAACTGAAAAGAAATTAGCTTACATAGTTTCTGGGAAGGCCAAGAAACCACCTTTAGTGAAGGTCATGTATTCAGAAGTGATACAGCCAAGGGAAGTAGCCAAACTCCTCTGATTCTTGCCTTTTAGATACCCCACTGCTGCCTCTACCTGTTGCTCAATACCCACAAAACCAGGACCCTATATCAGAACACTCACTGCGGATGCTGTAGAATGTCAGGTGCCTCCTTGACTATTCTTGCTAGAAGAGCTTAGCAGATTGCATTCTAGGAAAAAAGGGATACTGGAAAATACAAATTTTGGATTCAATCTGGAAAAGGTGAGAGAACAATCAAAATAGAAAGGTCCAAAGGTCTTTGTACAACCATGATGACAGATTACCACCACATCCAGTCTGCCATTTTGTACAAAGCTTTGCTTTTATTTTCTTTAGTTATATTAGAAGTTTGAAACATTTCAAACATTCTGATATTTATCTGTTTATTAATTCTTCCACATACATTTATAGAAAGCCCATTATGTGCCAATCACTGTGCTTTTTCATGCAGATAAAATGGTGATCCTGACTTCCTGGAGTTTTGAGTCTAGTGAGGGGAGACAGACATTAATTAAATCATCACAACTAAATTAAACATTTCAAATGTTATCATTATGGCTAAAGTGAGGGAGTGGTATGTTGAAAGAATTTACTAGGAATGGGGCTGGGGTTGTGGCTCAGTGGTAGAGCACTCACCTAGCATGCATGAGACCCTGGGTTTGATCCTCAGCACCACATAAAAATAAAATAAAAATATTGTGTCCACCTATAACTAAAATATATATATTTTACCCTATTTAATATATACATATTAAAAATAAACAAACAAAAACTAAAGAACCATTCATTTTAAGAAAAAGAATATACAAGGAATAACACACTGAGTTCATTTGAGAGTTTGCTAATGAAGTGGTACTTGACTTAAGGTTGGGAAAATGATTAGGCATTGACTAGGCACTGTAGAAGAGGAGAGTGAAGTGTTTCAGATAAAGCAGATAACATTTTCACAGACTGGGGGCAGGAGAGCACTTGGCAACTATGAGAAGGAACATTGGGATAATTGAAGTATAGAGAGTAAGAGAAAATGTAGCTCTTAGTGGTGCTAGAAATAGAGAGGTCATGAAGTACTTTGTGGCCAAGATAAGCATTTTGGTCTTTGTCTAAAGAGCTTTGGGAAGTCTTGGCCTCAGACTACAGAGTGAAAATAGCTTGAAAACTTCAGGTTAAAACAGATGGAAAAATTAGGAGGCAATTACCGTTGTTGAGGGAAGAGATACCCAGTACTCAGACAAGAAAATGTTTAACAAACACTGACTGAATTAATGAAGTAACTAAATGCCGAAAGTAATACTGTTCTGTTTCATAAGCAATAATGAAGCAAAAATAAAGGTATCTGGAGAGCATTCTGAGAAATTTGATGAGCAACTCCAAAACAGAGAACCAGGAAGCAATTTTCTGCAAATAGGGTAAAAAATATTTTGATAAACTAAAAATAGCTAGTTATAACAAAGACAGCATCTATGCAATATATATTTGCTATGTTTAGTTCATTTTATTCATTTTTATAATTTAACATGTTCATTAATCATCTAATGAGATTTACCAGTATTAACATATTAATAGTTCAATAGAAGTCTATTCATTTAGATCATCAGCTTATGTAGACTCTTCCTTAAGGGAGTGTGCAGTGCCTACCAAATATAGTGTTAACTATGCTGTTTAATAAGGTCATTTGTATAAAGGAAATAATCTCATCCTTGAGTTTACTTCTTAATGGGCTCTTGTTCAATATAGCAAGAGATTTGTAGTTTCTTAATAACAGCAGTTCTTTAATTGAGAGTCGTAACCTGCTTGAGGTTCCGTGGTGGGTTTAAGGATGCAAAGGGACTAACATAAAACAACTAGAATGTGCTTATAACTTTTTGAATCCTAGAGGATCAGTATCTATAGACATCCACTGAAACGATCTAGTTAAGCGATGAATGAGTAGGGAAGCCCCTGGAAAATCAGGTTTAATAACTGGAAAAGAAGAAAAAAGGTAGAATAAAGAAATGAATGTCAAGCTCAGTAGATGTGATAAGTGGGTCCATTTTGCCTCTCTCTGAAGTTAGCTCTGATCTGAGTGTTGCCTTCAGAAGGATGGAGAGGCTTGAGGGTCTCTTGAAACATCATATTCCCTAGAGACCCAGGGTCTTTAGTGCTGCTTCAGCCCCGATGCTCACAGGCACCCAACCTTCTTAATATTGGGAAAACTCCAATGTCATTTACTATACTATTGTGAGGTAAGAATATCATGTGTCCACAGGTCTCAAAAAACTCTACCATCATGTTAGAAATCCAGGGATTTCACTTTGAAATGATATTTTATGTTGACTTATAGGAAAAAGAGTCTTTTTGTCAACATGATTCTTTAGGTAGTCCCACATCATGGAATTATGTATTTTCACTAAACTAAGCATCCACAGAGAACATCTCATTTAATAGCCTTGATTCACTGTTTTTAAAAAATTAAGTAAATTGAGGCCTCTTAAAGGGAAAGTAACTCTAATTATAAAGAAGATAAAAGACAAAATATTTGAGGATCCAATTCATAACCTTTGCTTTCCTATAGAACATAAAAAAGGGATGAGTTGGGCTCAGCAGGACTGTGACTCTGAAGAATTTTTTGGTTTCACTCAGCTGCTCTACCTGATGCCAAATTTTCTTTATTCTTCTATACCAGGTAATGGAACTGTCCCTTGGAGGCCAAGGAATGGGCTTTCTGGACATGAGGAGAATACTCCCTCTGTTACTGAAAAAAACATACTCTTGCTAAAGTGTCTTTTAAATATGTGTGTATAAAGAAAGGGCTTTTTTTAAAAAAAAAGAATTTGTGCCTTGGCAAAAGATGTTAAAAACCAAACCCAAAGGGAAACCTGGGGAGTCAGAAGGGAATTTAGTAGTGTAATCTGTAATCTTTTTTCATATATCCCCATAGCTAAAAATGCTGTGGATGTCAGTATAAATAAATGACCTTGGATCAAAAGCAACCATAAAAGCTACCAGCAAGTAAACACAACGTTTATAAGCATAGCACAGAAAATGCCTGCCACAAACCCCAAATTCTCTTCTTTATCAGTCACACAAAATAAGGAAAACTTCTAGCCATGCATCCAAAAACAAATGAACCTAAGTTCATTTGTTTCCTACATTATTTATGATTTGTCTTTGAAATTCAACCAGGGAACCTCATATAGGAGCCTAGATGAAACATAAAATAAAAGTATTATAGTTGAAACAAAATTTGATTCTGTACACACTTGTTCATTTTCTTTTCTTTCTCTCTTTTGGCTGTGGTAGTGGTTTAATCCTTTGGCCCTCAAACTTTTCTTGTCAAAGTAGCATCATCCTGGAAGTAGAACAAGATGTTAGCTCAGTAAGATTCTCCAGTAATGTTCTCCCACAGGCACACCAACTTGAACTGCTATTCCCACATCAAACTACCTTCACACGAACTAAGAGAATCAGGTGAGAGACCATAGTGCCTGCTTTTAATATGGCACAATGAAAAGCCATACTGAAGAAGAAAAGAACTGCCCATGCCAACCTTCCCCTAACTCCAAGCAGCCTGATTGAGACAGGGAAAGAGATTTAAGGCCAGACCTTAGACCTAAACCATATTCCTGGGCTCACCATAGTGAAACCCAGTGCTGAGGAAAGCCCCAAATTCTGCTTCCAGGCCAATACCTGCAGACTGAGTCTCTAGGGCTGCATTAAGCCAAGCAACTGACTGTTTTTACTATCCCTCCTCCAACCTTGGGCAGCAGAGTAGGGAACAGCACTCAACTACTAGAGAACAGGGAATGAAAGCAAGCATGGGAGTCCAGTACCAGGCCTGCTGTGATGAGACCTAGTACCCAGGAGAAACTGAAGGCCCTGTGCACAGGCCATTGCTCCCAGATGAAGTCTCTACACTGGCCCCAGAATCAGGGAAACATCTGTGCAATAGTGGGACAGACCTGAGTTTCAGCCCACATCATTTCTAGCCTTGGGGTGGGCCTCCACCTCCCTCCCAAGACTATGCAGGTACCTGCTTCTGGCTGTGAGACCCAGATGTGACCCAGCTTAGCATCAGCCTAGTTAGCAAAAGGAGTGACTTCAGAATATTACCCCAAATTTAGGCAGCATAGCATGCTACATAATCCCACCCCCAGGGAGCAGGACAGGGTAGTAAGATTAACACTTTGTTCTAGACCTTAGTGCTGGCTGGTGAAACCTAACACCAGGCAGATGCTAATGGTCCCCATCTCAAGGCCTGCCTGTGCATGAACATCTGGAACAGTTCCAGCACCAGGGGAAGACGAACTTCTATTCAAACTAGCATCACCTATGTCTGACTGCAGTGATCTTGGGCCATGAATTCACCTCCATAATAGGCAGCCCACAGCAATGTGATATTTGGCCCTATCCCAGTGTTCTGCTAGTCATGGCTGGCTTTAGGGAGCCTGGGGCTGGTCCATCCACAGTGACTCTACCCAGAGTCAGGCAGAATCCTGCAGTACCTGATCACAGACTGGTAACTGTGCATGAGGCACATGGGCCTCACTCAGCCCCAGGCAGAGGCTTTTGAGACTACTACTCTTTCTAGGTACTCTCCTGATTCTTTCTGAAGAAAACACTAACAGAGTATTTTGGGAAAACCGGGGCTTATATTGACCTCAGTACTGAAACGGCAGCATCCACTGAAGTGACTACAGGCTCAGAGAAAATGAGCAGCCTGCTTAGAATATCTGGGAAGTCAGACCCAAAGCCATATTAGGAAGACGGGAATAAACACCTAAACTTTCAATGCTCAGATGATGTCACATTTCAACCAGTACGAAGAGCCTTCAGAAAACCATGACCTCACCTACTAAGGTGCTAGAAACTGACCAGAGAGTAAGTCATATAGGAGAGCTCCCAGAGAATTTAAATAAAATAGCTATTTTAAGGAAATTCAATGAGCTTGAAGAAAAATATTTCAATATCCTAACAAAGAAACTTAGCAAGGAGATGGAAGCAACTTAAAAAAAATCAGACATATTTATTAATCACCTGTATATCTTCTTCTATAAAGTGTCTGTCCAGTTCCTTAGCCCATTTATTGATTGGGTTCTTTGTATTTTTGGTGCAAATTTTGTAAGTGCTTTAAAAATTTTGAAGATTAATGCTCTCTCTATCTGAAGTGTGTGTGGAAAAGATTTTCTCCCAATCTGTAGGCTCTAAATATATGAAAAAGTGTTTATCTTCTCTAGTAATTAGAGAAATGCAAATTAAAACCACCCTAAGATTTCATCTCACTCCAGTTAAAATGGCTATTATCAAGAACACAAGCAATAATAGATGTTGGTATGGATGTGGGAGGAAAGGCACACTTTTACATTGCTGATAGAGTTGTAAATTCGTGCAGCCACTCTGGGAAGCAATATGGAGATTCCTCAGAAAACTTGGAATAGACCCACCTTTTGACTCCATTATACCACTCCTCGGTTTATACCCAAAGGTCTTAAAATTAGCATGCTACAGTAAAGCAGTCACATCAATGTTTATAACAGCTCAGTTCACAATAGCTAGACTGTGGAACCAACCTAGATGCCCTTCAATAAATGGGTGGATAAAGAAACTGGATATATGCACAATGGAAATTATTTAGTCATAAAGAGGGATAATATTAT
The DNA here is from genome assembly GCA_020662805.1 of Glaucomys volans. Lineage (NCBI taxonomy): Eukaryota > Metazoa > Chordata > Mammalia > Rodentia > Sciuridae > Glaucomys > Glaucomys volans. Next base: position 93,341 of record JAJEJO010052253.1, on the reverse strand, counting down.
GGCATTTGCAGTTAAATGGATGTAATTGGAGAATATCATGCTAAGTGAAATAAGCCAAGCCCAAAAAACCAAAGGCCAAATGTTTTCCCTGAGAAGTGGATGATGATAGATAATGGGGGTGCGGGGTTAAGGGTAAGAGAAGAATGGAGGAACTTTAAATTACTTAGAGGGAAATAAGAGGGAGGAGGGGGTGGAGGTATGAAAGATGGTGGAATGAGACAGACATCATTACCCTATGTACATGTATGATTACACGAATGGTACGAATCTGCATGGTGCACAACCATAGAAACAAAAAGCTGTACCCTGTGTACAATAAATCAAAATGCAGTCTGTAAAAATAAAAACAAATTTAAAATAAATAAAAAGAAATTCTCAAACTGAAAAATACACTCAACAAGATTAAACGTGATGGAAGGCAGCTATAGCAGGATAGATCAAATAAAAAAAAGAATTAGTGAGCAGAACAGACTATTTGAAAATATAGCTAATGGGAAAAAGAAAAATGAAGAAGAATGAAGAAGGCTTATAAGAATTATGGAACAGTAAATATTTGGGGTTCAAGAAGGACTTGAGAATGAGAAAGAGGTAGAATCACATTCAAATAAATATTAAAACTTCCCAAACTTAAAGAATATAAATACTCTGGTATATGAAAGTCAAAACAACCAGACAAATTTAACCTAATCATGTTTTATAATCAAACTCTCAAAGGTAGAAGATAGAACATTTTTCAAGGCTACAAGAAAAAAGAAGGTAATAACACATAGGAGTGTCCTGGTTTCCCTCACAATAGACTTCTTTCAGGTCAGGAGAGAGTAGCATGAGATTGTACTGAATGGGTTAAAAAAACTGTCAATCAACCTTACTGTACCCAGAAAAGCTATCCTTTAGAAATGAGGGAGCAATAGACATTCCCAAACAAATCTGAAAGAACATATATATACCACAGCTGTTCAACAAGAAATGATAAAGGAAGTTCTTGTAATCTACAAACAAACAACAGGGAATGATGCCTATCCATTGGAGGCTTCCCCAGTGTTCATTAATACAGGTCCTTCTGTCTTTCCAGACACCTTGGAAAGTGTTCCTCTCAACATCTTTTAGCTTGGGCAGGACCTTTGTTTAAACATGGTAAATGCATTATGAGTGGAGGTAATCTGAATTGCTCTGGGAACAAGGCAATTAATGGTCTCTTTTTCACTGCCGTGTTAATCATGGAGGCAGAAGATCAAAGCAACCCACAAATGGAAGACAGAAGCCTGGAAATCTGCCCATACTAACTGCAAATTTTACATGAGAAATAAACCCGTATTGTGTTATTTCACTAGGATAGTGGGAAGTTGTTCATTCTTGCAGCATAACCTAGCCTAGCATTACCATTACATTGAAGCTTCTAACTTAATTAATTAAACTCACATTTTTTTGACTCACTGGTTTTTAAGGTCATAGAAAATAAACCCTCTGAATACATCCTATTTCTCTATCTGATTTATGTTCACAATATTTTGCTGAATGTCACATATTTTCTGGAATAACTGACAACATATTTTATTGCTGCTAAATAAAAATAGACCAGAAAATTAATAGTTATAATGTTTCTTCTACAAAATCTGTTACCAAATAAATATTAAAAAGTTATTCCACAGTCTCATCTACTTATTTCTTCTATGCAGTAGATTTCTCTTCTAATAAAAATAACCAGTACGTAACTTAAAACTCATCAAAGATATATAAGAAAATGTTTCGCCAACAACAAAGTTTCTATGGCACAGTGAGGATTCGTTGTATTATTGATGATTCGTCCTAATTCTTGTAGGACCCTGTATAAGCAGCAAATCATAGGCAAGATTTACATTCAGCAGGTCAGAATTTCCATACAGATGCTGATTGATTACTGTGTTAGTGTTACCTAGCTAGCTATTACCTAGTATTGTCCTGGCCTCCTTCCAGCTCTGTGTTTTCCCACTTCTGATTGATTAGGTCCCAGAAAGCACAAACACAGCGGTTGACAAAGGCTCAGGGGGTGGGAACCTGCTCCTAGATGACAATGATCATAACTGAGATTTGTATAACTTCTGACAAGTTCAAAGTACATATCACACATTATCTTTAGAATAAACACAGCAGATAAGTTGGGATGGTTGTGAATTTTGCTGATGCTCTTATTGCTGTTAGTTACTGTCTCTAATAGAGATAGAAACATATACAGAAAAGTAAACTAAGTTACATGGCTGGGCTGATGTCCCATACTTAGTAAGTGGCAAAGTGTGGACTTGGAATCTGGGTCGTTAAACACTAATTCCTTTTTATGTTTTCTATTGACAAGCCTGAATGCCCACTGAAGGCTTGACATTAGAAAAAAATTCCTCACCACAAGTAACTGATAATTGTGAATCTGTGACATTCTTAAAGTTTTTGCAGAGTTAAAGTATGATAATTATGCTCCCGAGGGCCTGTGCATGCTAAGTACATGCTCCACCACTGAGTTGTTGTGTTCCCATTCCCTAATGCCTGAGTATCAACTTTAGCTGTCGCCAAACCCACAATACAATTTTGTACTACCTGTCTCCAGGTTCCATTTCTCCTTCTTAGTTTTTATTCATCCTGATGGGTAAAATCTGGTGTTAATCTTTCCCTCTTAGTGTTCTTTGTTGAGAAGTGTTTTCACAGTGGGACATCTTCTCTCACTACTTTATAGGCAGCTTCTTTTTTCTCAGTACTGAACACACTGTGCTAAGGGATGTTGAGTTTATTTTATCTTCTTTGAGTATTTGAAGTTCTGGTAAAAAGACCAACTACCCAGGGGCATCACCTTCTCTGGTAGAGTTCTGTGCTGCCAGCTCAGATGAATGAGGGCCATTTAAAATCACCTTTACCAGGTTTCTCATGAAAAGACTCTTATAATATCAAAGGGTGTAAATTTTTATTTTAAAACTTTCTTTTTAAATCATTAAAGTTTCATCTTACCTAAGAAATGTCTGTTAAAAAATAAAAAGAAAGAATAGTTTATAATACATAATGAGTTTTTTTGCTCTCACTCCATTCTATCCCCAATCCTGCTCACCAGAGACAATCATTTTATCTGTATCTGTTTTCAGTTATTCTAGGCATTACCTCCATAACTCTAAATGCTATGCTTATTCTTGTAGGGGAGATTTTGTTTTTTGTTTTATTTTTTGTTTTTGTTTTTGTTTTTTTGGGCTGCTGCTATTAACTCTATATTAAAGGATGTGAATTTATTCCCCTTTCAAAATTTCCATTTCTTTCATCCCTTTTTCCTTCTTTACATATCTTCTAATTTTTTTAATTTAAAAATCATCCATTGATTCCTCTAACTTCCAGTATATATATAATATATATATATGCAATATATACTTTCAACGTTCTCCTTTGAATTCATGCTCTGTAAGATGAATATTTTAGAGTTTTCTTTCCCCCACACATCTCTCTTTCCATTGCTCGACTTCTGGCAGCTATAACTACATTTTTCTACTGAAAACTTTTATAATGTGTTTTGTAGTCATAACTAATTCTGTGCATTTCTATAGGTTAATTCTTCCATCTGAAAACCAATAAAAAATTTTTATACTATTATGAGAATATAAATATGTTTCCATTTCCTTCTCTGTGGATCTAATCCCACCACCTCAAGCCACCTGAAGGAAAGTGTGGCCTCAAAGCCAAATGGAGCATCTGTTCTTAAGCTTCAGAAGTTTCTCAAAAATCATACACATTTTAATTTACCATATTTGGGGGTCATGGCTCTGGTATAGTTCTTCCCCCCTAGGATTTTTTAATATTTTTTCTTTCTTCAGAGTGTTCTGTCTGGTTTGCTGCAGTCGAATGTGACATGCCCAGGTACAGATTTCTTAGTATTTATCTTCCCTGGTTCTCTTAAACATCCTGGATCTGCAGTTTGGTGATGTCATTAATTTTGGAAAGTTGTTAGCCATTATCACTTCAAATATTTCTTCTGTTCCTTTCTCTTTTTTTTTTTTTTTTCCTTCTGGAATAGTCATTATGTATATTTACACACAGTTCTTAGATTTTCTGTTTCATCTTCTTATTTTTTATTTTTTGCCCTTAATCTTAGATGTCACTACTGACATACCTTCCAACTCTGATACTTTTTTCAATGGTATCTGTCTTCTGGTGATCTTATTGATCTTATTCCTCATTTCTGTTACAATGGATTTACTTTTTATTTTTAACATTCTTTTTGATAATTTCTTTGTTTCAACCTCTTTACTTACATTATCCATCTTGTTCTTGCTTGTTCTCTACTCTTTTCTGTTACAGCCCATAGCATAGGAATTCTAATTATTTAAAATTCCCATTCTAAAATTTCGAAATCTCTGCCTTATTTGCTCTTTTTGAGTCTGGTTCTGATTACTCTGTCTTTTTTATACCATTTTTTCTCCTGCTTGGCATGTTTTGCAGTTTTTGTTGAAAGCCAGATTTGATAAATCTGGGTAGCAGGAACTGGGGTAGATAATCCTTTATGTGAGGCTTTATGTTTATTTGGCTAGAAATTAGGCTGGGTTTACTGTGGGTAAATATCAGAAGCTAAAATTTTTAGTGTTTGTGTCTTTTATCTCTCCTGTTGTTTGGTGGTTTTCCTAGAGAGTTTCAAAATAGAGTCCGAGGCTGCCAGTTATTTTAGCGTTAGTACACTATACTATTAATATAAGTCCTATGGTGATAGGATGTGGGAAAAAGGAAAGTGTTCTGTAGCTGGGTGATTAAATGTCATTCTGAGTGAGACTGAACTGGGTATTTCTGTTTCCCTATGTGAAAGGCTGCAAGGGGATAGAGTCGGGCATTTTTCTTCAGTGAGGTCAGTTGGGCTTCAGAAAAAGTCCAGTTGGTTCTTGTAAAAGTTTCCCTCAAAGGCAGGCCTTGTTAAGAATAGGGAGCTCTCTCGGCTATTTCAAAATGGTAATTTTTCCTGTAGCCTTGCTAGAAGCATGCTATTTCTCTCAGATCTTTACAATGAGAAACTGATAGGATTTGGGGAGGCAAAACTCAAGAAAGTACGAGACTCTCTTAAGACTAGACCTCCTTAGAGTTTTTAACTCTGGTTCACACTGAGATGCCAACAATTTGTCAATTGCAGTTTGAAGTGTTCTTACCAATACTGGCTGCAGTGTGATCTTTCACTCCTGCGATTCTGATCTCGTTAAACCATGATTGTCTGTATCTGTCTCTCTCTCAGCCTGGGGCAGCAATTTGCCCTAGAACCTCAGTTCTCTCATGAATCTAAGAAGAACAGTTGATTTTCAACTTGTTCAGTCTTTTTCTTGTCATGGGGATGGGAGTGTAGACTTCCAAGCTCTTATGTGTCTAACCAGGAACTGGGACCTCCTTTTCTTTCTCCTTACAAAAGTGCCTTTCATGTCTTGACATTTACTTACTCTCTCAGTCATGCTGTCTACTGTGTGTGATTCCCTTGCTCCAGAAGGCCTCTCTCCTGAAGGCGGTCAGCACCTGTTCCAACCTCAGGGTCTCCTGCACACTTGCCTTGAGGGACTTGACTTCCCTTTGCTGCACATTTGGAATAGACCCCCTGTTACCAAGTCCATATCCTCCTATTTATTTATCTTCTTCTTTAACTGCTTGAATATTTCTTGAAGCACTTTGCTCTGACAACATAAATGAAAATTTTTTTCAGATTTCTTGTGTGTATAAAAATGTCCTTTTATCCTTCCTTTGCCTTTGCCTTTGATACTTTGAATGGGTATTAGAAGTTTAAAATAATTTTCAGTGTAGTAGATGAGTTCTGGTGCCAATATGATTATAACATCTTTAGAGAGATCATTTTTTAAATACAAGAAACTCTTAAAATATTTTTTACTAGGGATATTTTGAAATTTCACAAATGTATGTGTTTAGGTGTAGGATCCCTCTCGTTCATTTTCTCAGTATCCAGGGGCTCCTCCAATCTCATCTCTCTCTGACTCAGATAAATTTTCAACTCTTTCTTTGATAGTTTTTTTTTTAAAAAAAATTTTTCTGAAACTTGATTATTCAGGACTAAGAATGAAGGGGTAAGTTTGAGCCAGTAGTCAATATACACTTCTTTTTTAATTTTTTCAATGTACATTTTCTTCTCAGTGTCAAGCAGCATTGTTCCCTCTGTATGCTTTTCACCTACAGGAGAGTTCTTCATGAAGGCAGGGCTTCTTGACTGTCAGCGTTGTTTTTAGATATGTGACTAGCAGCCAGCAAGGGGACTCTCAAGTGCCCAATGAGTGCTTTAATCTGGGAGTACCAACTCCTACTCTGGAAGTTTTTCTGCAGTTACTTGGAATTCATCAGGGGAGACTTCTATTCTTGTTCTGTATCAAGTATGTGGCCTGTGAATAGCACCAGAAAACAGCAGTGTGCTTGAGGAGGAACCAGGGGTAGTGGCCAGCCGAGGCTTTCTCCGTCTCCGTGCGTTCTGCCCCATTCTCACTCCCAGCCTCCAATACCTGATGTTCAACCATGAGTCACAGCTTTCAGCTTCATGATATCCAGAATCTACTTCCTCTGTTCTAGAAATTAGTTGAAATCTTGTATGGGCTGATGACCTGCTCCATTCTTTGCATTATTACCTTCCATTCATTTTGTGTGCTTGTTATGCTATTTCAACTGTCTTTGGTGGAAAGGAAACTTGAGTACCGATGCTTAGTCTGCCTCCATGATCCTGGAATCTTGGTTGTCTAAAATTTGTCGTACTTATCTAAAATGATATACGAAAAGCTCTTATTGTAAAAAATCCAAGCAACACATAGTTACATAGAATAAAATGTTAAAATCTGCCCTTTTTCTTTCACCCACTTTCCCTCCACCTCCTCCTCATCAGTTGGCCTTTGTCATGTGTAACCCCCCCTTACCCACCCACTTACCTCCTCCTCTCTGGCCACTGTCATCGCTTGGTATATATCTTAGTAGGCTTTTTCTCAATGCATTTTAAATCAAGTATAATTATAAAGGGTTTTTTTTCCTTTTATAATAACTGAGTTTATACTCCATGTATTATTTATGTCACTTGCTTTTTGAAATGACTATTAAATAATATGTTTTTAATCTCTAGTCATAATGAAATAAATTTCTTTCTCAAAATTAAATGAAATAAATCAAGATTCAATTCTTTCCCTCAAGATAACTATTTTGGGTATTATGTGTCTGATATCACTTTGTAATTATCTGCTAATCATTTTGTAATTTAGAATCTACTTATTCTTAATTAAATTATTTCTCTTAAGCATTTTTTTCCTTTTATAATGAATTGCACAAAATAATATAACTTCTAGGATACTTTAGAACTTATAAAAGCATTTCAGCTTTTATTATCCTTATTTTATAAAAGCATGAAATTGTAACTCAGAAACAGATTTTTTTTTTCCTGAGGTGCACATGGATAATAAGTAAAGCACATAAGTTTCCTGACTCTTAGCACAATGGTCTCTGGCCAGATCATGCTTCTTGGTAACTGAATGTCCTACCTCCCCCAAGAAACCTCTAGTTATCCTAATAACTCTAGACCCTTATATCTGACATCCAAGTTTTCCTTAAGTTTTATAAATCCTAGACCTGACCACTTCCCTCTAAGGCTTCATCCCACTCCCAGCTTCTGCCTGCTTGTTCACTGAACTGGGTGGTAATAGTCCTCCCTCTGTCTATACTATTCCATTTGCCTGTGTTTCTTAATCTCTCTTTCTACCATTCCCCAACATCTGACAAGGTCATATGTCCACGTAAGGGCCATTCCCTCAGACAGAGTGGAAGGAGTTAGGTCTTTGGGGCATAGCTTTGAAGGGGACATTGGGACCCCAGTCCCTTCTCCTCTCTCCTTTTGCACTACAACCACCTCAGGGGAACAGGTCTTATCTGCCATAATGTAAAGTGTCACCACAAGTCCAAAGCAGCACAGCCTAGCAATCATGGACTGAAACCTCTGAAGTCATGAGTCAAAATAGAATTTTCTCCCTTAAGTTGATTATCTCAGGTATTTTGTCAAAGGCACAGAAATCTAACACACTGCTAATACACACCATGTTTTCTGAAAGGAACTTAGACCGTGTTTACTTTTGTTCACTTTTTGGAAAAATCTCTGGCAAATATTAGATACTAAGTAAATGGGTCTGGAATAAATGAATGACAAAGGAAAGCAATGAATTCGGGGTTAGAAAACTGGGAAAACTATAAGAAAGCAAAGGGCGAGACCTTTATCATCTTCATTTAGCCATGGTTCCTCTGGTGAGGATGAGTGCCTTTCCTGTCTACTGAACTGGAACTGGAGGTACCAGAGGGAGTGAGATTACAAGTACCTCGTAACACTGCTACTTCTTTAAACAGTTCTGTTCTTTTTATTTTATTTTTTTTTTTAGTTATATTCATGGGCTGTTTTCAGTATGAAAGTAATTTATAGGAAATGGTTAATTGTGGGAATTGAAATATAAAAGCTTTGCTTGATTAAAAACTATTCCTAGTGTTTGGGAAGATTTTTCTAGGATAGGATTACTTAAAGGCCACTTCTGTATTCAAATGAATAGTTTTCTATGGTATAAACTAGATCTTTTGTAATGTGCTTGCCAAAAAGTGAACCTTGTTCATTTAAAAATCATCCATTTGTATGCAAGTAAAATTGCCTGTCATGGTTTGAAAGGATTATTTATGGTTTCTAAACATTCATCTCTCCCCACTTAGCTCGTATATCGCCTTTACAAAATGAAAATTTAATTCCATTACAATGTTCTATTGTCCAATATATACACCTTGTTATAGTTTACAGTAACATGATTACATTCAATTGCCCTACTTACCATATTAGAAAATGACAAAGGGCATCAAATAGTTTTTAACTTTTTGCTATAATATGGACTGGTGGCTGACTATTACTAATGGTGATCAACTCAAAAGATAATCACCAGGAACAATAATGCTTTGCATTGATCCAAGATGAAAATATGTCATTCCAATGTAGAAAAAAATAATGACAAAAAATGATTATACAATGTACTCTGCAAGGATAAAGCCTAATAAGGTAGAAAATATAAGCATGAAGTTTAAATGATATTTCTCTGCATTTAAGTTTTAAGAAATCGTATCTTTGGCTTATATTGAATTGTGTTGATATTAAACACATATCATACAAATAGAATAATTTAGGGATATTATTTTTGTATCTGTGAAGTTCTGAAATTCTTCCATTCTTGAAGTTATTTCTGTCTCTATGGAATGTATTGGTAGGAGTGAGGAAAATACTGAAATCTGACAAACTAATCTCAAAGATGCCTTATTCTGAAGAAATTATGATACAGAGATGCAACCAGACTGAAGGTACCTATCAGACTTTGGAAATTAGCTCTGTTTTGATATTTGGCCAAATATATGCTTCATAGGAAAAGACACCATCTGCTTTAGGCATTACTCATGCTGAGGGGTGCAAGAGCAGTAATTAAGAGGAAATATTGCATAGGCTGCTACCAACAAAACAAAGGCTTTGGAGGAATTTGACTCTGGGCAGAAACCTATAGTTAGGAAGGACACTTAGAGTCAAAAATTTGAAGGGAAATGCATGTTAGGTATTCAATAATGAATTTATTTTTAAAGACCAATTTGTGTTTTTCAAACAAGAGCACTCCGTAGGGTTTTAAATGCCTCTTTTCCTCTTCCTTTATCCTCTTCCAACACTGACTTCGAGAGTAATGACTTTAGTATATTGGTCTGACAATGATCCTTGAATTAGAATGGGCGTGGCTCTCCACAGGTACTTCTCTCTGCATAAGCAGGTGCCTCTGCAGGATTTGGGGCCCTTAGCCTAAACACTCACAAGGGGCTCTTAGAGATCATTGACTTTCCCAGAAATTAAGTCACTAATTGAAACTGCAAGTTTCTATCTTATTTAGCCTTTGTATTCTGACAGCCTAACCACGAAACTCGGGCACTGTCATCTTATCCTCAGCTTGGGCTGACAGCATCAAGAAACATAAGTTTTGCTAGAAAGAAAGCAAACTTTATTTTCAGATAAAAGGCATAGTCATGGCAAGTCCTGAGTTATCATAAAACTAGTCAAATGATGGTAAGCTTCACAAAGATGTCATAACAACCCACCTTAACCTAAGAGATTTTGACGATCGTTCCTTAGTTTTATTTTACTGTTCTAATTTGTTCTTTTTCAGTTATACATTAGAATCAATTTTGACATATTATGCATACATGGAGTACACCTTATTCTAATTAGGATCCTAGTCCTGTGGATGTGCACAATGTGGAGATTCACTGTGGTGTATTCATTTCATTCCACTCTCTTCCTATTCCCATACCCCACCCCTTCCTGTCTAATCCACTGAACTTCTATTCTTCCCCTTGCCACTCCTGGTTGTGTGTTAGCATCCACATATCAGAGAGAACATTCAACCTTTGGTTTTCGGGGATTGGCTTATTTCACTTAGTATGACAGTCTCCAGATCCATCCATTTACCAGCAAATGTCATAAAGTCTTTCTTCTTTGTGGCTAAGTAGTATTCCATTGTGTATATGTACCACCTTTTCTTTATCCATTCATCTGTTGATGGGCACCTAGGTTGGTTCCATTACTTAGCCATTGTGAATTGAGCTGCTATAAACATTGATGTGGCTGCATAACTATAGTATGCTTGATTTTAAGTCCTTTGGCTATAAATAACAAGAAGTGATATAACTGTGTCAAATAGTGGGTCCACTCCTAGTTTTTTGAGGAATCTCCATACTACTTTCCAGAGTGGTTGCATCAATTTTCAGTCCCACCAGCCTCATATGAGTGTACCCCTCTCCCCACATCTTCGCCAACATTTAATATTACTTATGTTCTTGATAGTTGCCATTCTGACTGGAGGGAACGAAAGTCTCAGTGTAGTTTTAATTTGCATTTCTCTAAAGCTTAACATCAAAAAAATCAACCCTATCAATAAATGGGTCAATGAGCTAAACAGACACTTCTCAGAAGAAGAAATACAAATGGTCAACAAATACATGAAAAAATATTCATTCTTCAATTTTAATGACAGTGAGAATACACTGTAATCATAAGATTTCAAAAGCATCAATGCCCTGGCTCCTGAAGAACTCAGTACAATCTATGTATGTGCTTATAAAATTTATTTTTCTAATGCAATGTTAGAATTTTGTAAAGTATGTTACTCACCTTTTCTCCATAACCATAAACACAATTGGTATTAATTATTATATAGTTTTGTTTTTTAAAAAGGACGTGTATAATGGGTAAACATTTATAATTTCGCTTGCCTGATAAATTAGGCTAATTTAAAGAAATTGATCACAAATTTATCTCCAGTTCATTTCTTCCTAAGAACTAGTCTGCAACTCCATGAAGGCAGAGTCTATGGCTGCTTTGTTCCTCTATAGCCTGGAACATGTTGTGTGCTCAATACATATGAATTGGATGGTCGAGTGAGTAAGACATAATGGCAGACCACTGACTACCATTGTTCAGCAGATGGCATAGGCAATGAAGATAATTATTGAGTGTATTTTGTGCATGCTCAGCATTGTGTAGTATACAAAGTGGATATTAAACAGAGTTCTGCCAACCATATTAAAAATGGGAGGGGAAGAAAATGGTATAGCAATCTAACTTATCCATTATTATTATACCAAAGAAAAATTCATTTCTATTGATGTCAAGTAAAAACTGATGAAAATATTGATCTCAAGATGGTTTGCATACAAATACATTGGTTTGTGAAAAAACAAAATAGAAATACTTGTGAAAAGTTGTTAGTTGATGATATATTTAAATGCTCAAGGGGAAATTACTATATAGAACAATTTCTCCTAAAGCATTCCTGTAAAACTTATGACAATGAAAGAATTTGTTCTTTATGAAACTCAAGATTTCATCATTCAATAAAGCATAAGATACAAAACAGGAGTACAAAGGACATAGAGTTGTTTATAGAAAAACTAAAAATTCCTTTCATGTTGCCATACAAAGCCTTCTATCGTGGAATTCTTACAGAGTGCTCTCAGAATGATATCTTATAAAGAGGGCTCACAGAATGCAAATTTTGCAACATGAGGCAAACCAGACCAAAAAAAAAAAAAATCAAACCTAATTTCATCAGCCTTTTGTAATGTGCCCTCTTTGTTTTTCCTTTGAGCTTCTGGTTCTAAAGTCAGGTTGAATCTACTCATTTATGTATAAAAATCTATACATAAAAATCTATATTTTGTCTCCATATCTATATCTATATCAGTATAGATCTATGTATCCATTTCTTTTTATCTATGTATCAAAATCCCTGGAGGGATTTTTGATCTTGGAAATTGACCAAGGCTTTCTTGAGACTGACAGAGCCAGTAATGAGAACTATGCTCCATTCATTACCTATGAGTACATATGTAAACGATTCTACTGTAAGAGCTTTCTGGTTTTGGTGAGAGTTCTTCATTTATGCAAGTGAGGAAACCGTTTTAACTACTGTCTGGTAGGATGCTGAGAACTTCAGGTGCTTAACAAACACCTATGGAACCTATGGATAATCTACCTTCCAAATACCAGGGTCCCACCCACGTATCCTACTCTGGCTTAGCTAGAGTCTGTACTATGATGCCTGCATCTTGCTTCACGACCCTTATTACTTAAATGAGTTAATATTCATAATATTTTTAAGTATTTGATATGTTATAAACATTTCTAGGCACTATTAAATAAAACAATAAATAAATATATTACTTTAAAATGATAAAAGTTCTTATGTAATAAAATCTTATGCCATGTTAGGATTTGGGAACAAATGGAAAATTTCATTGATGTTTCAGGGCACTTGGAAGAAACATGTTAGTAAGTGCAAATCAAAATTGTAGAATATAAGTTAAATAAAGATATGCCTGACAAGAACTGTGAAGAGAAGGAGATTTCACCTACCTTCCAGCTAACCAGTTAACCTACCCAGTTTCATGAATTCTGATAAATGACCTTCTGGTTTCCATCTTTTCCTTTAGAGAATTTGCAGTTGCTGTGAATGGTTCTTTTTGAGGTGATTTTAGAGCTATGACTTTAGACTAGTGTCAGCTTTTCTATTTTAATGCACAACAGCAGTTTTGCTTCCTAATTTGCAATGGTGGTCTTTGTGCATTGTCATTGTTTTATCAGCTGTAAGTGTACTGGTGGGAGAATGTTGAAGGACAGTCATTTTAATGTTAATATCCAGCTGTAGTAGATTAGGCATACCCGTTTTTGATTTGGGGGTTTTTTGTTTTGGGGTTTGTTGGGGGTTTTTTTGCTTGTTCGGGGTTTTTGGTTTTGTTTTGTTTTTGTTTCCATTTCTGCACCAGGGGTGCTTAACCACTGAGCAAAGTCCCCAGCCTATCTATCTATCTATCTATCTATCTATCTATCTATCTATCTATCTAGAGAAGGGGTCTCACTAAGTTGCTTAGGACCTTGCAAAGTTGCTGACTTTGGACTTGCAATCCCCCTTCCTCAGCCTCCCAAGCCACTGGGATTACAGGTGTGCACCATCATGCCTGGCTCAGGTATATATTTTTTAAAAAATAATTTATATATATATATGTATATACATATATATATATTCTTTTCTTACTGCATTTCCTCTCACCATAGAAAAGTGAGAGCATCTATTACACTATTAGACTAAATATTAGGTTATGGCATTAGAACAAGTCTTCTTGGGAAATTATCTAGGAAACAGATGGTTGTTTGTCCCATCCTGTGGCAAAAGAAAGGATTTGGTCACCTTTTGCAGTGTCTTGCTGCCTTAACCTGTTAAATGGGAGATGCAGGCGAAATGATTCTATTTACCACACAGACTAAGATGCTGCTTTCTCTGTTCAGCTTTTACTTTCCAAGGACATCTTTACTAATGAAAATTCAGCACCTCGTACAGTTCACAGCTCAATAATGAATGAATGCTTCAATTAATGAGATCTTCAGTTTAAGACAATTATGTCCCATTTGGAAAAGGTTAGGGTCTTCGTCAATTACACTTAAAGGTAACCAGGGACACTGATACATCAATTTATTCAGGAAATTATTTTATTTAGTTTTCAAAGCTTCAGGTTTGGTAAATTGTATCTTTTTAACAAACATTTACTATAGCTTTACCAAGTATGTTGGTGACCTCTCTTGGTTGTGTGATTATACTGGCATGTTTAAGTACACATGATATATTCACATTTTCTATTTTTAAACTAGGCATCAATCATCTACCACAGATTCTTTATTGCCTCAGAGACATTCTTAGCAATGTTGTCAAGGAAACATTCTGAAACTGTTACATAATAGAATGTCTCTTCGAGGAAAATCAAAAATGATATTTCTATTTTTCCCCAGAATTTTTAAAATGATGATTTACAAGTATTTTAACTTGTCAATAATATATACTTTTTAATTTGAAGGTTTAATGATTAAATGCCATTAATACAATGTAAAGACCTAATGAGGAGGAAATTTTTAGAAATGATGAGATGCCTGCTTCTCACAGTAAGCATATCAGATTTTAATGAAATCTTCAAGATGCAGTTTCTATGAATAATTAAGAAATTGAAAATATTTCTGTATTTCCATATTAACAGTGTGTCTGAGGGAGAGACAAAAGCATTGCCTACTTTTAAAGGTGTAAATTTTAAAGTCCATACGTCCTTTAAAATTTAATAGGAAAACCATCAAACAGTAAACATATATTCTTTATGCATTCAGGCTGCCGTGTTAGAAAATAGTAGCTGGAACCGAGGCTGGTCACAGACTTCTATATTTTGCACTTGCTTCTCTTCTATTTTAAATCTATCTTTCCGTATTGAAGGATATAAGCCTGAATGAGAAGTCTGGAAGAAGATATTATGGGATATACATTACATAGGTTTTCCTAAAAAGTAAATGTTGGCCTCCAATATATCGTAGAATATTTGAATTTGAAGGGATTAAAAAGATCATTCAACAGATGAGGAAATGTACCAAGAAATCTGCCTAAAGTTACTTAACTGGAATTAGAACCTGATCTGTACGTCGTTCAGTGCTATTTCCATGATATTGTTGGCTTAAAGAACTTGGGTTACCACTCCCCTCCTGTGAATCTTTCACAACCGTTAGCACCACTGATCTTAAACTGAAATGTCAACGTCACATAGCATTTTAGATGCTATTTAAATCATCCCTTGTGGGAGGAAGAAAGAGAATGCATGTAGTAAAAAAAAATATTTTTTTTTCAAGAAACATGTAGGACTTTTCAATACGTCTTAATGATACATTAAAGAATAAAAGGCTATTTGGATATAAAGGAACCACAGTAGTCCAAGCAGATTTTGATAGTCAAAAATATGAAAATGGATAGACTTTTGCTGGAAGTAAAGTGGAAATAAGATGCAAAGGAGAAATTAAAGATCATACTTTCTCTGTACATCCATTTTACAAGATGTGGCACAGACAATCACTGTCCAAGGTGGTATTCTTACCTGATTTATCTCCAGACACACACCATCTGGACTCACACTGCTAAGTAGATTTACCTAAAGGGTAACTACAGCTGACTAAAGGGAACTCTGGCCTTTTTCAGGGCAGCAAAAAGATTGATTGAGTACTACTTGTCAGCAGTCAATTTTGGTTAACAATTTTATGCATTTGAAAGGATATGTAGCCTTTTGTCCTCTGGCCATTTTAAGCATTTTCTCTTAACTCTTGGTTTTCAGAGATATAGGGTATAGTGTGCACACATATAATATTTATTTTGTAATAACTCCACTTAGAGTTCACAGTACTTTTTTTGAATTTTTATTTTTACAGACTGCATTTTGATGCATTGTATACAAATGGGGTACAATTTTTTTATTTCTATGGTTGTACACAGTGTAGATTCACACCATTTGTGTAATCATCCATGTACATAGGGTAATGATGTCTATCTCAGTCTACTGTTTTTCCTTCCCCAAACCCCTCGTGCCCCATTTTTCTCTACACCATCCAAAGTTCCTCCTTTCTTCTCTTGCCCCCCCAATCTCTCCCCCGCCCCCATTATGTATCATCATCCACTGATCAGAGAAAACATTCGGCCTTTGGTTTTTTGGGCTTGGCTTATTCCACTTAGCATGATATTCTCCAACTCTATCCATTTACCAGCAAATGTCATAATTTTATTCTTCTTTATGGCTGAGTAATATTCCATTGTGTATACATACCACAGTTTCTTTATCCATTCATCAATTGAAGGGCATCTATGTTGGTTCCACACTCTAGCTATTGTTAATTAAGCAGTTATGGACATAGATGTGGCTGCCTCACTGTACTTTGCTGATTTTAAATCCTTTGGGTATAAACCAAAGAGTGGAATAGCTGGGTTAAATGGTGGGTCCATTCCAAGATTTTTGACGAATCTCCATACTGCTTTCCAGAGTGGCTGCACCAATTTGCAACTCCACCAGCAATGTATGAGTGTGCCTTTTTCCCCACATCCACACCAACACTTATTATTGCTTGTATTCCTGATAATAGCCATTCTAATTGGAGTTAGATGAACTCTTAGGGTGGTTTTAATTTTCCTCTCTGATTACTAGAGATGATGAGCACTTTTTCATATATTTGTTGATCACCTGCATATCTTCTTCTGTTAAGTGTCTGCCCAGTTCCTGAGCCCATTTATTGATTGAGTTCTTTGCATTTTTGGTGTAAAGTTTTTTAAGTTCTTAATAAATTTTGGAGATCAATGCTCTGTCTGAAGTGTGTGTGGAAGAGATTTTCTCCCACTCTGAAGGCTCTCTTTTCACATTATTGATTGTTTCCTTTGCTGAGAAAAAGCTTTTTAGTTTGAATCCGTCCCATTTATTGATTCTTGCTTTTATCATGCACTCTGGGGGTCTTGTTGAGGAAGTCTGGTCCTAAGCCAACACGATGAAGATTTGAGCCTACTTTTTCTTCTACTTGATGAAGGGTCTCAGGTATAATTCCTAGATCCTTCATCCATTTTGAGTTGAGTTTTGTACAGGGTGAGAGATAGGGGTTTAGTTTCATTTTGCTGCATATGGATTTCCAATTTTGCCAGCACCATTTGTTGAAGAGGCTATCTTTTCTCCATTGTATGTTTTTGGCACCTTTGTCTAGTATGAGATAACTGTACATATGTGGGTTTGTCTCTGTGTCTTCTATTCTGTACCATTGGTCCACCTGTCTATTTTGGTGCCAATACCATGCTGTTTTTGTTAGTATTGCTCTATAGTAGCGTTTAAGTTCTGATATTGTGAATCCATTTGCATCACTCTTCCTGCCCAGGATTGCTTTGGCTACTCTGAGTCACAGTACTTTTTGAATATGTGACTTAATATGATGTATCAGCTTTGGATATATTTCAGTCAATATGCCTTTAAATAATCTTTCTACTTCATCTTTTCTTTCTCCTTTTCAATTAACAATTCCATAACCATATGCCATTTGCTATTTACACTTCTGTTTCTGTATCTTATTTTCCCCACCCCCTCCCCAGGCTCTGACTTGAATATTTAGTTCTTTCTTCCAAGTCACTAATTCTCTCTATAACCATACCTATGTACTGATTATAGAGTTTCCATTTGGTTTATTTTCCTCACATCTTTAGTTATTAGATCAATTCTATATACTTGATTATACTAGACATATTTATCTTTATGATCTTGTTTCTAAATCCCCTATATTACTATTTCTGTTACCTGGTTTTTTCTCTTGAATTTTATACAAACTCTCTCTTCTTATTATTGCCTGATGGTTTTCTCTCAAGTGCTAGATAGTACACATCAAAAATTATAGATATAATTTTAAGATCATGATAATGTTATCTTCTACAAGAGACTATTTATATTTGTCTCTGGCACTGTTAGAGACACTCCAAATTCCAGTCCACTTTAATTCAATTGAGGGTTGAAGTAATTCAAAACTGGGCTTCAGTCCATATGAAAATGATCTTATTTCAAATTCCTACTTATTTCTAAGACATCCAACTTTGTGGTCACAGCCCAAAGTCTGGATGATTTACTAGGGCGCACTCCCACTCCCCGTCCTTGGTTGATTGCAGATTTATTGTTGATTCCAGCCTAGCCTCATGAATGTAGTTAAAGTTCAGACATCCCAGTCTTTTCTATTACAGTGGGCAAAAAAGCCTGGGACACAAGCAGCCCTCAAATTCCAGGTTATAAGTCCGGTTTCCTGAACTTAAGTTTTTATTTGCTTAGTAGTTCTCTTATGTCATTACACAGATTTTATTTTATTTTGTCAAAAGTTTCTTTGTTTTTTGCCAACAAGATTGGTATAAATTATCCAGTCTTTCATTACTGGAAATCAGTCTCCCAAAATTTATCTTTAAAATTTGTCACATTTTCATGTTCTTGGGAACTTTTCGTTTTTCTACCATCAAGACATTTTTGTGGAGGAGGGAATAGCTGTGCATTTTATTTTCCTCTAGTGATACAGAGCTACAACACAGCTAAAAATAAATTTAACAACATTTTTACTATACTCTTCCCAAGGTTTATAGGTAGAAATTCAGTCAAATTGATTGGAAGTCAGGAATATAGCATGGTATATCTTCTCAATGACACATTTAATACCAGGAGTATTTCATTAATACCATATGTTTAATCCAGAAATTCAGGTGGTATTATTTCTTTATTTAAAATTTGTATTGTGGAATAGAATTGGAAATTATAGTTTTTCTATTCTTAACATACTATTGAACATTGTATAATAGTAACTAAAAGCCTTTTAAGGATTGATTTTTACAAAATTAAAATAGTTCATTTCCAGAATATTACAAATGAAAAAGTTATTTGCTATTGTGAGTAATTTGTTAGTACACATTAACAATATAGACATATATGTCTGTATACAGACTTTTATATAGGAAATATATATGTATGCAAATTGAATTTCTTAGAATAAATTAACATACATAAAACCACTGCCTGACCTGAAAACTAGAACATTACCAATAATTCCCATTTACCTCTGTGTTTGCCCCATCCTGTCTTTCTTCCTTATGCCCTGCTACAACCAGTTTCCTGAACTTGTGTTTAATATACACATGCCTAAATAATGCATTGCTTAATTTTAGTTGCTTTAAATTTTTTAGAGTCTTGACCTTTTCAAAGTCAAGAAATCTGCCCAAGTGTTTATTGCTTAGCTAATTGAATGGAAGACTAACACTCCAACATCTCGGGTTCATTGCTGATTCCTATCCAAAAAAAAAAAAAAAAAAAGTACTTTTACTTCTTGTTCAGGCTCACATCAAAACAGAGCTTCAGCATACATACTTAATAAGAATTGGTGGGTGGAATAATTGTGCTGCTTTTATTGTATTCCTTAGCCAGGTCTATAGATGGTTTGTAAAGACAGCTGAATCCATGTGGGCTACGAATGACTACTATGAATTCAAAACCTAGCATAAAGTGCTTGATTAGCTGTCCCAAATTCCACTCCTATTTATGTTATTTTCAACCACATTCAGCAACAAAGAGGGAGCTATAGAAGAACTAACTGCTTAGAATCACATAAATTATGCACCAAAACTTTTCAACTCCCAGCCAATTTAATGGACTCATGTGAACTCTGAAAAGGACAACTGTATTAACTATGATGATGTTTTATTATTTCAGAGACCCAGATTCTGGTTTACCCATATGAGTTTGGAGATATTTATTAAAAACCCAAATAAAGAGACTAAATGCTTTTAGTATACAGTGAATACTGCCCAAAGCCAACCAACTTACTGTGAATCCAGAGCTTTAAATGATGATTAAAATAGATTGTGCTTCATGTATTCTGTCTCTGGAATGGTTTTATTCAGAATTCAGGAAGAGTGTCTTGGTTTAAAAATATGCTTTGGGTTTATTATTAGAAGAAGGATTTGGGGAAGAATGCAAGAAAGATGAAGTAGAACAGACAAATTCAATTATAAGAAGAAAGATATTTTCTCTGGAGACTGACTACAGAGATACGGCAAATTAAAGCAAATAAGCCCCTTAACTGCTCTTGAAAGTTAGATTATAAAAAGGAATTGTTTTAGTTATAGGATTGGGAAAAGTAATTGGGTCCTAAACAATCATAGTGGAAGCATAGTAGCAGAGTTAAAGAGAGTACATTGGAATAGTTATGATGAGGAACCCCAGATCTAACAAATTTTTGAAGAAAGTTCTCTTAAAAGTATAGATAGTCTTTAAAGAGAATATAATAATTTGACAGATTTGAAAGGAGGTGATCGAAAAATCAACCCAAATTAAAAGAAATGCTGAATTTCAAGGTAGCACAATTAATGTAAGTGGGGATGAAGATATTTCCCTTCTCTCAAAGAGAAACAGCATGAAATAAAAACTTTAAGGAAACTGAAAGGGAAAGGCAATAATACATCTCATTCCACCTGATGTGGACCTTCCTCTGATGAGACAATTGTTGGGATGATTCAACCCCTGAGGTAAAGTTGGGCAAGATTTGTTAGATCGGGAATGTGTTGGACTGCACTGGAACTCACTGATTTTATTTATCTCATGCTATCTCAAGGTAGAGCACCCTGTGAGACAGAACCTGGAGAAAATTCTGTCATACAAGCAGATAATTGAGCTTAAAAACAAAGGGAAAGGAAAAATAAGCAGTTACTCAGGTCTTATGAATATCTATGTATATGGTAGGCAAGGAAAGGAATCAATTAAGAAAACAAGTTCCTCTGATCAGTGGATGCTGATACCTAACAGGGGTGGGGTTGGGGGAGGGGGTGGGGGGGTGCAAGGGGTTATGGGGAGGATAGGAAAGAATGGATGGTGTGGAGGAAAATGGGACGGGAGGGGATGGGGGCAGGAAAAATAGTAGACTGAGAAAGACAGTACTACCCTATGTAAATGTAAGATTATGTGAACTGTGTGAATAAAAAATAAATTTTAAAAAAATAAAAAGAAAACAAGTTCAACTATTTTGAGCCTTCTCAGAGTAGGAGTACAGCAGATAGAAATAGAGGTTAGGGGGCTGGGGACATAGCTTAATTAGGAGAGTGCTTGCTTCACATGCACAAAGCCCTGGGTTCAATCCTCAGCACCACACCACAAACAAAACAAAAAAAAAAAAAAAGAAAGAAAGAAAAGAAAGAAAAAAATAGAGCTTTAGTGACCTTCCCTGTGGAAAAAAAAAAAAAAGTATGCTACAGAAAGATGTATCATGTGAGGTTCAGAAGATTCAAAAACTAAGGAGAAACTTGACCTGCAGTAGAGGGTGACTTTCCAGCAGAAACCAAGGTGAGGGGGTAGAGGGAAACCTCCTGTAGGAGGCAAGTCTTACCAGCCTGAGGCATTCTAGCACAAACAGGAGCAGTCCCTGTGGAAAGGCTTGCATCCTGAACACATCTCCAGCAAATGCATCCTGGGATGGGAGGCGGGGGCTGCACACTGAGGGGTCAAAGAGAAATGAAGTTTAAAGTTTTGAATATGTCAGATGGGGAAGAAAGGAACTTCAAAAAGACTTGGTAGACTTGCTTTATATATTAATCTTTCCCAATTTACATCCTTTGTGGGGGGAGGGGGGAAAACAACAATGTTAAATGGCTGCTAACTAGAGTCATGACTACTGCAAATTTCAAAATTTTGCCAAGAGGTTTTCCTCACTTTCTGATCAAGGACAGAATATAAAAATGAATTTTCTTCCCTTTCATATTTTTTAAGTGTAATTAATCTCCTTATGGAAGACGTTATAATTTGCTGACCTTACAATTTTGGACCATGGTTAAGTGACACTGAGTATCTCCAGTAGAATTAAATTTTTCTGCTTTTCTTTTTCTTTCTTTGTACCTCTACCATAGCCTTTAGGGACACTGCATATTGGTTTCAGGTTCCAAGAATTTTCTTACTGGAAATAATAAGTTTGAAGCTGGGATTATATTGTTTTTAAGCTGCAGTTCTACAAAGTTTATGTGTGCAATAAACTCTTTGTTCTTTTTTTTTGGTGGCAGAACCCAGGAGGAAAAGTATTTAACTTCTGAGGTCTTGAAGGTACAATACTCATACCTATGGAACATACCCCAGAATATGGCACAACTTGGACCTTTTCTAGAGAATACAGAAAGAACTTGAAGTAAACAGATTCTAATCTGTGCTTTTTGTTTGTTTTGGTACCAGGAATTGAACTCAGGGACACTCAACCACTGAGCCACTTCCCCAGCCCTATTTTTATTTTATTTAGAGACAGGATCTCACTGAGCTGCTTAGCGCCTCACTTTTGCTGAGGCTGGCTTTGAACTTACAATCTTCCTGCCTCAGCCTCCTGAGCCGCTGGGATTACAAGGTGGCACCATCGCGCCCAGCTTTTTTTTAAATTTAAATTTAAATTTAAAAACCAGGATTATGTTTCATTGGGGCTTTAATTTCTTCCTGAGAACTTCATAAGAGACAGTATTCATATTCAAGTATGGGTAATTTTTATGTTATTGCTGCTGTATTTTTGGATAACAGTGATGTTTCTGTTGCATTTCCTTGTGTAACCTCTAGAACAGTGTGGTGGATAGTAAGGTTGGATACAAGTTAGAATGTGGAACACAATAAGAAATACATATGAAGTGCAGGGTACAATAGAACTTCGGAGTGAATTTACTTAATAGACTATTCTTTCCCAGTTCATATTCCTCGTGGGAAAAAAAGTTACATTGGCCAAAGTGGAACAATGATTGGTATTTGTGGAGGAACATCAAGAACAAGGGAAAACGATGTCCCAAAGCTCATCTTCTTCCCTGAGGGATGAAGCTAACCCTTCATTGATCATTTGCTTGTTTATTAAACTGAGTAAGTGAAGAGAAAGGAAAAGAGGAAAATAAATTCCTCACATTTCTATAAATAGGTGGTAATATGTATTCTAATCTCCAAGAAGGAAAATATGGGAAAACCGCTTCCATCCATTCTCCTATCTCCTTCATTTCTAAGGGTAAAATGATAATTTCTGTCACTTGTTTATTTGGGAAAAGGTGCTAAGAATGATCAGTTTTGCTCCACATGGGTTTTCATTTTTGGTATGCATTATGCACAGAAATGCATACCAGAGAGAAGTTATTCAGGGTAGATTCTGTCTTGGCAGCAGAGGGGTCTGCAGTTTGGAGGATATAGTTAAATTCAAATCAAGGTGAATTGTCAGGAGACCCATTTGGCTACTGATCCAACCATACTCTTCAATTCCATGTCATCACTAATAAAGTTGAATTTTTTTATATTCATCTCCTTGATTCCCTCACTATGTTTAAACCTACAGGAGTTATAGGCACATGAGTGTGGTTATTATCCCTAGAACTTCAAGAGACATGGAGAAGCACCCAAACACGAGCAAGGAACAGTAAGTATAATCGCGATTCGGTCAGTTGGGAAAGCCCTTCACAGGCCATAGGGCATTCAGAGTCAAGTGAGGGAGATTTGGATCCTCAAAAGCAGAATAAAATTGGTGATTTGTAACAAAGGTTCATTTTTTTCAGAAGGAGAGGTTATCTCTAATGCTTATAAGGACTAAATAGATAAAATTAAAGAGTACCAAAAGAATGGATGTGTTCGTTGTGTGAGCAGCCTTGGCAACCGGGGAGTTGGGAGGTTGTGTGAACTGAAGAGCACATGCCCCCTCTGGAGTGGGAGTTGTTCTGCATGGTAATAGGAGAATGTAGCTATGAGGGAATTACTAAATCTTATTATTATTAAGGAAAGGCAAGAATGAATATTGTTATAGAAAATTCCCCAATTTTTCAATGTTGGCTTAAATTTAGAAGAAAAAAACTCTTGGCCAATTAAAATGAGTCCACTATTGCAATGGAATATGTATGTGTATATATTGGAATATATATTGTAATGGAATAAATATGTATAATTTTACTAGACAAGTGCTTTACCACTGATCTACCTCCCCAGCCCTTTTTTTTAACTTTAGTTTGAGATGGAGGTCTCACTAAATATCCTAGGGTGCCCTGGAACTTGTGATCTTCCTGCTTCGGGGTCCTAAGTAGCTAGGATTACAGGTGTGTGCCACCGTGCTGGGCTGGAACTATTTTTCTGAGTATGTTGGAGACCTGCCCCCTGCACCCTTAGATTTGAATTTCTTTATTAAGAGGTTACTTTATCCCAATCGGCTAAGGCAGTTCAGCTTCCTGTCTGTCCGCTGTATTTAAACTTCTGCACTACCTCTTTCATTACCTCTGATTTAAGAACTTATCATATACGGCCCTAGACCAAATGCAGAGTTTATGACTCTAGTGTTCATGAGACTCGACTGGATCCAAGGAAGCGCATATGGAGAAATGTGCCATCTCAACATTTTGTCAATTATGCCAGTGTACTTGTGCCAGGGAAAGTGGTTTCTGCCTCCTAAAGACATATGAGCCAGAAAGAAGCTCTTTGATTTCTTGTTTTATGTGACATTCTGTCTGCAATTAGCAGGCTTCCAGATGTTCATGAATTTTATATTCAACTTATACAGTCATTTATGTTTCCCACCAGAACGCAGAGTGGTTTATGTTCTAGAAACTCAATTGAAAAACATTTCTTCTAACTTGAACTTGAAATGGCTAAATATTTCATGGTGTAACTTCTAATTATAAATATTCTGTGAGATTAGAGGACTTTTATTTTTATCTGAGTAAGTTAGAATTTTATCCACATTCATTGAACAAACATTTGAAAAAAAAAGATTTTAAGTTTGGAGCAGCTTGCATCTTTCACTTTCTCATTGATAGGAGTTCTTCTGCTAATCTTCTAAAATTTTATTTGCAACTTTGAAGATCATTGCTTTTAAAAAAGAAAATCACAGTTGTTATGTATTATAATCATATATCCTATTTTTTTTTAACCAGGTTATGAGATCCCTAGAGAATCTTGCAACACTTAATACAGGATATTTTGAAAATAGGTGCTCAAGATTACTTCCTTTGTGCTAATTCACCTAAAATTCAGAGGAAAGATATTTAAACGTCAGTGAGAGATTGCCCTTTAAAGATATATGGGCTTTCATCATCACCCACGACTTAGACTGTAGGAGTCTCTTACTTCACTTGTAAACCTGAACCAACCTTGTCAAAGCAGGCGTTGATTTAGCATGGAGTCTAGTGGATTTAAGGCAGGAAAGACCCCAAATTTACCACCATCCACTCAAGCATAGGAAGTTTTCTCTAAAATTTAGTTTTATTTTAATATATATCATTTTCAGCATTTAAACATCAGGAATTATGTGGTCTTTAACTTTATTAAGCTTCAGATACATAAAATCATAATTTGGGGAGACATCTCAGTGCAATATGCTTCAATTTTCTTCCTAATATGATTTCATAAAATTATTTTTAGATTATACTCATCTTCTAGGAATAAGAAACAATCTTATAATAAAAACCATTTTTTTTAGTGAGAGCCATGAGTAAATTTTTCCTTATAATAAATAAAATCTACATTTTACTCATTTTCATTTATTAGTTCTAGTTCTTCCCTTTGGAACAGCACAATATAAACTTAATTCTTCCTTCATTACAGACTTTGAATATGCCTTCCCTTGGCCTTCCCACCTCCTGTTTCTCCTTTCCCTTCTAAAATAGCTTTGTTGAGATACTATTTGTATTCCATACAATCATACAATCAGTTCACAGTGTGTGTAACCATCACCACTCTCCTGTTTTAGAACATTTCTACCGCCTTTGAAAATTTCCTCATACTTATTTGTAAGTCCCCAACCCTAGGCAAACACTGATATATTTCCTATGTGTTTCAATATTTATCTTTCCCTTTTAATAAATTTCATATCAGGACTGGGGTTGCAGCTCACTGGTAGAGCACTTGCCCAACACATGTGAGGCACTGGGTTCCATCCTCAGCACCTCATAAAAATAAATAAATAAAATAAAGGTATTATGTCCATCTACATCTAAAAACATTTTCAAAAAATAATAACAAATAAATTTCATATAAAAAGTATTTTAAGATATGAACTTGAAATAATTAAATATTTCTCACTTCAATTAACAATGTTCTTCATGTTATATGTCTGTATTTTGTTCCTTTTAATGCTTAATAGGATTCCATTGTTTAGATATATCCCTTTCCTTTTATCCATTCACTTTTTAATGGACATTTGGATTGCTTTCAGTTTTTTGGTTATTCCGAATAATACTTATAAGAACACTCACATATAAGTCTTTGTATGGACATGTTTTTATTTTTCTTTAGTAAATATCTAGAAGTAGAATCACACTGTGATAAGTAGGTATGTGATTAATTTTTTAAAAAATTGCCAAATGTTACTGTTTCACCATGTACCATTTTATATCCCATTTGAGTGTTATTGATATTTTAATTTTTACATATTTTTGCTAACACTTGGAATTGTCAATCTTTTTGATTATAGTTTTCTTATTGTGTTTTCAGTTTACATTTCCCTAGTAACTACTGATACTGAACATCTTTTCCTATTTGTTGCATAATATATCTTCTTTGGGGAAAATTCTAATCATTTATGCACCTTCTTTAGTGAAATGTGTCACCTATTTTTAAGCTGCATTGTCTTCTTATTGAGTTGTAAGAGTCTTATATTCTGGATATGTTCTTGTTTAAACATGCAATTTGAAACTATTTTCTTTCATTCTGTGGTTTGGCATTTCATTTTACTAATGGTGTCATTTTTGAAGAGTAAATACTTTATAATTTTGACAAACTTTAACTATGTTTTCTTTAATGATCCATGATTTTCTATAAAAGTTTGCATATGCCATGGTTAGAGAATTTTTCCTATTTTTTTCTAAAAGATTTATAGTTTTATTCTTATTTTTAGATCTCCTATAAATTTAAAGTTGACTATTTTTATAATGATAGGTAAGGCCAAGCTTTTTTCAAAATACGTATCCAGTTACAAGTATCATTTTTTGAAAATATCACTCTCTTTCCACCCCATCTAATTACCTTGATACTCTTATGAAATATCAATTGACCATAATATGAAGGGTTTTTCAGTTAATTTTTGTGTATAGTATGCAATAAGAGCCCATATTAATTATTTTGGATTTGACTAGCCCAGCATCATTTGTTGAAAAGACTTTCCTTTCTCCTTTGTATTGCTTTGGCATCTCATTAAAAATCAATTGATCAGGACAATTTATTTTTAAGTGTTCTGTTCCACTAATCTATATATCTATTGTTATATCAGTACCATGCTGTCTAGATAATGGTGACTTTTTTTTAAATTATTATTTTTATTTTTACAGACTTCATTTTGATTCACTGTATACATATGGGTTACAAATTTTCATTTCTATGGTTGTGCATGATGTACATTCATATCATTATTGTTAATCATAAATGTACATAGGGTAATGATGTCTGTCTCATTCCACCATTTTTCATAGCCCCACCCCCTCCCCCTCTCATTTCCCACTACATAATCTAAAGTTCCTTCATTCTTCTCTCACTCCCCACCCCCGCAACCAGATTTTATATCATCATCCACCTATCAGGGAAAGCATTCGGCCTTTGTTTTTTTGGGATTGGCTTATTTCACTTAGAATGATAATCTCCAATTCCATCCATTTGTCTGCAGATGCCTTAATATTATTCTTCTTTATGGCTGAGTAGTATTCCATTGTATATATATATACCACATTTTCTTTACCCATTCATCTGTTGAAGGGCATCTAGGTTGGTTCCACCATCTAGCTATTGTGAATTGAGTTGCTATAAACATTGATGTGGCTGTGTTACTGTGGTATGCTAATTTTAAGTCCTTTGGGTATAAACCAAGGAGTGGATAACTGGGTCAAAAGGTAGGTCCATTCCAAGTTTTCTAAGGAATCTCCACACTGTAATGGTGACTTTATAATAAGTTTTGAAAATGGTAATATAATCTTCCATTTTTGTTTTTACCCTTTCAAAACCATTGGCCACTCAAAAGCTTGTCATTGTCTATAAACATGTGTTCTGAGGATTTCACAGGGATTGCATTGATTCTATAGGTCAATTTGGAGTGAATCGACATATTAGCAATAGCAAGACTGCAATCTATGAACATGGAATTGATCTCCACTCACACAGATTATCTTTTAACATTTTACAGTTGAAGATTTCATTTCAGTGCACAGTTCTTATGTTTCCATTGTTTATCACTCGGTATTTTATTTTTGATACGAATATGAAATGAATCATTTTTTAGTTAAATGTATTGAACTGATATATAAAAACACGTACACCTGTAGGCTTATCCCACAATGTTGGCATTGTGGTACAATTCAATTAAAAATAGTAACCATACTCATTTCTAACTTATAAAAAATAAATGCTTTTTAACAGCTTTGTCACCAATGACATAATCCCACTGTTGGAACCACACTTGGTATGGATCGAACTTCAGTGTAGAGTTCATTTCAAGGTCTGGTGTGGAGGCAGAATGATGAGTACATTACTTTTCAAGAGTGGACCCCACCCTCACTGTATGGTGTGTGTGTGAGTAGTTTTTTGCCCACTTCTGCCGCTGCAAAAATCTACAAACATACTCTATTGCTTATTTGCATTTTCTGCCTCTCTCCCTCTCTTTCTCTCCCTTTCTCTCTCTCTCCCCATCCCTCCCTTACTCTGCCCACCTCCTTCCCTCAGCTGATTGGATACCTGCTTAAATTATTTTTGAATAAAGAGCTTGCAGTTCCCAGTCATTATATCAATTCGCTCTTCCCTAGGTACAACTGTAGCCTGTAAAATTGGCATTATACCAGTATGGCAGTAATTCATGCCTTCATTTCCAAGAGCCCTGTGACAAGCTGGGAATATCCATTTAGACAGCCTTCTCTGTACAGTGCGCACAAAATAATGATGATTCTTTGACTTGTGGTAACATTTATCTTTGCAGAACCTGCTCTATTACCAAGTTTGTAACTTTACAATTTTATCCGAAGCCTTTGATTTACCATTCTTCATTACCACTATCGATGGCCAGATGCCCAGAACTATGACTTTTAAATTGTATATCTCATTCCTGCAAAACACTGTTCTACTGTCTCAGCTGGTGTCTGTGTGCCCTCAATTATTTCACAGAATGTAAATGTGAAAAGAACCAGTGTGAGCCACTAAATACAGCCCGGATACTTGGAACTCACTTCCATATAGCATTAATTTTTTTCATTCAAAAAAGTCTTATGAGTTTTTTGGGCACTGGGAGTATGGGGATGACAAATTTCTGTTCAGATCCCTCCAACCTAAGACCATTGGAGATATATCAATAATCAGATGCAGTTAGATTTATCGGCTTTTTCTATGAGAGAGACCACTCGCCACAGAGACCTGTCAGGCTTCATAACAGGAGGTGCTTAAGAATGCTTTGCTATAGGCTCTGTGCCTGTGGGATTGGATACTGTCAGGGAATAAGGTGAGTATATAATTAGATATTGTAATTAATCTTATCTAGAAAGTAGGAAGAGTAAGTATTAAGGTAAGCCTATACTTTGCAAAGAAGCAGTCATTATTCTGTTAGCTGGGAGAAGAGTATGTTTGGTACTTTTTGTGGTTGGCACTGTGATCTTATTTTTCTCTGTGCTCTGACGAGATCCTCCAATAGTCTGTTTTTTTGTCTCACTTTCTTATAGTGGTAGAGCTACCTTGTCTGAGGTCAGTCCTCTGTGTGGTTAATGTCACGAGAAGAATGCCACGGCTTGGCTCTGAGTGCCAGGTCAGCCCCCAACATCGAGACCTAGCTGTTAATGTGGACGACAGTCGTATATGTCAGGCTCTGTTTTTCTTTTTCTTATCAGATTCATTGTCCAGTGAGGAAGACAGTCCCTTAATCTGATAATTAAAATAACAGCAACAACAGCAGCAGAAATAATAAATATAAGAACAACATGTATTAATTTTTATATTTGAGACACTTATCTGAGCTCTTTACATATATTATTTCATTTAATTATCATGTGAACCCTATAAAGTAGGATTATTATTACCATTTAAGGTGATGGGAGTGAAGTAGAGAGAGGTCAGATGATTTGCCCCAAAACGCATAGTTATATGCACGGTCAAATCTGCAGGCAATCTGATTCAAGAGCTCATATTTTGCATCCTATTTCAAACATCCACTGCAGTGTGATGTGTTATGGAGGCAGTGGTATGATAACGCTGGTGTCCAGCCTAGTCCCCTTTACTGGCCTAGTTCACATTCCTCCAGTAGCTATGTGTTATGGCTGCTAATGGCTCATAGGTGCCTAACCTAAGAATTGTCATCTTACCAGGGTGACATCTCAATAGCTATCTCTGTGCACTGCTTTTTCCTGCTTGTCAAATATCAGTTAATTATGTCTGTGTGGGTCATTTCTAGACAGATCTCTGTTTTATTATATCCCTTAATCCATCCACATTTAAAAAATTATCATTAGGTCAAGTCAGCCACATTTCATTAAAGGCCATCCGTTCATCTTATGGTAAAATAAAAAAGAACTTGGATACCAATTTGAGAAACATAGTAGTTACAGTCATGCATTGCTTAAATGATAAGGATATGTTCTAAGAAATGTGTTATTAGGCAATTTCGTCCTTGCATAATTACACAAACCTAGATGGTAGAAGTTAATCACTTGATGTGGCCTCCTGATGCAGTCAAGAGGAACAGTTAACACAGGCTGTGTGGGGCTGCTGATGGCATCACATGGCTACTGTTTTAGAGTAGGTTTTTTACACGTAGGAGTAGACTCTAAAATAATGATACAAAATCTGGTATGGTATATGGAAATCTTCAACACAGTTGTTTATTATTATCAATGTTCATGTATGTACATAATTGTATTGGCTATGCTTTCATAAGACTGGCAGTACAGAAGGGTTATTTTCACCAGCTTTGCCACAAGCATGCAAGTAATACGTCACACTGTGAGTTATGATGGCTGGGACATCACTAGGCAATAGAAGATTTTCAGGTCCATCATTGAATGTGCAGCCCATCATTGACCAAAATGTTACGTGATGCATGGACTGTATTTCAAAGAACGTAGTAGAAATGTAATCAAAACAAAATGGCAACTTTTGCTGGGCATGGTGGCACATGCCTGTAATCTCAGCAGCTCAGGCTCAGGAGGCTGAAGTAGGAGGATGGCAAGTTCAAAGCCAGCCTCAGCAAAAAGTGATGCGCTAAGTAACTCAGTGAGACCCTGTCTCTAAATAAAATAGAAAATAGGGCTGGGGATGTTGCTCAGTGGTCAAGTGCCCTTGAGTTGAAACCCCAGTAGAAAAAAAAAAAGGCAATATAACAGAAGAGGTGAAAGACCTCTACAATACAAACTACATAACATTAAAGGAAGAAATTGAAGAAGACCTTAGAATATGGAAAGACCTCCCATTCTAACCTGGATAGGCAAAATTAATATTGTCAAGATGGCCATAGTACCAAAAGTGTTAAACAAATTTAATACGAGTCCTATTAAAACCCCAATGACATTCTTCATAGAACTGGAAAAAGCAATCATGAAATTCATTTGGAAAAATAAGAGACCCAGAACAGAGAAAGCAATTCTTAGCATGAAAAGTAAAGCAGGAGGCATCACAATATCAGACCTCAAACTACTACAGAAGTAGAGTAATAAAAATGTCATGGTATTGGCACCAAAACAGACAAGTAGACCAATGTGCAGAATAGAAGACAAAGAGACAGACCCACACAAATACAGTTCTCTCATACCAGAAAAAGGTGCCAAAAACATTCACTGGAGAAAAGATAGCCTATTCAACAAATGGTGCTGGGAAAAATGGAAAGCCACATGTAACATAATGAAATTTAACATTTATCTTTCACACTGCATGAAACTCAACTCACAGTGGAGCAAAGACTTAGGCACTAGAACAGAGACCCTGGAACGACTAGAAGAAAAAGTAGGCCCAAATCTTCACCATGTCAGCCTAGGATCTGAATTCCTTAACAAGACCCCTAGAGCAAGAAGTTAAATCAAGAATCAATAAATGGGATGAATTCAAACTAAAAAGCTTCTTCACAGAAAAGTAAACAATAATGTGAAGAGAGAGCCTCCAGATTGGGAGAAAATCTTTATCACATGCACCTCAGATAGAGCATTAATCTCCAGGATATATAAAGAACTCCAAAGACTTAACATCAAAAAAACAAATAACCCAATCAATAAATGGGCTACGGAACTGAACAGACACTTCACAGAAAAGAAATACAATCAGTCAATAAATATATGAAAAAATGTTCAACATCTCTAGCAATTAGAGAAATGCAAATCAAAACTAAGATTTTATCTCACTCCAATCAGAATGGCAATTATCAAGAATACAAGTAACAAATGTTGTAGAGGATGTTGGGGGAAATGTACAGTCATACATTGCTGGGAGGACTGAAAATTGGTGCAACCACTCTTGAAAGCAGTATGGAGATTCCTCAAGAAACTTGGAATTGAGCCACCTTTGACCCACTTATACCACTTCTTGATATATATCCAAAGGATTTAAAATCAGCATACTACAGTGATGCAGCTACATCAATGTGGTATATATACATGATGGAATATTACTCAGCCATAAAGAAGAATGATATTATGGCATCATTGCTGGTAAATGGGTGGACCTGGAGACTATCATGCTAAGTGAAATAAGCCAATCCCTAAAAACCAAGGGCTGAGTATTCTATCTGAATGTGAATGCTAACACACAATAAGGTGTGGGGAGGAAAGAAGAGAAGTCATTGGATTAGACACAGAGCAATGGAGGGAAGAGATGGGAGATGGGAATAGGAAAGACAGTAGAATGAATTGGACATAACTTTTCTATGTTCAAATATGAATACATGACCAGTGAAACTCCATATCATGTTTAACCACAAGAATGGGATCCTAATAGAATAAGTTATACTTCATGTATGTATATGTCAAAATACAATCTACTATCATGTATATCTAAAAAGAACAAACTAAAAAAAAGAAAAAAGAGAAGTTCTTTTTTTATACACTGGGGATTGACCTCGGGCATTCAACCACTGAGCCACATCCCCAGCCCTATTTTGTATTTTATTTAGAGACAGGGCCTCATTGAGTTGCTTAGCACCTCACTTTTGCTGAGGCTGGCTTTGAACTCAAGATCCTCCTGTCTCAGCCTCCTGAACTGCTGGGATTATAGGCATTCACCACAGTGCCCAGCTGAGAATTTTATTAACTACAGACTTTTTATTTATTACCACTCCTTGTCCGGTGAGCTAAAATCTGAATTCACTTTAATACTGAGATCAAAAACCATGCTGGCCACTTCTCTGGCTTAACATTTAAAAACACAAACATCATAAGTAAATAAGAAGCAAGTGCAGCCCACCCTCTTTTCCCATCAAATGCCAATCAACCCTCCACTCAGTTGCTTGTCCTGTGACTTATCACAGAGAATATCAGGTTAAGCTTGGCTGCCACATCTTTTCCAATTGAAGTAGAAAATGAGAAAACGTTCTCTGAGGTGGGCAGTCCAGGCTTTCCCCTGGACTACCCCAAGTGCTACCCCAAAGCACTTGTCATAGGAAGTTATATTTTTAAGACACAAAGAATAACAATAAGAAGCCAAGAGAGAGGAAGAAGTTACTTTGCAGACAGAATAATGCCTAGGATTTTCTGGAAACCCTGTATCCATCCTTGTTGGATGAAGGTCTGTGGAAAGCAATATGGTGATTTCTCAGGGAACTTGGAATAGAACAACCATTTAACCCAATTGGCGCTTGAACTTTATTAATGTTTATTTTTTATATTTTTGTACTCCAATGTTAGGTGCATATATATTTCCTTTAACTTTATTAATGTTTATTTTTTATATTTTTGTACTCCAATGTTAGGTGCATATATATTTAAAATTGTTTGTTCTAGCTTAATTGAGCCTTTTATCATTGTATAATTAATTACCTTCCTTATCTATTTGTATTGCTTTGATTCAAAGTCTATTTTATTTTGCCACTTTCTCTATGATTCTATTTATGTGGAGTATCTTATTACATCCTTCCCTTTCAGTCTGTTTTTATCCTTGGATGTGAAATACATTTCTTGAAAGCAACATATAGTTAAGTCTTGCTTTTTTATCCATTCAGTCACCTTATGCTTTTGAATTGGAGAATTTAATCCATTTACATTCATGGTAATCATTAATTGATAAAGATCTTATAGTAGCTCTTATGTAACTTGTTTTCTAATTTTATTATGCTCCCTTTCTTCCTCTTATAATCTTTGGTAGTTTAATAGTATGTTTTGATTACTTGCTTATTATTTTTTATTTTTCTATTACAGATTGGTCTGTGGTTACCACAAGGCTTACAAAGGTACATTTTGTTTATAACAAGGTATTCTGAAATGCAGCAATTTAACATGTTTGTGAAGAACAGAAATAAACAAATGAGCAAGTGAAAAATATACTAATAAGAAAAGTCTCCCCTTGCCCTCCATATTTAAAAAATATGAATTTTTATATCCCATTTTATATCTGTCTATATTGCTTCTCTCTTAACATATAAATGTGGTTATCATTTTTAAATTTTAATCCAAAAATATGGTTTATGCACCATGCATACAATATTAGCACACTTTGAATTTGTATAATTACCCTTGCCAGTGAATTTTATATCTTCCTCTGTTTTCTTTTTACTTATTAGTGTCTCTATTGATGATCTTCCTTAGTATTTTTTTTTTACTCATTTATTTATTTCTGTTCTTCTCAACCATGTAAAATTGCTGCCACGTCTTTATTTCTTCTTCATTTCTAGAGGACAGCTTTGCTGAGTTTAATATTCTTGATTGACATTTTTGTTCCTTCCATATTGTGCAAATCTCATGATGGAACCTGCACGGTGTGGAGATGGGGGCAGGTTGTCTCAGGTCTACTCCAAGGCTAAAACTAAGGAAGCCTGAAAGCCAAGTGTGTGCGAGCAATGCACAGGTCTTAGTCTGATGCCAGAGCAGTCTAGAAGCTCCATCTCTTATCTCTTGTTTCTATCAGGTTCTGGATCTTACCTCAGTGGACCCTGCACTGAGCTCCAGAGGCACAAAGCCCTGTTGCTATCTTCCATGTCCTGCTCCCAATGGATAGAGCTCTCTGCTCTCTGCTCTGCCACCAGGGGTTGGAGGAAGGGAAAAAGCAGGAGGCATGAAAATAGAAAATCAGTGGAGTAGAAGAGGATTGATGAGGAGGGAGAAGAGATGGGAAAGGGGAGGAACTGAAATTGACCCAATTATGCTATGTTCATAATATAAATACACCACAGTGAATTCCACCTTTATGTCTATGCTTAAAGCACCAGTGAATAAAGCAATAAAGAGAAGGAAGACCAGTAGAGTTGAGGAAGGGAGGAAGGGGAGAGGAAGAAGGGGAGGGATTACATACGATTATGTCAAAACAAACTCCACTATTATGTATGATGTACTAATAAAAACATCAAAAATTTTTATAATTTTGTACATCTCTTCAGATGATGTCATTCTTTTGTCTGCTAGTTTTGTGTGATACATTACAGTTTTTGGATAATGAACAATCCTTACCTCTGTGGTGTAAACGTTCTTTCACTGCTGAATTCACTTTGCTACTAAGATATTTAGCCTTTGTACCTGGTTCAAAAATAAAATTGAGTCGGGCATGGTGTTGCAAGCCTGTCTCCCAGTGACTGGGGAGGATGAGGCAGGAGGATCACAAGTTCAAAGCCAGCCTCAGCAAAAGCAAGGTGCTGAGCATCTCAGTGAGACCCAAAATAGGGCTCTGTGTGTGGCTCAATGGTCGAGTGCCCCTGAGTTCAATCCCTGGTCCCAAACCAAACCAAACCAAAGAAAAACAAAATCGGAGTATAATTTTCTTTCCTTGACTCATTCTTGCTCATTTTTTCTTTTTAAAAAATCAAGAATAGATTTCCCCTGCCTGATGCTTTGTTTCTTCCCTTCCCTGAAAGTTTCTATATGATAGGAGTCAATTTAATCCTTGAAGTTCTGGTAAAAATTTTTCCTTTAGAAACCAATGGATTGTGACCTTTTTATACTTCTTTTGATGGAAAATTTTTTATTATTATTTTAATTTCTTCTTTAAGGTCTTCAATTTTTGAAGCAGAACTATACTTTAGTACATAATTATTTATTTAAAATTATAATTTATTGGTACAAATTAGTTCATGAATTCTTCATAATGTTCTGTGACTCAAAAATTATCTATTGTAATTATGTTTGCAATTTTTGTGCATAATATCACTCCATCTAATTCATCTTTCCAGATATTTACCATTTTAATAATTGAAAATAAAGACCTCTGGTAGTCTTGATAATTTGTATTATTTCCTTTTCTATTATTTTCCAATCATATCTTTATTATTTCTTTCCTTCTTTATTAACTAAATTCTTTTTTATTTTTTCCAAGCATCTATTGAACAATTAAATTACTGATATTTAGACATTCATATTTTTAAAAATGTAGCTAAGGCTATGCAAATTTTTAAAATGCCATTTTACGGTTTTTTCAGAAATTTGATAACTTCTACTTTCATTGTGTAATATTTTATAATTCCTATCATATTATTCTTAATTCATGAATCATTTAGGAATCATTTTAGTGTAACCCAGTGCACAGTTAATTTAAAAGGTTTCATGTAGGAGGAGTTAGACCAAGATGGTAGCTGAGAAGACCCTCCAGTGATGGTTCTCTGCTGGCACACCAGGCTGAAAACTATCCAGACACCAATCTATGTGAGTAAGAGCTAAGGAAATCACGTAAGAGACACTAGTGCCTGATTTTGTTATAACAAAATGAAATGACAGCCTGAAAAAGAAAGAAGGAGAGTTGTCCTTTGCACTCTTTCCCCAACTCCAAGCCCCCTCTATGAGGAGAGAGAAAGAATGAATTAAATCTAGGCCCTAGTCTTGAATCCTATTTCTAGGCCCACCATGGTAAGACCCAGTGCTGGGCCAAGTCCCATGATCCTTAATGCTGGGCCTATTCCCACAGACTGAGTTGCTGGAAATGTGTTAAGCCAGGCAGCTGACTGCCTCCACCACCCTTATTTTGCTCTGTGTCTTACATATGAGAGAAAACATTCAACCCTTGACTTCTTGAGTCTGGCTTAGTTCACTTAGCATGATGTTCTCTATCCCATCCATGTACTAGCAAATGACATAATTTCATTCTTATCTGTGGCTGAGTGAATCTCCATTGTGTATATATACCACATTTTCTTTATCCATTTATCTATTGATGGGCACCTCAGCTGGCTGTGTACCTGGTTATTGGGAATTGGGCTACAGTAAACACTGATGTGCCTTTATCACTGTAGTATGCTGATTTTTGTCCACCTGCTCATAATAGTGGAAAGTTGAGCATAACCAAAATTCCACCAAAAAGAAATGAAAATTTTTCCTACAGATAGAATGAATCATAATGCAGAAGGAAAAATTAATGAGCTATAGATATGTGTATCAAAATGGATAATCTTTTTTTACTTTCCTTTTTTTAATTACTTTTTATTTTTTATTTTTACACAATTTTGATTCATTGTACACAAATGGGGTACAACTTTTCATTTCTATGGTTGTGCATTATGTACATTCATACTATTCATGTAATCATACATGTACATAGGGTAATAATATCTGTCTCATTCCACCATTTTTCATACCCCTCCCCCATCCCCCTCTCATTTCCCTCTATGTAATCTAAAGTTCCTCCATTCTTCTCTCATCCCCTAACCCCCCAACCCAATTATATATCATCATCCACTTATCAGGGAAAACATTCGGCCTTTGTTTTTGGGGGATTGGTTTATTTCACTTAGCATGATACTCTCCAATTCCATCCATTTATCTGTAATGCCATAATATTATTCTTCTTTATGGCTGAGTGATATTCCATTGCGTATATATACCACAGCATAGATGTTGGCATGAGGAAAAAGGCACACTTTTACATTGCTGGTGGAGTTGCAAATTGGTACAGCCTCTCCAGAAAGCAGTGTGGAGATATCTCAGAAGCCTCCCCTGATATCTAAATATTTTAATCCTATTTTTGATGAAATTAGAAGAAAAAATGCAATTACCTTTACCTCCTGAGAGTTTTATGTTCTGATAAAATGAGAAACTGTCTCTATATTCATGGGAAAGAAGCAGATAGTGTTTGAAGTGTAAATTAGAATTACTTGGTAAGTTAGGAAATAGAAGATAGCAACCTCAAAAAATGTAGAAAGGACTCACACAGGAAGGAAAGGGCAGGTAGAACAGAGAGAATATGGGCTCTTTCCCCTGCCAGCACCTCAGGCAAACACCCAGCCCAGCAGACAGTAGATACTGGTGTTCTCATCTAACATTCCCACGCCCCACTGAGACAAGCAGCGAGGGCAGCGTCTCACAGACCACACAGACAGAAACAGTGGGCTCCTCAGTGGGATCGCTGTGGACAGATGACCTCCGACCCTAGAAGAGTTTGTCAAGAGTCACACTTGGAATCAAATAGACCACAACACAATAATTCTGGGTGACTTTAACACACCGCTGTCACCACTTGATAGATCTTCCAAACAAAAACTAAACAAAGAAACCATAGAACTCAATAACACAATCAATAGCATAGACTTAACAGACGTATATAGAATATTCCATCCATCATTGAGCAAATACACTTTCTTCTCAGCAGCACGTGGCTCCTTCTCTAAAATAGACCATACATTATGCCACAAAGCAGCCCTTAGTAAATGCAAAAAAGTAGAGACACTCCCTCATATTCTATCAGATCATAATGGAATGAAATTGGAAATCAATGACAAAATAAAAACAGAAACTACTCCAACACCTGGAGACTCAATAATATGCTATTCAATGAAGCATGGATAACAGAAAACATCAGGGAGGAGATAAAAAAATTCTTAGAGGAAAATGAGAATGACGATACAACCTATCAAAATCTCTGGGACACTATGAAAGCAGTACTAAGAGGAAAATTCATTGCATGGAGCGCATTCAAAAAAGAATAAAAAGTCAACAACTAAATTACTAAACATTACATCTCAAAGTCTACACCCCCGACTTCTCCTTTAAATTTGACTGTGCAAGCCCTTTTTACATTAAATTCTCTCACCTTTGATGATAAAGGTCTCTCTCCTATTCATAAGCACTGGGATGCACTAACGCCACCCCCAACTCCACAACTCCACTGCCGCTAGTTGGGTGGAGGGACCCACTAACCAACACATGGCATGGTCCACACCCATTGCTAACCCAAGGCAGAGGATTTGCTTGTATCTTTCCAGAAACTGCAGAAAAGCCTCTGTGGGTACCAGCCAAGAACATTTGTCCTCATGTCCAGGCCCCCGACTCCAAAGATGGAGAATTTGTCACTGAGTGACCAGCACCCCCCGGTGGTGGACCACACTCCTCGAGGAACAAGATGTCGCTGTGCACAATAAACCACCTGGGGAGACATCAAGAATCTCTCAGACCAAGCGATGGCGATGGCACTGGACCCACAGCCAGGAGCTGGGACATTATATCTCTTAATGTGTGCTATTATTACTGCTGACTCAAGTATCGCTCATGCTGCACCCACTCCTTTAGATGCTCACATGCATTATAACATATGGGATTGGTTAACATCTTGGTTACCAAATATCGCTTGGTTAAAGAGTCTGTTCATTAGTGGGATGCTTAGTATACTTCTGTTATTTCTTTGCCTCTGTGGGTTTCAATGCATTTATAATGTTTTCAAAAGACGCTGCTAGGACACAAGCAGCAGCAACAGTTAGTGGTTAAGGCCTTGTCATCATCTATTAGAGGAGAAAAAAGGAACCCGCAAGC
>JAJEJO010052253.1:4341-53171 GCA_020662805.1 Glaucomys volans | reverse complement strand
GAACAGAAAACACCAAACATAGTAGAAGACAGGAAAATCAGAGCTGAAATCAATGAAATTGAAACCAAAGAAACAATTCAAAAAATTGACAAAACAAAAAGTGGCTTTTTGAAAAAGTAAACAAAATAGATAAACCCTTAGCCACACTAACAAAGAGGAGAGAGAAAACTCAAATTACTAGAATTTGTGATGAAAAAGGAAATATCACAACAGACACCACTGAAATACAAAACATACTTAGAAGCTACTCTGAAAATCTATACTCCAACTCAAAGTAGAAAATCTCAAAGACATCGACAGGTTTCTAGAGACATATGATCCTCCCAAACTGAACCAGAAGGACATACATAATTTAAACAGATCAATTTCAAGCAATGAAATAGAAGAAGCCATCAAAAGCCTACCAACCAAGAAAAGCCCAGGACCAGATGGATTCTCAGCTGAATTCTCCAAGACCTTCAAAGAAGAACTTATATCAATACTCCTGAAAGTATTTCATGAAATAGAAAAGGTGGGAACCCTTCCAAATTCATTCTATGAAGCTAGTATCACTCTGATACCAAAGCCAGACAAAGACACATCAAGGAAAGAAAACTTTAGACCAATATCTCTGATGAATATAGATGCTAAAATCCTCAACAAAATTCTGGCAAATTGCATACAAAAATATATTAAAAAGATAGTGCACCATGATCAAGTGGGGTTTATCCCAGGGATCCAAGGTTGGTTCAACATCTGGAAATCAATAAATGTAAGTCAATAGACCTAAAGTTAAGAATCAAATGATTATTTCAATAGATGCAGAGAAAGCATTTGACAAAATACAACACCCCTTTGAGCTCAAAACATTAGAGAAACTAGGGATAGTAAGAACATACCTCAAAATTGTAAAGGCCATTTAGGCTAAGCCCAAAGCCAACATGATTCTTAATGGAGAAAAACAGAAAGCATTCCCTTTAAAAACTGGAATAACACAGGGATGCTCACTGTCACCAC
This sequence comes from Glaucomys volans, assembly GCA_020662805.1. NCBI lineage: Eukaryota > Metazoa > Chordata > Mammalia > Rodentia > Sciuridae > Glaucomys > Glaucomys volans. The sequence continues at coordinate 52,175 of JAJEJO010052253.1, read as the reverse complement.
TTCTATTCAACATCATGCTTGAAACACTAGCCAGAGCAATTAGACAGACCACAGAAATTCAAGGAAAAGAAGAACTCAAGCTGTCACTGTTTGCTGATGACATGATTCTATATGTAGAGGATCGAAAAAACTCCACCAGGAAACTTTTAGACCTAATAAATGAATTCAGCAAAATAGCATGATACAAAATAAACACACAAAAATCTAATGCATTTATATACATAAACGAAGAATCATCTGAAAGAGAAATGAGAAACTGTTCACAGTAGCCTCAAAAAAATAGAATAAAATACTTGGGAATCAGTCCATCAAAAGAGGTGAAAGACCTCTACAATGAAAACTACAGAACATTAAAGAAAGAAATTGAGGAAGATCTTAGAAGATGGAAAGATCCCCTGTATTCTTGGATAGGCAGAATTAATATTATCAAAATAGCCCTACTTCCAAATGCACTATACAGATTGAACACAATCCCAATTAAAATCCCAATGACATTCCTCATAGAAATAGAGAAAGAAATCATGAAATTCATCTGGAAGAACAAAAGACCCAGAATAGCCAAAGCAATCCTGGACAGGAAGAGTGATGCAGGAGATATCCCAATACCAGATCTTAAACTCTACTATAGAGCAATAGTAACAAAAATGGCATGGTATTAGCACCAAAATAGACAGATAGACCAATGGTACAGAATAGAAGACACAGAGACAAACCCACACAAGTACAGTTCTCTCACACTAGACAAAGGTGCCAAAAACATACAATGGAGAAAAGATAGCCTCTTCAACAAATGGTGCTGGCAAAATTGGAAATCCATATGCAGTAAAATGAAATTAAACCCCTATCTCTCACCCTGTACAAAACTCAACTCTAAAAGGATCAAGGATCTAGGAATTAGACCTAAGATCCTTCAACAAATAGAAGAAAATGTTGGTCTGAGTCTATGTCATGTTGATTTAGGGCCAGACTTCCTTAACAAGACCCCTAGAGTGCTCAAAATAAAAACAAGAATCAATAAATAGGATGGATTCAAGCTAAAAAGCTTTTTCTCAGCCTAGGAGACAGTTAATAATCTGAAGAGAGTCTACGGAGTGGTAGAAAATCTTTTCCACACACACTTCAGACAGAGCACTGATCTCCAAAATTTACAAAGAACTTAAAAACCTTTACACCAAAAATACAAAGAACCCAATCAATAAATGGGCTAAGGAACTGGGCAGACACTTCACAGAAGATATACAGGTGATCAACAAATGTATGAAAAAGTGCTCATCATCTCTAGTAATTAGAGAAATGCAAATTAAAATCCCCTAAGATTTCATCAAATTCTAATTAGGACGGCTATTACCAAGAACACAAGCAATAATAAGTGCTGGCATGGATGTGAGGAAAAGAACACACTCATACATTGCTGGTGGAATTGGAAATTGGTGCAGCCACTCTGGAGAGCAGTATGGAGATTCCTCAAAAATCTTGGAATGGACCCACCATTTGACCCTGCTATCCCACTCCTTGGTTTATACCCAAAGGTCTTAAAATCAGCAAAGTACAGTGATGCAGCCACATCAATGTTCATAGCGACTGAATTCACAATAGCTAGATTGTGGAACCAACCTAGATGCCTTTCAATTAATGAATGGATAAAGAAACTGTGGTATGTATACACAATGGAATATTACTCAGCCATAAAGATGAATAAAATTATGGTGTTTGCTGGTAAACAGATGGAATGGGAGAATAGCATGCTAAGTGAAATAAGTCAAGCCCAAAACACCAAAGGCCAAATGTTTTCTCTGATAAGGCGGGTGAGGAGCGGCGGTGGGGGAGACAAGAGAAGATTAGAGGAACTTTGGATGGTGTAGAGGAAAATGGGGCGGGAGGGGATGGGGAAAGGAAAGACAGTAGACTAAGATAGATAGTATTACCCTACATTTATGTAAGATTACATGAATGGTGTGAATCTACATAGTGTACAACCATAGAAATGAAAAACTGTACCCCATTTGTGTACAAAAATAAAAATAAACAAAGGATAACAAAAAAAAAAGTCACACTTGGTTACACCTCCCAGGAAGCCTGTGTGTCACGGGTTGCAGCCATTCCCTCCTGGTGAGACTTCCCTACCTATTTTCATTTGTTGCTACAGTTAAGTAGATTGCAGGAAGGGAAGTTTAATGACATTGACTCAACCAATAGCTTAAAATATGAGCTCAGGTATGGCTTCAAACTTACTTAGAGACTCATTCAGAATTTGTTCTTCCTATGGTGCCACAGGGAGGGTGTGGTCTGATTAATGGGAGCAGTCGTCTTGGTCAGAAAAGAATGCAAGTCACAGGCCTCAGGTCCCTACCTCATAGTAGGGGACATAGGTTTGTCCATGGGCTTGTCAATACTAGAGTATGTGAGCACATCAAGAGTTGCTGTCTGATCAAAACCACATTAAGATTTCATCTTACCCCAACCTGAATGCCTTTTATTAAGAATAAAGGCAACAACAGGTGTTGGCGAGGATGTGGGGAAAAGGGTACACTCATACATTGCTGGTGGGAGTGCAGGTTGGTGCAGCCACTCTAGAAAGCATTGTGGAGGTTCCTTAGAAAACTTGGAATGGATCCACCATTTGACCCAGCTATCCCACTCCTTGGCCTATACCCAAAGGACTTAAAATCAGATTACTACAGTGATGCAGCCACATCAACATTCATACCTGCTCAATTCACAATAGCTAGATTGTGGAACCAACCTAGATGCCCTTCAACAGATGAATGGATAAAGAAACTGTGGTATATATACACAATGGAATATTACTCAGCCATAAAGAATAAAATTATGGCATTTGTAGGTAAATGGATGATGTTGGAGACTATTATGCTAAGTGAGATTAGCCAAGCCCAAAAATCCAAAGGCCGAATGGTCTCTCTGATAGTGAATGATGATGCAGAATGTGGGGTGGAATGATGGCAAGAATGGAGAAAGGTTAGAGAGCACAGAGGGAAGGGAGGAGTGGGGTTGAGGTTGGGGGGTAAGAATAATAGTAGTATGTGTGACAGACATCATTGCCCTGTGTACATGTATGAATGCACAGATGGGGTGACTCTACTTTGTGTACAACCAGAAAAACAATTGCTGTACTCCATTTGTGTTCAATGAATCAAAAAATTAAATTAAAAAAAAAAAGAGTTGCTGTCTGCAGTACTTGGACTCCTACCTACAGGCTCTTTACCCACCTCTGTGCTTGCAGGCCAGTGTCCATCACAGCAAGAGCAGCAATTAGAAGTCTCATATTTATAACCAGTATCCTACCAATTTATAGGGAGTAAATCCTGAGTATTTTACACAGTCATTGGGAAGACAAGAGTTAAAAAAAACTTTCTGAGGAAAGGAGAGATTTGATATAGACCAAGGAAAAGAAGAGGAATGAGACAGCAATTCCAATCCTGTTGGGTTCAACAGCAGATTAATTGGGAAAGAGGTGAAAATTACAGAGTGTGCAGTGGGTGTGAGAGAATTCCCCAGAGTGCAGTGAGTAAGCAGGAGTAAGTTAATCCTCAAAATCTGAATTCTTTGAAATGACAAAGGAGACTTGGGGGATGTGGATGTAAAGATGATACCCCAGACGCAGAAGATGGGAGCATGGACGTGGCTAGGAGGCAGGTTTATCATTACTGGAATAATGAATGACACACTTTGATTAAATAAATCCCCAGAGAAGATTCTTGACAGGTTCTCCGAGAACCTATGGGATTTTGGAGTTGGCTATTATTCTATTTAAACTGACAGAATCTCTGAATTTTAAATTATTTCCTTCTAACTCCATCAGCCCTCTAAGGCCTGGCTTTGCCCCCATTCAGATGAGGAGATGGTAGTCCACCCTCACTTTTGAAAGACTGAGGACCACCTCATGCATCAAAATCAGTCTTCAGTGCCTCCGACACCTGTTTTTCTAGTGGGTGGTTAGCAGCTGTGTGAGGTTAACGTTCAGAGATGATGAGGCCAAACCTTGAGGGTCCAGAATAAGACTGTATTTAAATAAATTGAAATAGCGACATCAGAATTGGAAATATCAGAACTCATCGGCTCCTAATGTAGCAATTTCTTCCCCAAAATCTGAGTGTGGACCTCTGGCCTCCCTGTAGGTGCTATAGAGGAGTCTCATCATCCCAGGAGGAACCTGCTCCATGAACAGCTCCAAGACAGACATTTCCTCTGTCCCAGTGTTTCCTAGTAAAGCCAAAAATCAAAAGCCTATCTTCTGAGCAAACCTTGAGAGACATGCAGACCCCCCTCCAGACCTCTGAAGCTTCCTTCCTTTCTCTAGCCAAATCCTACTGGGTGCCTTCCACCATCACTCAATGATCTCCCTAGTGCCTAGTATTTCCCAGGAGTTTGTCATGGTCTGATACGAAATGCAGCATCCAGTCTTGGAAAAATGGTCAGAGACGCCTAATCAATCCCAGGTATCTACCCCAGGCTAGGATACTGCCATCTCCGGAAAATGCTGGTAGCTATCACTAGTGCTGATGTGAAATGTCATTCACAAACCTCTATCCTAGAGACAAAAGGATAGAGAGGTGGATAAATTTATAATGGATGTATTTGTTAGTTAAATAACACATACAGGCAAGGTTTTAAAAATAAACTTTATTGTATATGATGTTTGTATGTTAGACTGAGCAGTGGTCCCTTCATCCTCTTTTATTCTATTGGCATTCTATCTGCTATTATCTCTTCTCCCTGGGAGTGAGAAAATAAATAAGGCAGAGCAGGAAGGGACAAGAAGTGACATGAACTGTGCTCATCAATAACCCTGCACTTATATTTTAAAGCCTGGGGCCATCCACACCAGTTCAGTTCATTTCAATTCAACTACAGCAAAATGAAGGTTCTAGAACTCTTCCAGGTTTGGGGGAATTCACTTCCACATTGTTCCCTCTCCACATTCCCCTTTCCTTCACAGGGTCAAGTCCATGGGCCAGAGTGAAATCCCAGCTCAGACCAAAGACTCACCGACCCCAAACCTCTGATCCTGTTGGACTCTAGTCCTCTCTCCAAACCAGCCCTGTCCTTTGAAGTCATGCTGAGCTGTATTTGCCTAGAAGGACTCTAGTATTTCCTCTTAAAGTTGAGAGCAGACATGGATATACTGGGAAAGCCCCCAGTCAGAACTCTCCAACCTCTCATATAACCAAGTGGAGACCAAATCCCCCAGAAGCACTGGATGTACCACAAGCTAATGGAGCTGCAGAGCCATGACAGAACCCAGGGCATCCCTGCAGCCCCTTCCCTTCTATCCCTGTGAACCCTCCTATTCTAGACTTGGAAAACTGTGCAAGCCTCAGGCCTTACCTCTCCCAAGAGAAGGCTGAACCATCTTCCAAGATCATCTGGCCCATAAATCTCAGTTGCTTTGTGGAAATCAAAATAAAGGAAGACACTTAGTTAATGAGAGAAGGAGCTCTGCTAGCCCTTAGAAATCCCCTGAACTTCCTGTGGAAACTAGAAAGCTCAAGACAAATCCCAGCTTATAGGTAGGTAAGATGTCTGGGCAAGAAGCAGGGGTCCCAGTTATCTCCCCTTCCATTTTGCCCCAAACAGATGAACCCCCTCCTCTCCCTCATGGGGCTGGACTGGAGAGACAGTACTGGCTCAGAGAAGGCGTAGCTCCCTCGGCAGACCCAGCCCCTGCTCACTTCCTGTCCTTTGGAGAATGAAACACACAGCCTGGGCATTGGCTCCAGGGTCTCTTCAGGCCAGGGTCTTCCCTTGTGGGCTGCTCCTCTTTATTCTCCTTTTCTTCTTGCTTCTCTTCTTCCTCCTCATCCTCATTCTCCTCCTCCTCCTCCTCTTCTTTGGCGATCTCTGATTCTACATTGCTTATCAGCTGAGCCATGGTGAGATGGAAGACGTGGCAGCTGAAGCCCTCCCTGATCCCATACTTCACATGCTCCCGGAGGATATCCATGGTGGCAAAGACCCGGCAGCAGGCCATGCATCTGAAACCATTCTCCATGGTCACCAGCCAGTCAGGTGTCTTGGCCCTGGGTCTCTCCTCCACTGCAGGTGAACCTGGTGGGCTCTCTGACTCTGCCCTTTCCTCATGTTCTTTCTCCTCCCCACTGGGCTCGCTGTCAGACAAGAGGTTTCTGGTGGATACATCAGAGGGGGCAGTACCTACTCGCACTTTCTCAGGCAGGGTCAATTCTTCCATCCTTGGCTGCTTTTCTAGGGACTCTGAGGTTTCCTCTGTCTCCCAGGAGACAGCTACACCTTTTTTCATTTTTACCTGCATGTAGTATATTTTCATGCCCTTTTCCTCTTTGTTCATACACAGAGAGGTCACACAGGTCTTATAAGATGAATGGGATGAGGAGTTATGCTGGGAGTGGGGAGGAGTCTCCCCTCGTTTTTGAAACTGGGTTAGGGGACATCTAGGCTTGGGACTGTCTTGTAATTTCCGGGCTCCTGGGAAAGGAAATTAGAAACATAAGAACATGCACAGAGCCTGCTGGAAACTGAGAGTGCAATCGTGAATATATGTGGTGGAGGAGAGAGGGCCCATGGTACGATGCAGGCATGTGAGGGGCTTGGTGTCTGTTGTTCATATTCTGGGATGATGTGTCTGGTGTCATTTGTGTGTGTAAGGATATTGGGAGTGTCTACACACCAGAGTGTGGAGTATAGTGGTGAGGACCATGGCATGTGTGGAATGGAGGTGGGTGTGCACACTATGAAGATGGAATTCAGTGACCTCGCTGGTGTGTTGTTTATGGAATGTGGCTGTTGTGTAGGAAAATGGCCTTGTGGGTAGTGCATTTTGGATCTGTGTGTGCTAAGGACGTATGTATCCATGCAGAGTATGGTTATATGTATGAGGTATACAGGCCTGAGCTCTGTGGTCCTGCTGTACTGTTCTGGAGAACTCTGTCCTCTGGAAGTCATGGATCCCACATAGTTTCTCTTAAGGTTCTTAATCTGGTCCCTTGGCCCAACACTCCAAACCCAGACCTTTCTGGGCACTGTTCCCTGACTTCCCACCACGATCATTCCAGGGTTCAGGATCTCCCACAGTAAGCTCCCCTAACAGTTGTGAATTCTACCTAGGCCTCACCACAGAATCCTGACTGCCTCCAAATACTGTGGGCTTTTTCTCAGCCTCCTGCTTCAAATTCCATGCTTCCTACACTGCATTCAAGGCCTGATACCCAGGAAGTCCCATATTCAAGGAGCCTCACACCTAAGGATCCCCATATCCAAACAGTCTCACAATCAAGAAGTCCTTCATTCAAACTCTCATACCTAAGGAGCCCTGCACCCAAAGTGTCTCATACCCAAAAAGTCTCCCACCCAAGCACTCCTGTACCTTTACTACCATGGAAGAGCTTGTATGGAGAAGAAACACAGGAGAAGTACTCGGAGGCAGAGGAGACCTCCCCTCCCCCTAGGCTGCAGACTTTGGCCACTCCAGTGGATTCAGGATGAGAGGCATCCTCTTGTGATTTTGATATTCCTGAGAAAAATATGAAAGTCACAGTGATATGGGAGTTGGACATATTTGTACATCAGACACCTATCCAACAAATATTTACTGAGTGTCTGACATGTGTGTCAGGTGTGGTAGATACACATAGCTTAGAGTTTGGTTCCTTGTGGATACTCCAGTACTGAACTAGCCAACAGTTATTTTATTAGTGTCTTATTAAGAATGAAGCCCTGTGTGATTACCACGCATATGTGTAAAGCTAAGAGTGATGTGCTTCAGGTGACCGTTGATAAGTGTGGGGCCAGTGCGGTGATCATGAGGGAAGAACGCGTCTGTGGAGTTTGTATGCACGTTGTATTTACAATTCAGGAATAAGATACCTGAAATTTCCTGACCACATAGTGTGGCTTGTTTGTGATGTGCATTCACTCATTCATGTGAGTGAATAGCTACCGTGTATCAGGTATCATTCCTCTATTCTTGGTTTGGGAATGCTGAACAAGGCAAAGTCCCTCTTCTAATTGGCCCTTCTATTTCATTTGGGAAGGCAGGCACTAAACAGAAATAGACATAAGTATGTATATATATATATATATATACATATATATATGTATATATAACAGGACAGGTCATGATGAGGATGTAAGGATCACCATATCTGGCAAACACGAACACCTGATACCCAGTTAAATTTAAATTTAAGATAAATCACAATTTTTTTAGTGTAAATTGATCATATGTAATATTAGAGACATTCTCATACTAAGAAGTCATTTGAGGTTCATCCAAAACAATAAACCTCATATTTTACTGGACAGTCTATTATTTGGCAACTCTAATAAAGGTGTGCCAGTGTATCTGTGTGTTTCATTTTGGTTTTAACAAAGTGGGCCTGGTATCACTTCACATTGTGTTACAGATGTGGCATGTTCTTATAGAGAACTGAGACTGGGTCTTACAGATATTTATCTCTAAGAATATATATACATATGTGTATATATATATATATATTTTTTTTTTTTTTTTTTTGGCAGTGCTGGGGATTGAATCCAGGGCCTTGTGCTTGCGAGACAAGCACTCTGCCAACTGAGCTATATCCCCAGCCTTTACAGAAATATTTAGAGAGAGTTTACTGTAGCTATGTTTGTGTGAGACTTAAGGAGATACATGGGCAAGCATGTGCACACACGCACACATGCACATTCTCTCTCTCCAGAGTGTAGTGTGGAAAGAGAGCAGTGTCACACCCATGGGTTGTGTGTGTATGTAATAAAGGAATAGTGTGCTTATATATGTGCTGTGTGTGGTTTGATGAAGCACGTATGTGGAAATGTGTGATATTTTTCCCTATATAAGGGTGTGTATGGGTATATGAGACTATCTCATGGGAGACCCTTAATGAGAATTCTGTATAGACTGTCACATGTACTGAGCATCACCCAGGTCTAGGTATTAACATTCATTTGTTACCATGAAGCCTGCAAACTTCACAATCAGTGACCACTTTATCCTGTTATCTCCCTCTCCTGATACACATGCAAGGAGAGAAAATATTCTAAGATATGAAGGTCAATGGGTTAGAAGAAAACCTTTGCCTTCCCCTTCCTTTCACAGTCCCCTGAAAATTTGCCTACACTCCAGGCCTCCATTCCAAGGGTTCATCCTACAGTACCAGAATCTGGACCTCATGGAGGCTGATGGGCTCTGACTTGGGCAGAATCCTCTAGCTGGATTTCTGGGATAGGATCCACTCTGTCCCACCTCCTACCTGAGGCTACCACCCCGCCCCCACCCTGTATCAAGGCTACTTATTTACATTTAATACATCACACAACCCAGGAAGTAAGTTGGCAGCTCTTAGTGTTCTCTGCTTCCCCCAGGATCCTGATGTGTCTCACCCCATCCATTATGGTCTGGGTCTCCTTAAGGCACTTCCCCTCCCCTTCATTTCCTCTGCTCCAGTGGTAAATCATTCCCTCTGAAGGAGTAAAATCTCCATGCTTTCTGTGTATCACCCTTCCTAGACAAAGTCTTAATCCACTTGCTAACCAACATGTCATTTCTCAAGATACTTTTCAAACAAGACCTTTAATTCAGTCAGCTAATCTTTCCTCTTTCCTAATGGGGACAGTGTCACTCACAGATTTATCTCAGTGTCCTTCACACTTCACAATTCCTGTCGGCAAACCAAAAGGAAAAGGAAATAAAAATAATAAGAACTCAGAAAAACTGCCTCTGGGTTGTGTAGCTGGAACCCCCCAACCTGCCTGGAGTCCATAACTCCAGGTGCCAGCACCTGGGAGAGAAGTTCACAGACTAAAAGTCTGGCTGTCTATCGGCTGGAGCATCTGGACTTTCTGACCTTCTCACACCCTTGGCACCCTTGAGCTGGACCCGGCAGCATCAGCTGACACCAGTTCTCTCCTCTACCTCGTAGGTACCTGTCTGCCTCAGTCCCTCATTCCTAGAGAAGGCCGAGGCTGGCCAACCTCCTGGTGCCCCACAGAAGCTTCCCAGCACATACCTCTTCCCTTCTCATCAGTTTCCTGGGACTCTTCCTTTTCCAGATGTTTCCTCTTTTGTCGCCGTTTCATGGTACCAGCTAGGAGAATCCCTGAGAGGATGCTTAGTGTCCAGTTCCCCCTTTTCCCTACAGGTTGGCCCTTCTTGACTCTCAGGAAATCCGTTGAAATTATTCAATACAAATAAAAATCGTCAAGTCTTCCATATGACTGGAGGACTCAAACCACTGAACGAACCAGCAGCCCTGCTCAGCGCTCACTATACTGCAAGGCTGTTAAGGTTCAAAGGTCACCAGGCCCACAGGAGGATTCTCTTACCTCAGTGATGACATCAGAGCATTCTGTGGACCACAGCCCAACACCATCTCTTCAACTGCGAAACCCCATTTAAAAGAACGATTCCTTTTCCCAATGGAACCTCTCTAATGAATTCACCTCTCTGATCTTTCAAATGTGGCAGAATATTTTTAGAGGTTAACATGTTTCTGTTTAAGTTTTTTTTTCTTTTCCCCCTTTATTTCACCCTTTCCTTTCTGTCCTCAAGCAGGTAGCAGGTAACAGGCCCTGTGTTCATCACACAGAGCTGGGATTCAGCAGGACAGAAAGCAACAACAATTTGCTGATAAAACTTGACTTTTTTTTAAATCTTAAACTTCATAGAAAAGAGGCAAAAACACAACAGAAACAGCATTTTTGAGATGTATATATTCACTCTTTTCTTTACTAGAATTGTCAAGAGATGCTGATAAGGTCAGAAATGAAGAGATCTGCAGAGATCTGAAGAGTCACACTTCAGGGCCCATGGAGGAGACTGCTGCATTGTTCCCACAAGTAGAATAGCAACCTGTCCCACTCCTGGCACAGCAGCCACCCAACGTACAAGAGCCATGGCAACCGAGATGATGGACATCAAAACAATAGCTGTGAGCTCCTGTAAGTAGAAACTATCCCCTTACCCTATCCTTGAAATCATGGTATAGCAAGTTTTCCAAATAGGGTTGGGTAGAAATCCAGACAGGACACTAGCAAAATACTTATTATAAATTAAGTAGAGTTATTGAAATAAGACGTGCTATTTCTTGTTGACAGATTAGATATTCTCCAGGAGTTGCCTAGACTCCTGCACCTAAAACTACACCAAATGAGCCCACTCTAAATGTGCCCCTGAGTATAAACCTGGGTAACACACAGAGACACCATGGGTTAGAGAAGGGGCCTAGACTTGTGGTAAACAAAGTCAATGCCTATCCTCAGAAGCAGACCAGCTTTTATGCTCTAAGAGACACATGGGGAGGGCAATGAAAGATGGTTTTATGTTTATATTTTATGCTCTGATTTGTCAAAATTTTTAAACAAAAATTTATTAATATGTAACATATAATTAAAAATACACAGCTTTTGAAACTGACACTCACAAGAAATTTTCAATATCAAGAATGAGCCGGCTGGGAATACAGCTCAGTTGGTAGAGTGCTTGCCTTGCAAGCACAAGGCCCTGGGTTCAATCCCCAGCACCGCAAAAAAAATAAAAAAATAAAGACCCTGCAGACATCAAAAAGGTAATGAGATAGATAATCGTGTAAACCCTCCAAACACAAATTTGACATCTCAGATGAAACAGACCAACTCCTCAAAAGCACAAACTCCAAAACTCATCCAATATGAAATAAATTTCATAGTCCTATAACTACAAAGAATACACAATTTGCAATTGTCAAAATAACAAAAAGCAAATATCCATGACCACATAGCTTCAGTGGAGAATTCTCATAAACATTTAAAGAAAAATTAACACCTATTGTACATAGTCTTTTCCAGAAGAAAGAAGCATTCTCAGGTCATTTTATGAAGCAAGCTAGTAATACGCTGATACAAAAACCAAGCAACGATAATACAAATAAGAAAACTACATGCCAATACCTCTCATAAATATAGTTGCAAAAATCTTTAACAAAATATTAGCAAATAGAATTCAGCAATGTATAAAAACAATTATACACCATGGCCAAGTATGGTCTATTTCCAGGGATGTAAGGCTGATCTAATATTTGAAACTCAATCAATGTGATCCACTAAATTAATAGGCCAACAAAGAAATATAACATCATTATGTTGCGATAATTTGGATCTGGTTCATGACCTCAAAGGTCCGTGTGCTAAAGGCTTGGCCCCCAGGGGCAATATTGGAAGGTAGTGGAATCTTTAAGAAGGGGAGTCCTACTGGTGGGTCTTTTTGGTCACTGGGGGCATGGCCTCACAGAGATTAAACCCATCTCTCTGCTGTCTGGTTGAGATGTAATGCCCCCTCCCACATGCACTTTCATGGCTATGTGACACTATCTGCTATTAAACCCTTACCAAAGACTGAACCAATGGGATTTCTTGATCTTGGACTATAAACCTTCAGTACTGTGAGGTAAATAAACCTCTTTTCTTCATAAATAACTTGCCTTAGCCTTTTTGTTGTAGAAATGCAAAACTGACTAACATCAACTGATTTTTAGAATCATTTGAAAATACCTATCATGGCCAGGTAGGGTGTCACACCTGTAATACCAGTCACTCAGATGGCTGAGGCAAGAGGATCACAATTTCAAGGCCAGTCTCAGCAACTTAGCAAGACCTTGTCTCAAAATTAAAAAAAAAAAAAAAAATTAAAAGGACTGGGGCTAGGGATATAATTCAGAGGTAAAACCCTCCTGGGTATTCCCAATACCCCCTCCACACACATACTGAGAACTCTCATAAAAATATTAATAAAGGAGAATTTCTACAACTTGATAAAGAGAATCTACATAAAATCTATGACTAGCATTATACTTAATAGCAAAAGATTGAGTACTTTCTAGTAAAACAAATGGCAAACCTGCCCTGCTACCACAGACCTTTTTTTTTTTTTTAACTCTTTTTAGATCTACATGACATATACATACATAGAATAGAACTTATTCTAATTAGGATCCCATTCTTGTGGTTGAACATGAGGTGGAGTTTCGCTGGTCGTGAACTTAGGAAAGTCATGTCCGATTCGTTCTCCTGCTGTCACTGCTCTCAATAACAACAGTACTCTTAGCAAAAAGCTGCAAGTTACAACTAGTCCAATAAGGGATGAAAAAGAAATAAAAAGCCAAGCAAATGAAAAAAGAAGGAAAAACTATTCTTATTTCCAGATGATACAATTGTGCAGTAAATCTCAGGGAGTTTTAAAACAAAGAAGGAAAATGAAGAGGAGGAAGAACAAGGGAAGGAAGGAAGGAAGCCTCCTAAAACTAATAAATTAATTCATCACGGCCTCAGGATAGAAGATGAACTTACAACAATCAATTACTGTAATCCCTCGGTATCCATGGGGGATTGGTTCTAGGGCTCCCTAAAGATTCCAAAATCCGTGAATTCTCAAGACCTTTATACAAAATAGTATAGAATTTGCAAGTAACTCGTACACATCTTCTGTATATTTAAAATATCTCAAGATTACTTACAATACTTCATACACTGTAAATGCTATGTAAATCATTGTTATACTACATTGATTAGAAAACAATGGAAATAACAGTCTGTTCATGTTCAGTAGAGATGAACATTTTAAATATTTTCAATCTGAGGTTGACTGAATCCACAGATATAAAACCTACAAATATGAATGACTGTACATTTCTGTTATTAGCAATGGACACTTAGAAGCCAAAATTGAACCAATACCATTTAAATTGCTCAAAACAATGAAATAGGCATAAATCTAGCTAATCATGTACAAAACTTCCATGCTAAAAATTATAAGACACAAAATAAATCCGAGGAGTTCTAACAGACGTTCCCTGTTCATAGACTGAAGGACTCAACATCAATAAATATGCAAGGCCCCACAAATTAGCATACAGATTTGGTGCAATTCCTATCAAAATTCCAGAAATTTTGTTTGTTTGTTTTAAATATAGATAAGATTGTTCGAAAATTTTTATGGAAAAGCAAATGAGCTAGAACAGCTAATGCAATTTCAAAAAAAGAATAAAGTAGAAAAATCATTCTGCCCTATTTCAATACATTATTTAGTATAATAAGATTGTGTGGTATTGAGTAAGGTATCGGTACACAGAACAATTGAACAGAATAGAAATGACACCAAAAAAATTGTACAAATATGCCCAAGTGATTTTTGACAAAACTGCAAAAGAATTCAATGGCGGAAATTTCAGCAAATGGTGTTGAAGCAATTGAATATTCATAGGCAAAAAATAAACATCTAGCTAAACATTTTGGGGGGGGGGTACTAGAGATTAAACCCAGGGTCACACTGCCACTGAATTACATCCCCAGTCCTTTATATTTTCTATTGTGAGACGGGGTCTTGCTAAGTTGCTGAAGCTGGTATCAAACTTTTGATCCTCCTGCTTCAGCCTACCAAGTCACTAGGATTACAGGTGTGCACCACTGTGGGCCCAACCAAACTTTTCATCTTAAGCAAAAATTAATTCCAAACAGATAATGGACTTCTAGTAAAATTATAAAACTTTTTTAAAAATAGGAGAAAAATCTTCAAGATTGGTGTCAGCTTTTCATCACTGTGACCAACATACCTGAGGTGAACAACTTAAAGGATGAAAATCAACTTTGGCCCACAGTTTCAGAAGATTCAGTCTGTGGTCAACCAGCTCCATTCTTCTGGATATGAGGTGAAACAGAACATCATGGCAGCCAGGAAGCAGAAAGAGAAAGGAAGGGGCTGGAGAGAAAGAAGATAAAACCTTCCAGGGCATGCCCCCAAGTGACCTACTTTTTCCAAATAGGTCCCACCTCTCAGTAATCCAGTCGACTATCAATGAATTAATCCACCAAATAGATAAATCCACTCATGGGGTTGGAGCCCTCATGATCCAATCATTGCTTAAAAACCCTACCTCTGAACCCTGCTACATGGGAAAAAACATATATAATTGCTCAAAAAACAAAATAGGTATAAATCTAAGAAGTCATGTCCAAAACTTCTTATACTTTCAACCCATAAGCTTTTGGAAGGGATGTTCCATATCTGAACCATAATAAGATCTAAGGCTGGGCAAAGAATCCTTAGACTTGAAACTGAAATCATAATCCCTGAAAGAAAAAATTAATTAGACTTCATCAAAATTAAAACCATATGCTATGAGAAAGATCCTATTAGGAGAATGAAAAGACAAACTACTATAAAACATGATAAAAATTTGTAAACCACATATTCAGAAAAGAATTATTTTCTGTATTATATTGTTTAAAACTCTCGGAATTTAAAATAAATAAGTAATCCACTTAGTAGATGAGAAAAAAAACACACATGAAGAGTCATTTCATTGGAGAGAAGATACAGATGGAAAATAAGCACGTGGAATGATAATATCATTAGCCATTGGGAAATGTGAGTTAAAACCACAATGAGAGATCACTACACACCTATCAGAAAGGCTAAAATAAAAATTGGCAATGCCAACACTGATAAGAACGGAAAAAGTGGATCATTCAGACATTGCTGGTAGGAATGTGAAATAATACTGCCAAAATGTATAACAGTTTAAAATAATTAATGTAAATATCATATGAATCAGCAATTGTATTCTTTGGCATTTATTCAAAAGAAATGAAAAAGCTGTCCACAAAACCCATTCAGGAATGATTATAACTTTTGTGTATAACAGGCAAAACTAGAAACAACCCAAATGCCCTCCAATTGGTTAATGGTTAAGAAAACTGTATGCATTCATATCATACCATGTAATGCTACTCAGCAATAAAAAAAAAGGCTTAATTTGACTGAATCTTCAGAGAATTAGACTGAGAGAAAAAAAGCAATCCAGAAAGGGGTTATTATTATTTTACCTATGAAGCATTCTTTAATAGACAAAATTAAAGAAATAGAAAAGTGATCAATGGTTGCCAGTGGTTAAGGAGCAGGTGAAGGTGGGAAGAAAGTGGGCATGACTCCAAAAGGGCAACACAAGGGATTCTTGTGATAATAGAACTTTTCTGTCTCTTATCTGTGTCGATGTTTATTTTTTTCATGAAGTTTTTTAATGAATGCAAACTGTAATACTTTAGACAGTTTTGTAATTTGTTCCCGCTAGGCAAAAATGGGTCCAGGGCACATAGGATCTCTCTGTATTATTTCTCACAACTGAATCTATAATGATCTATAAATAGTGTTTAATTCAAAACCCCATCAATAATAACCAGAAATACTTATTTAAAAATAGAGGTGGATGTCGATTAGATTCAGGCAAAGACTATTCTTGCTTCTCCTCCTCAACAATTTTTCTTAGCACCTGTGCAAGTCTGTGTGGAAGGCACAGGAAAGCAAATAAGTTAACCCTAAAGAAAACACTCTCAACCATACCTGTGGAACAAAGGCAGGGTACAGCCTCTCAGCTCAGGAACTGCAAATGTGAACACCTTCAAACCAGAATGGACCTTGGAGTTCTCTAAGCCAACCACCTTCTCTTCTTTAGTTTCTACAGCATCTCCATCGAGATGTTGCCCAGTTGGCATTTCAGGGGAAACTTAATTTCCCTTCAAAGTAGTTCTGACATATATCTGTAGAATAAATTTATTTATTCTCTTACAATAAATATCCTGCCCCCCAGAAAAAGAAAATTGCAGTGATTTAGAACAATGAAGCTGTCCTTCTCCTAGTGCCTGCCCACTGTAGATGGGCTGGGAATTCTGCCTCTCTCTTGTTATCACTCCAGGGTCCAGGCTAAGGAAGCCACTACCATCTAGAAAATTGTCTGGTACCACTGCAGAGGGAAAGAGAATTCTGGAAAGTCTCACACTGGCATTAAATGTTTGGACCCAGAAATCACACACATCCCTTCCATTCAAATATCATTCACCAGGAAATACAATTGATCAGACTGCACATTTACAAAATCAGGGCTAGAAGTCATATCTCTTAGATCCTAATTCAGAAGACTTTCCGCTGCGCTGTTAGGATATTTACAGGAGGATGATGTCATTGAGATTACACGGAATTTAATTTGTTGTTGCTGTTTGGGTTTTCTTTTTTATGATAGATTCAAGAGGGAAGATTTGGAAGTTCCCAAAACACTTGCCTTAAACTGAAAAGAAACTGGAAAATAATTTCATTTCTTTTTGAAATGTTTGGCCTGGTAAAGATGAGATATCCAGGAATCTTTTATATTCTGAATATAGGCAATACAAAGGACACGATATATATATATATTTTTTTCCTTTTTTTGCAGTGCTGGGGATTGAACCCAGGGCCTTGTGTTTGCAAGGCAGGCACTCTACCAACTGAGCTATATCCCCAGCCCAAGGAAATGATATTTTTAAGACTTCCAAGAAACAGCAGAAAGTCTTGACTCCCGCTTTGCTATTTTGATTATGTTGTTGACACTTTCAGGTCTTTGAGTAATGATGGTGGCAGCAGACACAGAATTTTAGCTGAGATAAAAGTATGTATTACAGCACCAGCATCCCCTGCAGAACCACATACTATGGTAAATGCCTTCCTGCAATTCTATTTGCTCATAGTTCTGTGCAAAGTAACAAATAGTCCTGAAACATTGATTCCAAATAGCTTTTGCTCTTATTACCTTAAAGATGACTTAGCTGCCAAGCATTTGCTCCGTGATAAAGAAGAACACATATATAAGGAAAGGATTTATGTACTGAGATGTGTTGCTTATTTTGTTCCCGCACAAATACTGCATATCTAGTAAATTAGAGGCAATCTTCCACCCTTCCCCAAAATTGTGAACAAATGACTGTGTCATTCCTTTTTTTTTTTTTCAATCCATTATGGCCACAGTTATTTTTTAGAGAATAGTATTCCCCTCCTCAAATCTTAAATGGCTTCCTAATATGGGAAGAATAAAGTTGAAAATTGCACCCAAACCTTCAAAGGCCTACAGGGTTGGGGACCCTATTAAGTTTTCCAACACTCATCTTTTAGCTTTCACTCAACTTGGCCAAACTTCCCTTCCTCAAATAGAGCTCAGGCCCTTACTCAAGCCATTTCTTTTAATGTACAAATTTTCGAAAGACAAGTTCAACTGAAATCCTGCATTTTATAAGAACCTTTCTGATACCTCAGTAGTATGGCCCACACATTCCCATAGCATGTTAGTTACTCTGTGACCGCCCTCTTCGTATTCTGCCTCCCTGCAACACTGGGCATGAGTCTTTGAAAGTAGAGGCTGTGATTCCTCTCCTCTGAATCCTCACAGTCTCTTGCACTAGTATAAGCTCCCTTCCACAGCACCGGCTCCTAAAAAAGAAAAAAAAAATCTTAAATAGTCAAAGTACTGGATATTCTTTCTCCCCACTACAAACTATATCCCAACCAGTTCCTCTTTCATTTTCCCCACACCAGCACCTGCATGGCCTCTCTGCCTTTATCTGGAAAAGGAGAGACTTCCCAGGTCTGCCACCACATCCACATATCTGAAGCAAAGTGGGAGCCTCTCTTGGCCTGTTTCATCAACCCAGCTCCTTTCGCCTCCATCAAAAACTATTTTTTGCTACCTAGAATTTAACCATAGGATACTTTACTTAGGATATTTAACCTTCAAAGAGTTTTATTAAAATACAAAATACTTTGTGAGAAATGATCCCTTAAATTAAACCATTGTCAGCCAATGTATCAGCAAGGACCAGGGGAAAACAGGCTACAGATTAAACTGTTTCGAATGGAATAGGAGCTGTGGCAAAAGGGCCAAGGTGAAACAGTTCTTGGTAAGGAGGAAGATGTCAGGAATGGTGGTGAGGAAGCACCAAAACAAATATTCAACTTCCTCAAACATTTGCAACAGAGCACATCTTCCTGAGAGCATTCCCCTGTGTGAAAGAGTATTCTGAGAATATGGAATGTGTGTGTGTGTGTGTGTGTGTGTGTGTGTGTATGACAAAATTACTAATGTTAAGCTGAGTCGAGACTCATGAGAGCTCAAATAACTACATAGTAGTCAATGTCTAATTATAAATAGCCCAGAGATTAGGATAAAACCCACAATTGTACAAGAAATTTAGCTACTGTGTAGAAATTATAAGCAAGAGAAGCAAGCCTTACAAAGCAGGCTCAGATGATTACTGGTGCCTAGGAAAACCCCTGGCCAAAGGATTAATTGAAACTGAGCCAAATCTTCCTCTAAACCAATTTTGTAAGATTTTGAAAAATCTCCTCCATGGACCTGATGCCCTTATCAATTCATAGAAATAAATAAGATTAACTGTCTTTGGCCAAGGTCTCAGTGTCCCTTCCAAGAGACAGGCAGCATATCCACAGTGAGGAGGGAGTATGAATTTCTGGAAAAATTCATGCTTTAAATGCCTTCTGGTCTATAAATTATGCCTTCCTGCTGTTTATAGTTCTATAAAGGGTCAGAGGGAACTTGCTTCTAGGTGTGACAACTGAGATCATTGAAGATTAGTGCTGCCATGAGCACACAGTGTCTCTAAGGAAAGCAATAAAATGATCTGCCTTCCACTCCTTTTACTGGAATATTTACTGGTTGTCACCATAGGAGTTCAGTTGTAGGCTATGAGCAAAAACCTATCATTCACATTCAGTCCCTTAGCAGGTAAAAAAGGGTCAGAGGCTCAAGACTGTTTGAACAGTCAAAGATTCCCATCTGACATAGAGCTGGGGGCAGTTATAGCAAGCAGATGGGCAACTTTAAAGACCACTTATAAGTATGTATGGAAACTTTGGTTCTGTGTCTGTTGGATGTCCCAAGATTTCTTCTCATCGAAATTTGGCAAATAATTCAAATTCTTTCTTCCTCCAGAGAAAGAAAGCAGCCACAAATTTTATAAAACTATAACTAGTACATGCAGCCAAGTTAGATTGCCTTACTAATGGAACCAGAAAATATTTGATATTTAATAAAATTATTGTCAAATAACATTTATAAGAACCTAATTGTATGAGAGAGTGTGCTAACTGGAAGATTACCAAGTATACAGTTGCAACCTCAGGTCTGCAGGGGCCCATAGTCTAAGGCAGATATACATAGTACATGGAAAAGGCTAAATAAAAATGGCAGACCAAAATCAGAATGGGCAAAGTAACTGCTCTACTATTGTAGATTCTTCCCATCCCTTTTCCATCATCGTCCCCAAAAAGCATGACACATCCTTGTGGCCAAGGTAGAGGCAAAGCCTGAAAGTGCAATCCAGCTGCTGAAATGCTCAGGGTTGGGAAAAATGGCGCTTGTGAAATCCAGTTCTGTGCTACTCTTGAATTTCCTCTACAGTGGCTCCACCACATAATTACCTGACCCAAACATCAGCAAAAAAATCAAATATCAGCCCAAATATCAGCAAAAAAAATTTTCAGGGGGGACAAAAACTTTATAAAGAAAATGTTAGGTCTGGAATTATAGATCAGTGATTGAGCACTTCCCCAGCATGCACAGAGCCCTGGGTTCAATCCTGAGGAATCACCAAGGAAAAAAGAAAGAAAAAACTCTGTATCTTTGGGCAAGAATAATAGAAAATACTTTCTCAGAAAGTACAAATCTATGGGAAGGGAAATTGACCAAATTATATTCTTACATCATGTGCATGTGCAAATATATAACAATGAAATCCACTATTATGAATAATAATAATGCACCAATAAAATAAATAAATAAATAAATAAATGACAGGTCTTTCTTTTCACAGCCTGTTGTTTGAAGTTGCATCCTTTAAAAACACATAGAACAAACCTACATTCCTCTTCCATAAGACTGCCCTACCAGTCTTTCATAGGATACACATCCCTGTTCTACAAATATCCAAATTTTATCTCCCTTTTGCTATCCAACTCTCCCAAATGTTTCCTAGATTCTTATACTTGTCTTAAAGTACATTCTCTAGAACTGAACACAGTGTTCTAATTGAGGCCTGACCAAGGCTGAATAGACCACAGTTCTTATTTCCTCCATGATAGATATTTCACCTAAAGCTAGTTTTTTCTGGTTATATCATGCCACTTACTCCTGCCGAGGTTGTATAGCCATTTTGAAGTAGCCAAGTCAAAATTCAAAACTATTATTTATTACCAAATAATGTAGCCAAATGATATCCATACCTCTTTCCCCACCCAGAGGGATTGGGCTCTGGTTGGGGGATAGAAGAGGCACAAGAAGTGGTTGAAGTTTTCAGTTTTGCACATTCCTCCTAAAAAAAAAAAAAAAAACTGAAAATTATTTGATTTGTTCAAGATTCTTCCAAATATCTCCAGATTAAAAATGGTCATCTCAAAATGTTATGCAGTTTGGTGAAACTCCTCCATAAAACTTTAACTCTCATAAAAGGATACCTAATAAGTTAAATCACTAGTTGTCACATGGTATCCTGCTAGTTAATAGTAAAATGTAGGGGAGAAAGCACAGACCTATCATTAGAACCATCTGGGTTTGACTCTCAACCTCACTAACTAATAAGCAGTTGTTGGACCAGGTTTTCTCCCCGAGAAACGAGGGTCCTACCTTCTATCTCATCATGTCCTTGTATAAAGTGCTTGTCACAATGCCGGTAAATGGGCAGAAAGTCAGTTATTAAATAATGGCATATTTCCCTGACAGCACAGATTCTTCCAATTTACATCTCATTTCCCTTAATAGATTATTAGCTCTCAGAGAAAGGGACCAAGGCTTGCTTGTCTTCACATCCCTGATATTCCAGACACCTAACATGAGTAGACACCCACATTCTTCTTGAAGATGAATGTGAGCATCTGGCTTCAGATTTAGCTGCATATCAACTAGAAATAATCACCTTTCTGTTCAATTCCAAGGAGGTAGCTAAGATTACCTGTTATTAAAGGAGGGAAAAATGCCCTCCTCAAATCCAAGAAGTGATGTTGAAATGATGCTCTAGGTCTAATCTATTTAGAAAATAAGTTGGCATTGACATTTATATTTTTTAATGTTGACCCAATTTTAAGCTCTATTTTTCTCCTAAAATAATGTTATTCCAAGGCACAGCTAAAATAGGAGGGGGAAGATGAGGTTGTTGAGGAAAGCCAACATCTGATATATCCAATTTCTGACCTATGCCTCAGCAAGCTAAAGGAAAATTTTATTGGTCTCCAGTGTCTATCCTGAGCAGTAAAATTAGGAACGTACACTCCCACACTGCTTCAACCAGGCTGAGATAATTGTTACTGTTATGGCTTTAGCAACTTGAGTGGGAGAAGATGAGAATTCTGAAAGAGATTTATTTACTGCAAAGCATCCCAAATATCTCATTAGTCTCCTTTTCATTTGGCAAACTTTTCTTTCATTAAAAGTGCCATGCTCTGCACTTTAGGACAAAGCAAAAATCTCCTCTGGGGAGGTAAAGCAGCACAGTGGAAAGAATGTGGGCTCTGCACAAGTAGACCTGTGTCGATGCCCAGGTGTGCTGTGTGCATGCTCTGACCACGGACTGTCGGAACCTCAGCTTCCTCATCTATAAAGAGAGAACAATTGTTCATGATTAGGGAGGTCAGTTCCAGGACCATGGGTGCTTTGGTGGCTTGTTTTGGTTTCTTCACAGCTCAGATGGTTATCTGCTAACAACAATCATAGCAGTAGTAACTTTATGGGAAGATTTCAATAAGTCAATAGGGTAAAATGGTTAGAGTGGAGGAAGGGCCCTCATCATCATCATCATCATCATCAAGAATTAAATGACACATGTAAAGGGTGCCTCCCCACTACCTGGTGCACTTGAAGGAAACCATCTCCCTTCACAACTAGAAACTTTGTATTGAGATCTGAAGAAGATCACTGGGTGGGAGGACTTATTCTGTGAGCATAGATTCAGAATTTTAGAGAAGGAGGGATCATGTAGATCAAGACTGCTTACAAAGAAATCAATGGAGGGAGGTAGAGAAGGAGTTGCTATGAAAGGAGTGGGATAGTTAAAAGAAAAGAAAAATTCCAGGTCTCCTGACACCTGATTACTGCATTATTCTCCCACATTATTCTGCTTTTTAAGTGTGACCTGGTTGAGAAACACCTTATGAAAAAGTTGCAAACTGTCAGGTGGTATCTGATTCTCTTTGTGTTTTTGGAAGTCTCAGGGTAGTTTGAGGAGATGCTAGTATGATTAAAGGAAAGGATATTGCCCCAACAAATCTTCCTAGAAGTCCCAATTCAGAGGGCAGAGTGTTCACCTCACTCTGAAAACAGAAGCAGAGCTCCTAGATTCTCGACACCCACAAATGCAAATCCAGGAGCTCTGCCTCCCTCAGTTAATTTTAAACACTGCTTTTACATCCAGTTTAGATTTGTTTTGTTGTGTATATACAACAGAAGTGAGTTCCAGATTTTTTCTTTCATAGCCTGAGGGACTGAGGAGCCCCTTTCAGCTCATTTGATGTCACTCCATTTCCAGAGGGAAATAGAACGTCCCTCTTCTGATTGGAAATACAACTGCTTCACTGGGTTTTCTTTCATTTCCTTCCTCTCTGTCAGTGAACTAGATCTGACCTAAGAAGTTTTGCCTTTTAAAACAATTTTCACTTCATGAGCTAAGAACAAAAGAAATTCAATTAACCAAAGAACCAGAAGTCAAGAATATAAGAAAAGGAGAACAGAAAATAGAAGGGAGAAAAAAATCAACCCTGAGTTGAACACAAATCCCAGGGTTTGTCTTGGCTTCCCAAGCTTCAGTCTAGGTTGTTTAGTGCTGAGATTCTGGAGTCCTCAGCAGACTAATAGGACAAGTGGGTCCTAAGTCTTGCATGAGGATCCAAGAGGAAGAAACGTGATGATCTTAATGCAGCATTTCTTCCCAACTCAGTCCATGCCTTACCTATTCTCATGAACTCATAATCTTTGTGCTGAAAAGAGAGAAGACTGTACATCTAAAAATAAAGAGAAAATAGACTAAAATCTTGCCCTGCTTTGAGATCCACCCATATCCCTAAAGCGAGACTCACATTAAGAATTCCAAGACAGAAATCAGAGTCAGAGACAGGAATAGTACCAGGGGAGGCTACTAACTGAGAGCAAAGACATGGGGCTGCAGCATGAGAGGAAGAAAACATATCATCAACCCACAGGTTGATAGAACTAGCAAGCACATAGACGGAAAACCCTGGGAACCCACTGGGGGCGAGCAAGGAAGACATGGAGATTTGTAATGGCCAGAGGGATCAAAAGCTAAAAATAAGTGTTATTACCATTTATATGACCCCTTTTAAAACTCTGGGCTCATGTGGTCTGAGAAAAGGCATTTACAATAGAAATACCATCTCCTCCTTTCCTTTCTCTACTGCACGCAGTGCTATAATGAGGATCCCTAGCAGGCTATGTTGATCCAAACTAACTCTCTTCTGATGCAGGTGCTCCAGTGAAAGAAATGTGATTCTTGATTCTTACAGTTTAATTATGTTCTGCTCTTCACACATTAAAGTAATTGAAACTATTGTACTACTAAGGTATATGATTTGTGTTACTTTTCTTAGAAGTCTGACAGGCTGGGACTGAATCATCATTTTCCCATTCAGTTTCCCTTGCAACTAATCACACACCTTTGAGAAATAGTAGGTGAGGGTTAGGGGCACAGTCTATGTCCATGAGGGAATTTCTCAGTAATGAAGCAATGGAATATAGGGAACTAAGCAGCACTGGTTCAGAGGATAACGAAAATACCCATTATTATCAGCTCTGGCCTAGCCTTAACCTGTCTGGGCCTCAGGTTCTTTATGAGTTTCAAAACCATAAAATCTTTCAGATAGTATCTCCCTATGTCTCCCCTCAGGCTTCTTATGGAGGTCAAGAGAGATCCTTTTAAAGCTTTTTCATCTCTAAGAATAAAAAAATAAGGGGCTGCCTTGTCCATTGGAGTAATAAAAGCTTGTTTTCTGGTGAGTTAGGATATCTACTTCTCTTACTGTTGGTATTAGAACTTAATAATTTGTCAAATGTACCACTCCAGCTCATATTTCTCATGTGATAATATGAAATACAGAGGGAAAAAAAAAAGACCAAATTCCCTCCCATCAGTTTTTGGGCAATTATAGCACATATCAGAACATCCCGTATTAAACTTTCTTAGAAATATATATATACATATAATATGTCCATATTAGAACTATATATGTGTGTATTATGTAAATATATATGTATTATTAATACTTAACTGCTTTTACTATTGTTTTCTTCATGCACATGGATGTCTTCTTAAGGCACTTTGTGAGTTTGTATGCCATCAACCTAGTGAAATGTACTCACAAACACAAAAAGCACGGCTAGGGGCTGGGGTTGTGGCTCAGTGGTAGAGCACTTTCCTCACATGAGTGGGGCACTGGGTTCGATTCTCAGCACCACATAAATAAATAAAATAAAGACACTGTGTCCATCTACAACTAAAAAAAATTAAAAAAAAAAAAGCATGGCTAAAAGGAAGCATCTCCCATGGATAAAAACCTAGTGACTTTGAGTGAACAGAGGAAGAAAGAAATTACACTGGAGTCTGTGGGTAATGGCAGGAGACTAGATCCTTTTAAATACCATTTCCTTCAAAGCTTCATGTTTAATAGAAGCCCAGCTTCCAAAATGTGAGTTCCCACATTGCTTAGGGGGAAATGATGTCAAAGTAATTTGAATATTTTCCAAATAACTTTCCTTAATACCATACACAGCTGGAAAATCCCACAGGCCTATAAATCTCAGCAAAGCCATTGTATCCAGTGCAAAACCCTGCCTTTGGGTCTGGCTTTCTCTCTTCTTTTATGGATGAATCACATTTCCAATCAAGTTGTTTTTCTTGTTACTCTGGGAACCAGGCTCATTCTGAACAAACATAATCTCGTATTTCAGGCTCTCTGGTCTTAATTTCTCTCCTTCATCTCAGCTAAAACATGAAGATTCACATCCCAGGAGCAGTGGGCGGTAGAGGAGAAAGGCTGTGGAGTAGAACAATGTGCTTTTGAAATCTAAGAAGCAGGGCCACCTCAGAGAAGATGCTTTATTCCTTGGAATCAGGTTCCTCTACTGCTGGCATGGACCATAGTGCTGCTGCTAAGAATCAAATGAGACTGCTGTCAACAGGCCTCCCTGTCCACTTGCCCTCCCTAAGAGCACCCCCACTCTCAACTTTGGTGGTGTGTGCTATGAACACATTTTAGTCCACTTACTTGTTTATATTTCTTTCTCTTCTCACCAGGCTGAAAGATCTTACAGAGCAAGACTTTTGCCTTATTAATTTTAGGAATCCCCAAATCAAACTCATAAGTGTTTGTCATGCAATGGTTTCAAAGAAATTTTTATTAAAGGATCAACTTGTTAATTGACTAGTTGATTGATTGAAAAAATGTTGCAGATGAAAACACCTTGGAAACCTCCAAACACTAGACAAATGTAAGGCATTATTACATGGAATTCTATGAATTAGCTTTGAACTTGAGGTAATTAGGCAATTGCTCAAAGTCAAATGGTAATGGACCTTATAAATGGTCTTATTTCACAGCATCCTTAGTTTTTGTTTGTTTGCTTAATCCAGACAGCTGCCAAGATTTATACACACTTAAAAAATATCAGTATGAAAGCAGTCCATGCAAGACAATACTGAAAAATATTTTGCTAGTTAAATTTGTGTTGCCTCTTAGAGACACAATGATGAAACAATGACTGTACTTTAGATTCTTCCTTTGTACAAAATGATGCCCTAGTGAGACCCGTCCATCTATGCTAAGGCCAACACAAAACACTCAGGGAACTGTCCTCAAATGCTCATTTTGTTTTTAGCAGTTGCTGTCTGTACAAGAGTACTTAAAGAAAGTAGGTGGATTTAGGCCTTTTATCTCCACTCTTCAATACTATAAATATTAGATACCAGATGCATGCAGGCTGAGGACAACAGGGTAAATAAGGATTTAAGGTGGGATGTGGGCTGCAGAATAGAGTCTTAACAAGAACACAAATATCATAACCAAGGCAAAATGTAGAAGCATTGTGTATGTGTCTCTACATCCTTTTAAACACTGGTATTTAAATACACAGTTCCTCCATGGCTGTGGGTTCAGAGAGAGAAACAACAGGTAATTGAAGAAGATCAGGAAAGATTCTGTGGAGGAAATGGCATCCATAATAAAAGTTTAGCTTTGGGCCATTCTTCAGCCCACATGGTATAAGAACCAGAGAAGAATGGGGATTCCAGGCAGGAAGGCAGCTGCACAGAAAGTCCAGAAGGGAAGACAAGCTCCCATTACTGTCTTTAGCCTTCATTTCTAGAAGTTTCCATATCAACTGCTCCTGCAATAGGATCCTGATTCTAGTTAAAAAAAAAAAAAAAAAAAAAAATTGAAATTACCTGCATTTAGTGTAAAATAATACTGATATTATTGCTATAAACCTATCTTTTAATAGCAGCAGCAGTAATCACCTTGAAATAATGAGTCAAATGCTACCTTCAGGTAATATCACTGAAAAACAAATCAAAATTTGAAATACATTTTGAATAAACTAAAATTATATTTTCATTGATTTGTGTTAGAGTTGAAAGCAAACAGCCACACACAGTGGCGCATGCCAGTAATCCCAGCAGCTCAGGAGGCTGAGTGAGGCAGGAGGATGGTGAGTTCAAAGTCAGCCTCAGCAACAGTGAGGCACTAAGCAACTCAGTAAGACCCTATCTCTAAATTAGTGCCCCAGGGTTCAATCCCTGGTAAAGCCCCCGCCCCCGCAAAAAAAAAATAAAATTGAAAACAAATACTTCTCAGTCTTTTCTGAAGAGGATCTGTGCCTAACATGGTGAAGAACAGCAGAATACTTCACTCCAAAATATGCCATGCCTAAAAGAGGGATGTAAATTTACAAGTTTGTCTACCCCATCCTCTCTCTACCAGAAAGAAAGAAGTTTGTTCACCAAGATGACTTCAGACTTTACCATCCTGGAGACACACCAGAGAAATCTGCATAACTACCCTGTACTAACTACCCTTCATCTACCATTAGTTTCCCATAAATTTGCTGTCCAAAATTTGTTGTCCCTGGAAACCCAAGATCTTTTCCCTTTGCTATTTCCCTAAAATTTTGTTCTAATGCTGGATAAGCCAGAATTCTATGCTGCCTCTTTGAGAGTTAACACTTTCTCTTAGTTTTCTCCCTTTGTCTGTGAAATACGTTAATAAAGTCATCCTTCATTTGTTACAGGGGTCCCAATCAAGAATTTAGGAGGATAGAGGGAAATTTATTTTCTAATCCCTTATTGTGGAAAAATCCTCTAATTTTTATAGCATTACCTCTTGCCAACATCTGCATCATTTGATCCTTGCCAAATTCTGGTGTCTAGTGTTAGAATCAGCTTCTTAGGAATATTTTAAGAGCAGGAAAATGGACATATATAATGGTAATATCTCTCAAATTTTAGAGCAGCCTTTTCAGTCATGATAGAAATAAAAAACTGATTGAATGGAATGTCACCAAAACAGATAAAGACATATGAAGTGAAGAAAACTTCAGACCAAAAGCCCTGATGAACATAGATGAAAAAATTCTTAGCAATCTGGATTAAAAAAACAAAAGATTGTATACCACAATCAAGTTGATTTCGTTTCAGGGATGAAAGGATGGTTCAACATGCACAAATCAATAAGTGCAATTCATCATATAAGTAGAATTAAGTGTAAAAATCAAATTATCATCTTAATAGATACAGAAAAAGCATTTGACAAAATCCAACAACCATTCATGTTAAAAACACTGGGGAAACTAAGGATAGAAAGAACTTATGTCAACATCATAAAGGTTATATCTGACAAACCCAAAGCCAACATCACACTGAATAGGGAAAAACTGAATGCATTTCCTTTACAATCAGAAACAAGACAAAGATGTCCACTCTCACCACTCCTACTCAATATAGTTCTTGAAACTCTAGCCAGGGCAATCAGTCAAGAAAAGGAAATTAAAAGGATACAAATAGGAAAGGAAAAAATTAAATTATCTCTATTTGCTGATGACATGATCCTATATCTAGAAGACTTCTAGACATGATAAATAAATTCAGCAAAGTAGCAAGGTACAGGATCAACATACAAAAATCAATAGCTTTTCTATAGTTTTTCTATACTCCAATAATGAATCTGCCAAGAAAGAAATCAGTAAAAACGTCCCATTCACAAGGGCCTCAAGTGCACACACACACACATGCATGGGATAAATCTAACCAAAGAGGTGAAAGACCTCTACAGTGAAAATTATAGAACGATGAAGAAAGAAATTGAAGGAGACCTCCGATGATGGAAAGACCTATCATGCTCTTGGATAGGCAGAATTAATATTATCAAAATGGCCATATTAGCAAAAGCAATATACAGATTCAGTGTGAGCCCCATCAAAATTCCAGTGACATTCTTCACGGAACTAGAGAAAAGCAGTCCTGAAATTCAGATGGAAGAAGAAAAGACCCAGAATAAACAAAAGCAATCCTGAGCAAGAAGAGTGATTCTAGAGAGATCACAATACCTGACCTCAAATTTCACTACAGAGCTATAGTAACCAAAACAGCAAGGCATTGGCATCAAAACAGACACGAATATCAAAGAAATAGAATCCGTTCGTTGATAAAGGTGCCAAAAACATACATTGCAGAAAAAATAGCCTTTTTAGGAAATAGTGCTGGAAAAAACAGATATCCACAGCTAGAAGTATAAAACTAGATCCCTATCTCCCTGCACAAAAAGTCAGCTCAAAGTGGATTAAAGGCCTAGGAATTAGATCAGAAACACTGCAACTGCTAGAAGAAAACATAGGGTCAACACTGAAATTTTAGTGCAGGCACCAACTTCCTTAATAAGACTCCTAAAGCTCAAGAAATAAAACCAAGAATCAGTAAGTGGGATGACTTCAAATTTAAAAGTTTCTGCAAAGCAAAGGAAATAAGAGTATGAAAAGAGCACCTGCAAAATAGGACAAAATCTTTGCCAGCTATTCTTCCAAGAGATTAATAGCTAGAATATACAGAGAATTCAAAAAATTTAACACCAAAATGACAAATAACCCAAAATAAATGGGCAAATCATTTAAACATTTTCTCAAAAGAAGAAATTCAAATGGCCAAGATATATATGAAAACATGCTCAACATCCTTAGCAATAAGGGAACTGCAAATCAAAATTACACTGAGATTTCATTTCACTCAAGTTAACAATAAATGCTGATAAGGATGTGGGGGGAAGGAACAAAATCACACATTGTTGGTGGGGCTGCAAATTAGTACAATCCCTTTGGAAAGCAGTATAAACATTCCTCAAAAGACTCAGAATGGACCCAGCATTTGACTCAGCTGTCCCATGGTGGTATTTATCCAAAAGAACTAAAATCAGCACAGTATAGTGACACATGCATACCAAAGTTTATAGCAGCATAATTTATAATAGCCAAGTTATGGAACCAGCCTATGTGTCCCTCAATAGATTGTGGATAAAGAAAATGTGTTATATACACACAATGAAATTTTGTTCAGCTCAAAAGAAGAATAAAATTATGCCATTTGCTAGCAAGTGGATGGAACTGGAGAATATCATGCTGAGTGGAATAAACCTGGCTCAGAAAGACAAGGGTTAAATGTTTTCTTCTATATGTAGAAGCCAGAGAGAAATAAGAATTTTTTTTTCAAAAAAGGGACATTTCATGAGAATAAAAGGTAAAACAGTGAAATAGAGGAAAGAGGTCAAGTGGGGAGAGAGGAGAGATAGGAAAGAGGAGGAACTGCAGAATGAAATTGTCCAAACTATGTTATGTGTATGTATAAATATATCAGAATGAATTCCACTTTTAAGTATTACCTATAATGCATCAATTAAAAAATAATAGAAGAAAAACCAAAAGAGTAGAGGAAGGGGCTCAGGCTCAGGGAGTCGGGGGAGGAGAATAGTACTAAGTATTGAAATGGAGCAAACTATGTTATATGTATTTATGAATGAACCTCACAATTATATATGACTATAATGCACTAATTTAAAAAAAAGAGAATTGGTTCAATGGAATATCTCCCAAACTGGTGGCTTACAGGATAATTAACAGGTATATCATGAAAAAAAACAATGTGATGATATTAGATCAAAATTAATAAACAAGTTTGTTTTATCTGTAATTATTCTGAGTCTTTAATATGTTCTTCTCCAAAGAAAGGACATGTCTTCATACTTATTTTACAATAACACATTAATTCCCAGAATATTGTTTCAGAAAATATCTTTCTAGCTATTGTGAATTGAGCAGCTATGAACATTGATGTGGCTGCATCACTGTAGTAATCTGATTTTAAGTCCTTTGGGTATAGGCCAAGGAGTGGGATAGCAGGGTCAAATGGTGGATCCATTCCAAGTTTTCTAAGGAATCTCCACACTGCTTTCCAGAGTGGCTGCATGAACACACAGATGGTGTGACTCTTCTTTGTGTACAACCAGTGAAACTATAGCTGTACTCTATTTGTGTTCAATGAATCAATAAGTAAATAAAAAAAAAGGAAATATCTTTCTGAGAAAAACTTATCTAATGAATTACTACAGCTTGAGGCTGACTCTCAAGTCAGATTTGAGAGTGAAATTGGCCACCATAATTTTTTTTCTCTTTATCCACAAAAAGCATGTTTAACCAAAAAAGTAAAATATTAACAAAAACAATGAAAAAGAATTATATGGAAGCTGGATGAAGTGCTGCACAGCTTAAATTGCAGCTCCTCAGGAGGCTGAGACAGGAAGATCACAAGTTCAAGGCAAGTCTAGGCAACTTAGTGAAACCCTGTCTCAAAATAAATAAAGAGCTGGGGATGCAGCTCACTGACACAGTACATGCCTAGCATGCCCAAAGCCCTGGGCTCAATCTCTACCACCACAAACAAAAAAAGGAAGAATTATGTGGTGAACTCCATTCTAGGTGATTCTTTCAAGATGTTAGAAAACGGAATCATTAATATAAAGCAACTCAAACAGTTTATGCAGGTTTCCACACTTACGAACACTTAGCTCTCAGAATATCTACTTTAACAACTTACAAAAGTATTCATCCAAAATTTGCTTTTCAAATAACAATCACTTCAATAAACCTGCATATACATGCCAGAGAAAACATTTAGGTAGCTAAAACGAAGACCTAATGAAAAGTCAAAATCATAGTCTCCAGGCAGGTTTGGGACGTAAGCACCTTTTTTTTTTTTTTTTTTTTTTTTTTACAGACTTCATTTTGATTCATCGTACACAAATGGGGTATAAATTTTCATTTCTATGGTTGTGCATGATGTAGATTCATACCATTCATGTAATCACACATATACATAGGGTAATGTTGTCTGTCTCATTCCACCATTTTCATACCCCTGCCCCCTCCCCCTCTCATTTCCCTCTTCATAATGGAAAGTTCCTCCATTCTTCTCTCACCCCCCACACCCCCAATCTGATTCTATATCTTGATGAAAAGTGTTCTGCATTATCACTGTCACCTTCCCACATCGCTAAAAGAGAAAGTCTTCAGAAGAACAGAAAGGTACAGAGTCCTCTAAAGAAAGCAGGTGAGTTCAAGAGACCACAGATTAGAAGACACAGAAGAAGTGATGAGGCCCGAGAAGAGTAACCTGCAAAAGACATAAGCAAGCCATGCTCTTTTCTCCATCTGCCACAACCATGATTTTTTTCTAGGCATGAAAAAAAAATTTTAAAGACACTTGAAATTATGGTTGGTTCTAGAAAGTGTCACTGTGTTTCTCATAGGTGTGTAAGGGCATTGCAGTAATGTGGGGAAATTGTTTTGTGGTTTTTTTTTGGACTGGAAATGCTTTAAAAATAATGTTCAACATCTCTAGCAATTAGGAAAATGCAAATCAAAACTACCCTAAGATTTTATCTCACTCTAGTCAGAATGGCAATTATCAAGAATACAAATAATAATAAATGCTAAGAAGAATGTGGTGGAAAGGTACACTCATATATTGTTGGGTAACTGCAAATTAATGCCATCACTCTGAAAAGCAGGGTAGAAATTCCTCAGAAAACTAGGAATGGACCCACCATATGATCCAGCTATCCCACTCCTCAGTACTTATCCAAAAGAACTAAAATCAGCACATCTGACATGCTAGTCTTCAGATCCATCCATTTACTGCCATAATTTCATTCCCTATGGCTGAGTAATATTCCATTGTGAATATATGCCACAATTTCTTTATCCATTCATCTATTGATGAGCATTGAAGTTGGTTCCATAGTTTAGATATTGTGAATTGTGCTGCTATAAACACTGATATGGCTGTGCCACTGTAGTTTGCTAATTTTAAATAAGTGGAATAAACCAATCTCAAAAAAACTAAAGGTCAAATCTTTTTGCTGATATGTGGAAGATAAACCACAATACAGGGGGGAGGGGAAGAAGAGAAGTTCAGTAGATTAGAAAACACAGGGAAGGGACAGGGGAAAGAAATAGGAAAGACAGTAGAATAAATTCAACATAATTTTCCTACGTACTCATATGAAAACACCTGAGTGAATCCCACCATCGTGTCCACCCACAAGAATGGGGTCCTAATTAGAATTATATTCCATGCTTATATAATTTTATCAAAATGGATTCTACTGTCGTGTATAAGAAGAACCAATTAAAAAGACCAATTATAACAACAGTAAAGGTGCTAAAGTAGAAAAATGTCAGAAGGAGGGTGAATAAGTGGTGCAGAATGTATGTCAGATGAAACTTTGCAAAAGAAAGAAGTGAAACAAAACACCATTATGCATGAAAAAATCAGCTTACTATAGAGATATGGCTACTTTAATGTTTATAGCAGCACAATTCACAATAGCCAAATTCTGGAATTAACCCAGATGCCCATCAATACATGAATTGATCAAGAAAATGTGGTGTATGTACACAATGGAGTCTTATGCAACCACAAACGAGAATGAAATAATGGCATTTGCCAGTAAATGCATGGAAATTTGAGAACATCATGCTAAGAAAAATAAGCCAGAATCAAAAAATCAAGGGTTGAATATACTCTTTCCTATGTGGGAGCTAGCACAAAATAAGGGAAACAAGGTGGTGGGGGAAGAGACCTGAGATTATAAAGATATACAGAACATCAGTGGAGTAGGAGAAGGAAAATGAGAGTGAGGGAGGAAGGAAGGGAAAGGGGAAGAAATATGGAATGAATTTAACAAAATCATGTTATACATATACATATATAAATATACCAGAGAGAATATCACCTTTATGTGTTTGTAGAAAGTACCAATCAAAAACAAATAAAGGAGTGAACATAAACCAAAATGCTATGTATACTTAAATCCTCTAATTTAAAAAATGGGCCATGAGCCTCCACTATGCAGAAATTTGGCACCCAAATTATTTGCTTGAATTTGGATAAAGATGGGTGCCAGAAAACATGGTTGCACTATCCATTGAGGAGGTGGACCAATATCTACCAAAATAAAGGTTATATTTTATTGACGAAGACACCAGGGAGTCTATGTGTGATGTTACTTCCACAATCCTGCTATTACTCAAAATATTTTTGAAAGTTTCTTTTAAAATCACCATTAGTTTGTGACATCGGCTTTTAAATCTCCTCAGTGGTGAGAAATTTCCTTCATTTATTGGTAAGTTTGATTTGGAGAAGAGACAAAGACATTGAGAGTCCAATCTAATAAATAAGATGAATGATCCTGCCAAGAGATGGTATTTCAATCAACTGTAGTCTCCTTCCTTGTTAGCTAAAGCCACCAGATTTCTCATGTGGCTTATGAACTGGTTTAAGTTACTTGGGCACAAAAATTGCAAAGTGTTTTAATTAATGTCAGCATCACAGGAGCAGGTACACCTTTTTCCAAAATTAATGTAAAGAATAAAACTTTTTAGTGAACATTCAGATATTCAAAATAGTTCACATTACTTTTTTTTCATTTTGCACAATATCTACTTACTTTCATCAAAATGGGTTACTTCCTTCTCAGGTATTATTTGGAAAGAGGACTTCTTTGTCCTCTGACTCCCTCTTCCCTAACATAATACAAAGCAAACCCAAGAAGAGATGAACTAAAAATTAGAAGTAAGGTAGTCAGCAAGTGTCACGGAAGTGTCATTTCACCTGGAAGTCAGTCAGATTCTCAAGGTGAAAACTGTTTCAAAACCTCTCAATACCTAGCAACTACTGATGGTT
This sequence comes from Glaucomys volans, assembly GCA_020662805.1. Taxonomy (NCBI): domain Eukaryota; kingdom Metazoa; phylum Chordata; class Mammalia; order Rodentia; family Sciuridae; genus Glaucomys; species Glaucomys volans. Next base: position 17,051 of record JAJEJO010052253.1, on the reverse strand, counting down.
TTCCATCATAATACATTATTTGCCTTATTTGAATTCCAAGTAACAAGGTTACAGTCAATCTGATCCTAAACAATATAATGATGGACATTAAAGACATGTGGCATCCAGTCCCCATCCCGTCCCTGTGGACAGGACATTAAATCCCTAACGGTAGAGAGCTCTGACTATTGTGCATACTGTACATTTGTAGGTACCCAAGAAATCTTCATATTAAGAATGTTTATTCCTTCTTGTGTGTTATTTGACCACAATTTTCTTACCTATTAAATGAAAATTATAGTTAAGACTAAAAGATTCCAATCATAAAAATTATCGAACCTCATTTTTTTCTTTCCTCTCTTTTCCAGGGGCAGAAACCTGTCTCCAAACTATACCAAAGGGCAGATTTCACTGTCTCTTCCCTGCAACTGTTATCATTTATATTATCAACAGGCACATTGCTTTCATAAACTCAAGATTTTCCATAATTGAAAATATGTACTATGGGCAGAAACTAGCAGTTGCCTACTGATTACGCAGCCTTTTCTTCACTCTTAGTAATAGAACTCAATTTTATTGGGACCATTATATGTTTAACCAAAACAGACAAAAATATTTCCCATCCCTACTTGTGGATGCTGTAGTTATATAATTCAGTTCTGGCCTAAGAAATGTAAGCTGGAATGTTCCCTAAAAGACAAATAGAAATGGTTGTGCTGCATCCTGATGGAAAAATGGGTGCAGTGCTGAGATGCAGAGTCCAGGCAGCCATTGGGCAACCTCAAGTAAACCAGTAAGGAAAGACCAAGAGGAAGTCTGCCATCAGGACCTCCAGGAAACAGACACTAAGTCAGAAACAGGAGTGGAAGAGGTAAGGATTAAAAGGAGTGGGTTACAAAAGCATTTACTCAAATTTTACTCTCCACATAAAAAATTGGGAGGGTGTGGATAAAAAGCAAGGATTAACCAAGAAAAGCCTTCAGACAATGCTGCTGATTTGACACTTATGTAAAGAAAAGGAGGAAAAGGCAGTATTTGGAATAAGGCAACAGTGAGCAGGAAGAGCCTTAAACTTAAAGGCCAATCTGCCACATTTCAACCCAACAGGAGCCTCCTAAGCAAAGATTATATGTTAGAGGAGTCCTGCATTGGGTAGATACGGTCATGCCCAAATATCTCCTGCCATGCTCTACTATTGCTTGGGAGCTTCCTAGGAAAAGTGTGGCCTTGGATCAAATGCTGAGACAGATCCTGGAGGCACTGAATCTGGAGACTCTCCAAATGGCAAATTCTTCCCTGAAGGGCCATCCCAGCAGAGCACCTCCATAGTGGAAGTCTCAGCCTTGTGCTGGAATCACGGCCAACACCCCCCCACCTCTAGCTTCTCCTCTTGTGAGAAAAATTAAACCCCTCATTTATTTCATTCCCTGTATTGGAATTTGAGTTCTCTGTGCTTCTGTCAATTACTGACCCAGATTCCTTCCACTGGATCCATCCCTAGTCAATAGTAAATTGGGTGTCTGGAGAGATGCATTCATCATTCCAGGCTATGAAAGCTCCTTTCAATGAAATGACAGCAAGAGAGTAAAGCAATCACCATGCAAACAGGAGCACTAGTTTCCCAGAAGAACTTAGTAGTGACAGCAACTTTAATAATTGCCTGCAAAAACAAAAACAGTGGGCTGAATGATGGTCTGCTCAAAGGGACTGATGCATGAATATCGGTGCAAGGATTATTTTTTATAGCTACTCACATTAAAGACATTACAGGTTTTTTTACTTCTGGATTCTTAACTGCATGCATTGTCAGTGATTGAAATTCTAGAAGTCTGTTTTCCAGATAGCCTTCAGAGACACATTTTAATTCTATGGACTTCAAATTCCTTCTATTCAAAATGGCCAGGTTGGATTATGTACCACTGCAATTATTTATAACGGAGGGAATTCAATGCACAAAATGAGTTACAGAGGGGATAGAGAAGCTGAGAGCTTAAGAGGAGGATGCAGTAACCTGGGTCTTAGCAAACAACAGGAAGCCAGACTACCTCGAGGCTGGAGAATAAAGAGAGGAAGTGGTATGTCTTGAGTTTGGAAAAGGAGATCATCCCAAAAAAGCTAGACCCATGGTGGGAATTGGCCAGAGAACCAGCCCAAGGCAGAGAAATAGAAGGGGAAATACCCTGGCTACTCGCTTCCCCTTTCTCCAACCTCCCTCCAATCTCTAACCAATGTCTTCCATTGGCCCAACTCAGTGAGAATCCAGCTAACGTGCCTGCAGGGGCCAGCCAGCCCCTCCATGAAAGAACACAGCAGGGAAAAAACAAGCAAAGAATCTCAAGCCAAGCGGGTCTTAAACTACCAGAGTCCAAATCAGAGGCATCCACGTTTTTTAGTAGAAGGTCATATGAAAAAATAAAAACACTTCATGAAGGAAGACTGCTTGAACTGACAATACTAGCTAAAGAAGATCCATGATTAGCATATAAATATAGAAAATTATTCAGCTGTAAAGCAAAAACATACCAAAGCATTTCTCATATTCACAATCTATCAGATGACTCTGGTGTGATGCTAGCTAAACAGTTCAAAATTTTATAATTAATAAAATTCATTTCTGTCCCATCTGCTAATACAATCCCTGACAGCAGTCATCTATGCAATAGGAGCTAATTTATATGTATGCTCTTGTTTGGTTGTTTTTTAGTTTAACCAAAAGTTTTAAGTGAAAAGAACCCAAAATTCAGGGAGCCGTGTTGGTCTGAGAGCCTCTTTCTGGATGCTGGCCAAGACACCAAGGTTCCTTCTAGTAGTAGTCTGTTTCTCCTGGGCAGGTAACAGTACCTCGACCCTACACTGAGGACAGGCTCCCGGAAGATTCATGGCAAGTGTGTATGGTGTCGTACTGGTCACATCATCATCATCAACCTCCACCACGCCACAGGATGCTACTTCTTGGTTAACCAAGAAGGGCTGGGGCTGTAGCTCAGTGGCAAAGCGCTTGCCTAGCACGTGTAAAGCACTGGGTTTCATCCTTAGCACCACATAAAAATAAATAAAATAAAAGCATACTGTCCATCTACAACTACAAAAAAATTAAAAAATAAAAAATAAATACTAAACATTCCTAAAGGTCCATATGCTAAAGGGTTGGTCTACAGCCTATGGTTCTATTGGAGGTAGCGGGATCATTAAGAGGCGGGGTCTAATGGGAGCTTTTAGGTTTGGGTCAGGCACTTAAAGGGGACTGTGGAAAGTTGACTCATTCTGTATGGACCAGGCTATATGGGCAGTGACCAAACAGACTCCATTTTACCCTGACAGTCTAGGTAGCAATCACCCAAGGAGTCTGAGAAGACTCCTTGTCAGGTAAGAAATGCTTCTCCCATATGAAAACTCCAACCCTGCTATCTTGATCCTGCTTAGCACACCTTGCTTAGAAACTCAAATGATTCTGTTCTTATACAATGTAAAATTGTTCTCTTTTTGGTTGCCATTTTTCTTGGACAATGTTCCCTGTCAGAGAATGGTTGTCTACATGTTAGTAACCATTCTTTAACTTGTACTCAACTAGAGTTTCCCCTTCTGCTTATGATTCTAGATCTCACGTTTGTAGTTTTGAATCATAGCAACAGCCACCTATGATTAATGTACTGACATGGTTTACTTATGGTACAAAAGGTGGACTCTACCCTTAGAGGGGGTCGAAGGGTATAGACTTGCAGCCTGCCCCTCTGTCCCACCAACTGGTAAATCCAAACCACCAGCTGGTGAATAAAGATGGTTCCATCTCCTGCTTTAGGATCGACTGGGTGACTTATTGCAATCTCGCCATAGCAGTTCTATCATTCCTGGTCATGAGGTTAAAGGCCTGCTTGCTAAGTCCTCTCGCAATGATGTACTCTGCTGCCACGGGCCCAAAGCAACAGGACCAACTGATCATGGACTGAAATCTCCAAAATAATGAGCCAAAATAAACCTTTCCTTTTTTTAAATTGACTATCTCACATGTTTGTTGCAGTAACAGAAAGTTAACTAACACAGATGTTCTTAAAGTCTAGTTCTCACAGCCATGCAAACGATTCCTAATGGCCCAGAACCACTAAAATGGACTTTCTTCAGTAATAAGCTCTCACTTATCTCCAATCTTTTGATGGACTGAACTTCTAAAATCAAGTATTTGATTCTCACCAAGAACCAGACTGAAAGTGAAATTTCCTAACAATTCTGGCACCATTCTTTTCTTTTTCTGTTTCTTGGGAAAATGGATCTCAACCCAGTTGAAGTCTAGCACTGGTTTTGCTCTGTGTGCAAATCTTTTTAATGTCCCCCCAAAACTACACGAATTAAAAATGATCCATACAAACATGAACTTGTGCTTTTTCTCTGTTAGCCCAAGAAAATGTTACAATTCCATGAACAAAACGCCCCTGTTCCCATCCTTGAGATTCTACCCAAAACGTGCCTTCTTTTCATCTCCTGCTCAGAACACAGTAACTGTGGCTTCAAACAGCCAAAGAGCGCTCATAAGTGAGGTAATTGATGAAAAGAACTTTGTGCCTTAAAAAATATACTCCCACGTACCCCTCAGCTCCCAACATAAAAATTTAGAAAGGACTAAATACGGTCAACTCTCAAGTTAAGGACAGAAATCCATGAACCTGAGTGGGAAAATTTATCTGAAAAAGAAATTTTTTCAAAAGAAGGCATTTATTTAAAGCCATATAAACCCATAAGGTCTATGTTGTTTACAATTGCCATTTTAATGGTTGGAAGGTTAAGGTTTGGGAGCAACAATTGTTGCTATTCATCTAGAAGCAACTAAATGCATTTTAGTGAACTTTACCTTCCCACAGGTATTTAAGAAGGCCTGTTTTAATGTCAAGCCCTGATCTGTTTCCTGAAAGCAGGAAAGAGACATAAGAATTAACTCTATAAAATGACACTGTGACACAGGAGAGCCAGCGTCCCTGTCTGCCCTCTGGGAAGCTAAAAAGAAAGCACAGATGAATCTGAAAAGGACACAGAGGCATCTGAGGACTCAAATTTCATGAAAAGTTCAATCTGCAGAAAAACAGGAAGTGGACTCTGATGCGAGGATTTCAGATAGTTACTTCCCATTACAGGCTAGGGTTCCCCAGCTGATTTCTCTCTGCCCTTATTCCCCTTCTCCTCCCAAGTACATCTCCTTCCCTGTAGGATGCAGATAATTAAGACGCACCAGTAGATGGAAGCTCTTGTCATCATCCCAAATGTCTTTTCCAATTGTCCAAGCTAACAAGATTCTGGGGTTTTCGAAACCATTTCAACACACAGACCCCAAAAACACTTGCACTGAAGTCTACCGTCAGAGCCTTTTCCCAGTTAAATGTGTTCTCTTCAATACTGTGCTGCCATTTAAAAAGCCTTTTCTACAGAAAATTATCCCTCTGGAGAAAGTGCTGTGATTTCCAGCATGAGGGGTAAGAGAGCACTTTAAGGCAATCGATCTCAAAGAGAGCAAGATAACCCGGCACCCAAGAATAGAAGCAGCAGTTGCTGCTACAAGGACAGCTCTGATGTGAACACAGGGGGAAAAGCCTCATTGACAGAAAACATGGGGAGGAACAGGAGGTCAACATCAAAAAGTACTTGAGCACGTGTCTTTATTCAGAGAAGGTAGTTAAAATAACATAATTTAGGGACAAAAGGAAAAACTTTGGATTATCAGACCAAACTTTCCCGAGTGTACATTTATTTATTTATTTTTTCTACAATGTCCTCAGCTATGGGGACACTTGGATTCACCTGAGGAGCTTTAAAAAAGAAATCTGATGTCTGGTTCCATGCCAGATCAATTAAATATAAAAATATCTGAGGGAAAGGGGCAAGTTCTGGGGGTTTTTAAAAACTCATCAGATGATTCTAGCGTAGCAGGAGGCTGAGATCCATTGTACACCAGCATCCCTGCCATGATCAAGAAGCCACGTCTGGAACTCCTCCAGTGACAAGCAACTCTCTACCTTCCATGGAAATTCCTTCCCTTTCCGACTGTCTGGTATTTAAAGATTTTTCTTATGTTGGGGTTAATAAGGTCTTACAGTTTTATGTTAACTCTCTCACAGGGGAAGCAGGGCTCAGTCACCCTTGACACAGTTTCCAGTTCTACACTACACCCAAAGATGACGGAGGCATCGCTCCAGCCTAGAAAAATGGGCTCTACGACTTCCCAGCTGTTTCCTTTAGAGAAGCCATTTAAGTATTTGCTTGCAAACTTCAAATGACCCACACCCTATCTCCCTATCTCACTGGCCTAGCAGCCATGCATTCTCTCTTCCTGACTCTGTTACAGCCTACCAGGACCCAGGGATAAAGGACTGTACTTCTCACTCCTTGTGCCCTCCTTGCCCAGGATATGTAAGTGAAAATCTTTGAATTTGTTTACCAGTATGATGGTTTATGGAATTTTTGCCTTCCATCTGAAGAACCAGGGCTACCCCAGGCCAGGTTTTCCCCAGGATGCCAGGGAGAACACAAGTTTGGCTCCCAGCCCAGAGTGATATTCAGTGACGTGCCACAAGGAATCTGTTGGTAGAAACATGTTCCCCATGTGCAAGACCCCTGATCTTGCATGTGGCGGTCCTCCAGGTAGGAGACGTAGTCTGTGAGAGATGCACACTGAAAGTAACAACCCCGGCTTCCCTTCACTTCCATTAAGATGGGGTTGCTAGCTGCTCCGGTTCTAGAGCTCCAGTTCAGCTGGAGGCTCTCAAAACTTGAGGCTGAACTTGCCTCAAAGGCAAGTTCAATATTTTTTTCCTAGTTCTGCTAAAGAAATCTACACCAAACTTGAATGATACCAACCTGGAGGAACTTTTCTGATAGCACAATTGACAGGCTGAGGGCAAGTTAGAATTTAATAATTTAATAAATTCCAACAGGTATTCTCTTCTCTTTCACTTAGAAAAGGACTAGAGAGCCTTAGTAGCATGAGTCATGTGATTGATTTCCCGTGTGGGAGTGGAGGCTGGTGGGCAGTTGCTCCCTTGAGGCAGTGGGGTGACGTGGCTGTAGGAACCACTCATGTTCTCTTAGGTGTATTCATGACATGGCATTTCCAGAGGAAGGGATACACTGGAGACAAGTTGGAGTGGGTACTCAGGGGACCGCACTTCAACACAGAGAAAAACAGAATGAACTCAATGGTGAGGGACTTTTTAAATGTTTCAAATAAAGAAAAATTTGGGGTAAAACAGATGAAAATCATCAAGGCATGAAAGAGAAAAACTAGCATGTGAGTACATGCCAGGTGTCCCTCATACCTCAATTCAGGCAGTCATTAACACAGCCATGGAGGTTATCGAATTAAGGGGAAGACGTTTCCATGGCCACAAGGGATAAAACTAGGAAAATAGTGTGGGCTTGAAGCTTAAAAGGATCTCTTCCACCCCACCACCCCCTTCTCGGGTCTCTGTTGGAGACAGCTGCTGTAGGTATGCTACTGGTCTGGTGCTCACTTCATTGGTCTGCACAGGCCCCTCTCTTAATTCCTTTGTTCTTTCACATGTGTTTTAAACCCCCTCCTCCACTGGCATTTTCCTCCCTCTTTACACTGGAGATATGCTACACAACTTTAAGTGTTAGTTAACAACACTGCGTGGTATGCTTAAAATTTTAGTAAGGGGAGATCTCGCATTTTATCACAGTTTGAAATGGTTGGCTTACTATTTGTGGACATATATTTTTCTTTAACTTTCAAAGCAAAAGCTATCAAGGTTATCAAAACAGCCAACTGGAATTTTTTAGGGGATTGAATTGAAGTTATAGATTAATTTAGGAGGAATCACCATCTTCACTATGTCAGCTCATCCAAGAGTGTGGGATGTCTCTCCATTTACTCAGATCATCTATGCCTTTTACTTACATTTTAGGCTTTTCTCCATAAGGAGCATGCATGTTCTTGGATAAGCTAATTTCTAAATTCAGTTTCTCAGAATTTCCAGTATATGGACAGATAGAGAAATGATGTCAGTATAACAGAAGCCTCTAGTTTGTATAGAATTTTCCCCAGGACATTAATATCATGTGCCACCTAACAACAGCAGCTGTACGCAAATTATCTAACCTAGTGCCCACGTGGACAAGATCATGTACTGTCTTGGTCTGTGTTCCACCTGCCTCAAGTTCCTGTCGGATGACAGACAGAACCTTCTAAGAACTTGGCTGCCTAGCACCAAACACCTAAGATCAGAAGTCCCTGTTTCTTCCCAACCAGGTGATGTTCCCCTTCCCAGTTTAGCAGCCCTTATTTCTTCCCAACCAGGTGATGTTCACCTTCCCAGTTTAGCAGCCCCAGCTGATCATGTTCTCAGGCAATATTTCCAGAGAAGTTGATTGGAATTCACTCCAAGGATGATTTTCTGAGCCAGCTATTAGGAGGGAAAGGCTACCAAGTAATTGTAAATCACTCCCAGGAAGAGAAAATTCATAGCTTCATCAGAGACAACCCATGCCTGCAATGTCCTGGAAATGAAAATGGTGATCTCTGCAGTCACTTCTGACATTTGTTGATTACCAGTCTCCAAGTGCCTCGTTACATCACTCAGCCTCACCTTCAGAGATACACTCCTGTGCCTCAGGGTCCTCCAATCAGGAGGTCCTGGTGTGATATTTAGGCCCCACCCAACACCTTTAGCCTGACATCTCTAATACAGAGCACAAAGAGCTCTCATCTACTGGGTATGGGGAGGTGAGTGCAGGTGGGGGGTGGCATCTTGTGGCATAACTTTGTGTGGCACAGTGAGCACCATCCAGGCTCCAAAGTCCAGCTAGTACAGAGGGAGTCCCACATCCACACTGGGACTCACGTTTAGCACTCTAGATCTGTAAATTGAGCTAGGTAGTTTTATTCTCTTCTGTGTTCTGGCATATCCAATAGGAGTTAGAAGTCAACTGTTCCTCAAGAGTTTGGTAGAACTTCCCTGTGAAACAATCTGAAGCTGGAGTTGAGGGGAAGTTAATATATACCATTTTAATTCCTTTAACATTTATGGTACTCTTCAAGGTTTTCCTACAAAATCAGTCTAAAAGTGAAAGAATTAAATTGTGAGGTTAATGAAATGTCGAGAACAAACCTCTACAACCAGGGGCCAAGAGATTCCAAGTTGCATGGTTCAGATTTTTCCTGGCGAGTTTCAGTATAGTGCCACCTACTGGTGATTTTCCACTATGGTTTAAATACAGAGTGGAATAATTCTGGGACTATGGCTGGTGGAAACCTCCAGATCACTGGCAGCAATTCCAGGAATTTCCCATTTAGTTAGTACCCATTCTATTGTCCCATGCTTCAGGTGTAGGGCAAAGGGATCGCTATTTCCTTTAATGTTTTTTTCCAGCAGTTTCCTACTATTGCCCCCCAAATCCAGCCTCATGCCCCCACCACAGCCTCATGAAAAAGGACAGGGTCTCACTGAGTTGCTTAGTGCCTCACTTTTGCTGAGGTTGGCTTTGAACACTCAATCCTCCTGCCTCAGCCTCCTGAGCCTTGGGATTTCAGGCATTCAACACCAGGCCCAACTTATGGTATTCTTTTTCATTCCTTTTGTGTTGCTATTTATTTGGGCTGGACAAATAAACACAACAGGAATTTAATTTTCTAGGGGGTTTTTTGTTGTTGTTAGAAGTTTGGCTATCTTTAGTCAAAAACCAGCTTTTAATTTTCTTTTTATTTAGATATAATGTTTGAGATGTAATTCATCCACCATATAAAATTCACCATTTTAAACTGTATAGTTCAGAGGTCTTTAATGTATTTATTGTGCTACTATTACCACTATAATTTCAGATCATTTTCATCACCTACAAAAGATCATCACTTACCAAGTCCTCCGTTCTCCCATGCCCTGGCAACCTCTAATCTGCTTTCTGTCTAGATGGATTTTCCTAATCTAGATAGTTCATATAAATGAAATATAATATGTGACCTATAAAGTCTTGCATCTTTCACTTAATGTTTTAAGGCTCATTCATGTTGCAGAATATATCAGGGTGTCTTCTTCCTTTTGTGGTAGAATAATATTCAGTTGCATGGCTAGACTTTTTTTTTTTTTTTTTTTTTTTTTGGCCTATTCATCAGTCAGACACTTTGGCTTTCCCTTTGGGGGCTATTATGAGTAATGCTGCTATGAACATGCACGTATAAGTCCTTTGGACACATGTTTTCAGTTCCCTTGAGCATATACCTAGGAATCGAATGTCTGAATCGGATGGTAAATTTCTTTAGTTTTTTTGAGAAACTCAAACTTTTCCACAGTGGCTGCTCTTACATTCCCACCAGCCAAATGTATTAAGGTTTAATTTTTCCACATCCTAGGGGGTGTGAAGTATGATCTCATTGTGACCTTAATTTACATTAATTTCAATGACTAATGATGTTGAACCTCTTTTCACCTGCTTATTGAAATTTGTGTATTTTCTGTAGAAAAATATCCAATTTTTTCCATTTAATTAGTTGCCTTTTAAATTGTAAGTTATATTTCTGAATACAAAACTTTTATCATAGTATTTGCAAATATTTTCTCCAATTTTGTCAAGTTTTCTTTAGCTTTCTGGAGTGTTTTAAAGCAGCTTCTTAAAAATTTTGATTAACTCCAATTTTATTGGGTTACTAGTGCTTTAGGTCTCATATCTAAGAAATTATTACCCAGGTTACAATGATCTATTTCCGTTTTAAGATATTTATAGTTTTAGCTCTTACATTTAGTTCTGATTCATTGTGGGTTGTTTTGCCTATATTGGGAAGTAAGGGTCCAACTTAATTATCTTACATGTGGATAACCAACTGTCCCAACATCATCTGTTGAAGACCACCATTCTTTCCCTATGTATTGTACCTGTTATCCTTGTCAGAATAATTTGTCATAAATGTATGTATTTCTGGAATCAGTTATATTCCTTTGATCTATATGTCTCTTCTTGTGCTAGTACTTCAGTCTTGAATTCTGTAGATTTGTACTAAGTTGTGGAATCAGGAGGTTTGAATCCTTTGACTTTATTTTTCCAAGATTTTTTTGGTTATTCTGGTTTTCTTGGATTTCCATGTAAATTTCAGAATCATTTGTCCATTTCTACAAAAAAATGCAGCTGCAATTTTGATAGAGATTTCATAGACTATGTAGATCAACTTGAATATTTTCATCTTAACATTGTCTTCTAATCTATAAAAATGTCTTATTTTACTTAAGTCTAATTTCTTTCAATGTTGTCTTATAATTTGCATTATACAAAGTTTGATATTTTTTACACTTCTATCCTAAATGTTTTATTTTATACTAGCTTAAATGGAATTGTTAATTTCATTTTTAGTTTGCTCACTGCAACAATAAAGGTATGATCAATTTTTGCATGCTGACTTTTGTGACCTACAACCTTGCTAAATTCATTTATTAGCACTAATATATTTCTGGAGTTTTTTTTAATTCCTCAGATTTTATTTTCCATGTAGACAATTATATCATCTGAAAATAGAAATCATTATACATTTCTTTCCAATGTGGGTGGCTTTTATATCTTTTTCATTTCTAATTTCACTGGATAAATCTCCATTTTAATGTCGACGAGAATGGGAAAGAGGAGACATACCCTCTTGTTCTGATATCACAGGGAAAGCTTTCCATCTTTCACTGTTAAGTATCATATTAGCTGTGGGTTTTTCGTAGATGCCTTTTATGAGGCTGAGAAATCTTTTCCATTTTCTGGTTGTTGAATTTTTTTATGGTGAATCTAAAAATCCTGGATTTTGTCAAATGCTTTCTCTATATTGATTGCCGTTTGTCCTTCATTTCTCTTAATATTTTGTATTACATTGATTTTTATAGAACCAATGTTGGATGAATTCCACTGTTTTATGTCTATATATCTATTTGCTAATATTTCAAGGATTTCTGCATCTACAATTATGAGTTAGTAGCTTTCTTTTCTTAATTTTTTGATTCATTGAACACAAATGGAGTACAGCTATTGTTTTTCTGGTTGTACACAAAGTAGAATCACCCATCTGTGCATTCATACACGTACACAGGGCAATGATGTCTGTCACACATACTGTTATTATTCTTACCCCCCAACCTCAACCGCACCCCTCCCTTCCCTCTATGCTCTCTATCCTTTCTCCATTCTTGCCATCATTCCACCCCACATTATGCATCATCATTCAATTATCAGAGAGACCATTCGGCCTTTGGATTTTTGGGATTGGCTAATCTCACTTAGCATAATAGTCTCCAACATCATCCATTTACCTGCAAATGCCATAATTTTATTCTTCTTTATGGCTGAATAATATTCCATTGTGTATATATACCACAGTTTCTTTATCCATTCATCTATTGAATGACATCTAGGTTGGTTCCACAATCTAGCTATTGTGAATTGAGCAGCTATGAACATTGATGTGGCTGCATCACTGTAGTAATCTGATTTTAAGTCCTTTGGGTATAGGCCAAAGAGTGGGAGAGCTGGGTCAAATGGTGGATCCATTCCAAGTTTTCTAAGGAATCTCCACACTGCTTTCCAGAGTGGCTGCACCAACTTGCAATCCCACCAGCAATGTATGAGTGTACCCTTTTCTCCACATCCTCGCCAACACCTCTTGTTGTCTGTATTCTTAATAAAAGACATTCTAATTGGGGTAAGATGAAATCTTAAGGTGGTTTTGATTTGCATTTCTCTTATAGCGAGGGATGTTGAACACTTTT
>JAJEJO010052252.1:20280-116480 GCA_020662805.1 Glaucomys volans | reverse complement strand
TTCTGAACTGAAAGACTGCACCGAACACTTGGTTGCATTTGGGCTGAATTGTATCCGTCTTTCAGAGCAGGTGCATTGTTTTAGGTCTTTTAAACACGTTAAGCACAGCAGCTGAACCAGCGTCACTCTGCTAAGGCTGCCTCGATACAGCCTTTGCTATTAAATGAACTGTCAAGGTAGTTTTGTTAGAAAATTAGCTCTTTGTTCCTGGAATACAGGTAAAACAAATGATGGTAAAGAAAAGGGAAATGCCAAAGGGTGGAAGAAAACCGGACTTTGGTACTGCTTGCCTTTAACACAGTAATTTCCCCTAATTGTGGTGTTGGAGAGTCTCTGGAGGAAAAGAGAAACAGAGAAGATGTCAAGCTGTGTAACTTTCCTCAAATAAATAGCCGATGCTATCTATCTCTACATTCAGGATGAACTGCCAGCGAATACTAATGGCCAGGAGCTCCGCATCATTGATCTTCATCAGGCGAGTGTATTATCCTTCGTGAGTGCTTCTGTGCTGCCTGCCTCTCTGTGCACCCCACTGCTTCTTTCTCTTGCCTGCAACTTTCTTTTTAACCTTTAAATCATCAATCAAGGCAGTGACCTTGACTATGAAAGTCTAAATTTGGTGAGTAAATGGAATGGAAATCTGAAGATGTACGGCCCCCAGTAACAGGAGACTGAGCCCCTTTTCTTGAGGGTATCTGAGCAGGGTCACTGAAGAAATGATACAATTGACTGTGAACTTCTGACACCTGCCATCTCAGATTCATGCTGCCCTCCAGGGATGGAATTTAGAAAACTAGAGTTAGTTGTAAGTGCCTTTTATTATCCCAATTTTTAAGAGAGTGATTATAAAATCTGCAGATGAGATTTTACATAACAGTGTGAAATGACTCTTCTGTTCATGACTCGTTTTTTTTCTTCTTCTGGTTCTTAAAGCAGATTTCTGCGTTTCCAAATGCATTGATTTTGAATTCAGGAAGACATGGATTTTAATCTCAGAGAGGCTGAGCCAATTTCAAGCAGTGGCGGGGACCAGGGGACTTTGGGAGAGTCTTGAATTTCTACTTTAGCCCTAGTACTCCAGCGAACTCTCCAATGAACTACAGAAAGCATCTGTCTGCTGTGTAAATACATCTTCCTGTAACTCCTCAGCCTCTCCTTCAACAAGATCACTGCCCTAAGTCTATCCCATAGGGAAATTCTTCTGCAGCTGCCAGTAAAGGCTCAATTTTTAACTCATCTAAGTTTTATTTTAACTTCCATAAATCTGAGGTGCTCTATCTTATAAGATGTCCTGTGATTAAATAGGGAGCATTCATGGAAGGGCCTGGTACAGTCTGAGACCTGTGGAATACTGTTTTCTATGCAATAAAATGGTAACTTACAAAAAAGTAGGCATTCAAAATCTGTGAAACTGTGACTAGGAAGGCTGTGGAATGGGTCATTCTGAATGGGTGAATATTCTATTGAATCTGCAATTATTAACCCTCTGTGATCCTAAAAGTATTATCAACGTTTTATGGAAATGTTTCTTAAATTTAGTGTACAATTTCTTCTCCCTTCAAAATACTCTGGATATGATCATGCATGTGTGCCTTGTGTCAACGTATGTGCAGTGGGGTTGGGGTGTATTTTTATGCATTTGACTTGGGGCAAGCATGCATGTGTGTTGTGTGTATGTGTGTGTTGGGGGCAGATGTTCTGATCACCCACCATCATTATTAATAGGAGTCACAGAACATTTCTTCTCCAGTTATAAGAGTTATGCTCCAGAAAATGCTTTGACAGAAAACTTGAGGCTGAAGTCCTTATATATAATGGGAAAGTGGTATTTGGGGGGCCATGTGTATGACAGATATTTCTAACACCTTTAAAAATAGTTTTATGTTCATTAAAATAATAGTCACATGCTAAGTAAAGTCGCTGTCACTAGCATTCTGCACAGCTGAAAATTATGATGCTGCATATGTAAAATTAAATGTCACTGTATCATGTCTTGTTCATTGAATCTTCTACCTAAAAATTCCACTGAAATGATGATTCAGTTTCATTTTGGCATATGCTGATGGGATGCCTCATTGTGTGGTCCCCTTTGAGGTCTTTCTGACTCTGTTCTCTAAGCTGTTGACATGTTCTTTCCTGAGTCCACCTCTTTCCTATGTAGGTTGTAAAAGAAGAACTGAGACCAGTTTTATTTAACTGAAAAAGTTTACGTAAGCAAGAAAAGGGTTCTAGAGCCGAGCCAAATAGCATTCCAAATGATTTAGAATACTGCACTCCACACCTTTAAAGTTATATTTATAGGTAGAGAAAAGGAAATGATGTACAAAGACAGCTTAATTGGCTGAAGTCTTCATTTGTGTTGGGGGGATGAGGCCATTGGCCTTATATGGACATGCTTTAATCCATTGGTAGCTGGTGATTGACTGAAGCTTAACTGTTGTGATTTGCTGAGACTCAGTTACATAGTTACAATGGTATCCTCATAGGTTATCTCACATAATTTGTGTATGCATTAAGCAAGGCACAATTCACTATGTATGGAGTCACTTTCGGCCAAACTTCATCATGCAAGGATGGAGGCCAATTTAGACCAAACTTATTTCATTTTAACAAGGTTTAGGGCTAGAATTTGAAACATTACACTTGGTGGCACTACAGAGTCCCTCCATGCCTCTGTTCCCTATGTTGTATCTTCCCTTCCTAATTCCTGGTACTATTTCCTATTAGATGTTATTTCCATGCATTTAAATAAGCATGATTATTTGGGGAGTGTTGTAAAAACAATTCTGCATTTACTAGATTATTACTGAAAGATTTGCTTTGGGATGGATAACTGCAGGGGTTGTAAATGAGACAGTCCTCTTTGAGAAGCTGCCTGCTGAGCTGTACTCTTTCAGCTTTTAAATCAGCTCCATCACCTTTCCATAAGCTCAATTGTCCATTGATTCTTGGTGTAGCCACTTAGTGTATTTTTCAGTTACGTTGAAAACATCTCATAAAATTTATCATTTTAACTGCTTTTAAGTTTACAGTACAGTAGGGCCGACTGTATGCACATTGCTGCGCAAGTGCTTTCCGGGACTTTTTCATCTTGCAAAACTGAAATTATGTCTGTTGAACAATGCCCTTTTTCCCTTCTCCCAGCCCCTGACATCCTCCATTCTACTTACTATTCTTACTTACCAAGAGCTTGCTACTATACATAATTCATATAAGTGGAATAACAGTATTTGTCCTCTTGTGACTGGTTAATTTCAGTCAGCATAATATCCTGAGTGTTCATCCATGGTTAGCATAGGATAGGATTTTCTTCTTTTTAAAGACTGAATAATATTCTATTGTATATACATACCACACTTTGTTTATCCATTCATCATCTGTGAAAACTTTGACTCTTCCCACTTCTTGGCCATGGTGCATAATCCACAAAGAACATGAATGTACAAACATCTCTTTAAGATTCTGTTTTCAATGAAAGAATAATAATAACCAGAAGTGCGATTGCTAGATTACATGGTAATTCTGGTTATTTTTTTTCCTTTTTTCCTTAGCAGTTTACCATTTTATATTTCTACCAGTCTTATCAAGGATTCCAATTTCTCCACATACTTGACCACACCTGTTATTTTCTGGTTTCATATTGTGTTCAGAGTGGTTACTCTAATAGATTTAAGATAATATCCCATTGTAAGATTATAGCTCCTTGTGTTTTGGATTTGCATCCCCAGATGATTAGTGATGTTGAACATGTGTTCATATGCTTTTGACCATTTGTATAAAATCTTTAGAAAAATGTCATTTCAAGTTATGTGCCCATTTAAAAATCAGAATATTTAATTTTTCTTGCCATTTTTGAATTGTAGCTTTTCTTCATATATTCTGAATATTAAATTTTTATCAGAAATACAGTTTGCAGATTTTTCTCTAATTCAGTAGGCTGCATTTTCACTTTGATTGTTTCATTTACCATGCAGAAGTGGTTAAGTTTGATGTAGTCTCATTGGTTTATTTATATTTTTATACTGTCTGTGCTTTTAGAATAATATCCAAAAATCATTGCCAAAGCCAGTGTCAGAAAGCATTTCTCTTGTATTGTTTTCTGAGAGTTTTATAGGTTCAGCTCTTAAGTTTAGTTTGTTATTCTATCTTGAGTTAATTTCTGTGTATGGAGTAAGGTAAGGGTCCAAATTCATTTGCTCATGTGTGTATATACAATTTCCCTCAGCGCATTTTGTTGAAGAGACTCTCTTTTCCCCATTGTGCTGTCTTGGATCCTTGCTGGAAATCATTTGATCACATGTGTGTGTGTTTCTTGCTGAGTTCTCTGACCTGTTCTCTCAGCCTATTTATTGATCACATGCTAGTCCACTTCTTCACTGTAGAGTTGTAATGTGTTGTGAAATCAGATGTGCGAGGCCTCCAGATTTGCTTTTCTTTCTCAAGATATATTTGGTCATTTGGAGTCCTTTGAGACTAAAGTAAATTTAAGGTTGTTTTTCTCTCTTTTGCAGAAAGAAAAATAGCATTGGGATTTTGATGGGCTTTGCACTGTATTTGTAGATCATTTTCAGTACCATGGACATTTTAACAATATTAACTTCCAATTCTTGAACACAGAGTGTGTTTCTTTCTTTACTTTATTTCAGTGTTTTATAGTTTTCAGTGTTCAAATCTGTCTTCTAAGTTATTCCTAAATATTTTATTCTCTTTGATGCTATATTAAGGAATTATTTTATTTCCCTTTTGGAATGTTCATTTATACTGTATAGAAACACACAGAATTCTTACATGTTGATTTTGTATCTTGCTACCTTGCTAAATTGTTTATTGGTGCTAATAGTTTTTTGTTTTATTTTGTGTTCACATCATTTATGAGCGGAGATGCCTTTATTTCTTTCTAGTGTGGAAGGCTCTTCTTTCTTTTTCTTGCCTAACTGCTCTGTCTAGAACACCCAGGACTATGTTCAACAGAAGTGATAAGGGCTCAGGTCGTAGATCACCTGCTCAGCACACTTGAGGCCCCTGGATCTGATCCCCAGCCCTGCAGAGACCAAACAAAGAAACAAACAAACAAACAAATAAGAATGCTTATCTTTTTATTGCTCCTGATCTTAAAGGGAAAACATTTAATTTTTCACCATTGAGTATGTTGTTAGCTGTGGACTTTTTATATATGAAATTTCTTATGTTGAGATAGTTTCCTTCGGCTCCAAGTTTATCAAGTTTTTTTTTTTAATCATGAAACGTTCTTGCATTTCATGAAATGAACTTTCTCTTTCAATTGAGATGACCAAGTGACTTTTTTTTCTTAATTCTGTTTATGAGTGTCTTGGAATTGGTTGATTTCCATACTTTCATTTTCATTGCCTTTCATTTCAGGTTGAAATCCAACTTGCTCATGATGATCTTTTAATGTGCTAAATTTTCTTTGCTATGATTTTCATTGCATTAACATTCATCAGAGATGTTGATTTATCATTTTATTTTCTCACAGTATCTTTTGGCTTTGTTATTAGGGTAATGCTTGCCTCTTACAGTAAGTTTGGGATGTCCTCTCTGCTTTAACTTTTGGAATAGGTTGAGAAGGACTCCTGCTAATTCTTTTGTAAGTGGTATTAATTCCATAGTGCAGTCAGCCAGTCTTGGGTTTTTCTTTGCTGAGAGTTTGTTAATTACTGACTCAATCTCCTTTTTAGTAATAGGTCTGGTCAGATTTTTTATTTCTTCATGATTCAGTTTGATATTTCTTTTAACCCCTGTGAATAGTTTCTTTCAGTGCTTAACCTACATATTTTTTCCAGTTCAAAATGTAAAGTGTATTAAACTTTCATAGGTGAGACAGAATCTCATTAGAAACTGCATCAAAAAAATGTTTCCTGGTGTAATGTAGCAGACTGACTTGCAAGTTCAATTTGGTTTTAATGATCGAGTTGAAAAATCAAAAAGAAATGTTCCAGGACTGCAGACATAGCTCAGTGGTAAAGTACTTATCCTGTGTGCTTGAGGACTTGGATTCAACCCCCAGAACCAAACAAAAAACAAACAAATGAATAAAGAAATGTTTCAAACTTTTTAGCTGTGTTCAATACTTACAGCAGAGTTTATTCCTTTTCATTTAGTTAAGAAGACACATACATAGACAGGTATAAAATGCTCTAATGCTTTGGTCCTAACATGACTCTTCTACTCCAGATTGCAAACTCATTTAGCAATGGGTAGATTCAGTAGACTTGTGATGCTATTTGTATTTTCATCACCCTTCTTACCACATTTCAGATTCACATTTTATTCATTTTTTAATTTGTATTCCCAAAACCCACTCTCCACCCATTTATCACAGCAAATTATTGCAAAGGAGTTTATTGTGATATTTTACATTATTCTCACAAAATATGTGTAAGTGTTATGAATATAAATCTTAAATCTGTGTGAATGCAAAACTGATGTTAGATAGATTAAATTGACTCTCAATTTTCTCCCTCAGATGTTTTTAAAATGGAGCTATACTGAGACACACAAGCTAATCTGTTGTTTTTAAGATCCAGCTACACTGAGGTACCCGCAGCTAATCTGTTGCTTCTAGTGCTTCCTGGAGTTCCACAATGCAGGGCCATGTGGTCCTTGCCCACTCTCCCACCCACAGGCACACAGGCAGCATGCATCTCCCACCACAGCTGCAGAGAACATCCTTGTTCCTCTTCATTCTGATTTTGTAACACTTGACACTGTTTTATCTGCTGTCATTTCATGCATTTTTGTAAAACTCTTAAAATATTCTCAAAGAACAGTTCATTTTTGGACACTTAAGTTCTTACCATTCTCTAAAGCAAAACCAGTACATCCAAATTTTGAAGATTGATGAAAAGAACTAAATCAGAGGGCGTCTCACTAACCCTGAGGATGACTTACAATGACTTCATCCGTCTTCAGGTTTGTCTCAAGCAGGTTAAAGCTGGCTCATGAGGCTTAATTGTCAGCTTCTTCACCTGCTGAGGTGAGCTGCCCTTTCCCCAGATGTTCAGCCCAACTTCTTCCCAGTCAGTAACTGGTTCTTGTCTTACACCTGTTCTTTTCAGGTCTATTCCAGGGAATCAGAAACTAGGCTGGCCATACAAATTATCTTCTAAATGGAATGTTTGCAAGGGTGAAAGAAGACACTATTAATAGTAAACAGAGGCTATAGCATCCTGGGCTGTTCTAAGCAAATGGAGATGTACAGTGTTTTAATTAGCTCTTTCATCATTGTGACCAAAAGACCTGATAAGAACAATGTAGAGGGAAAGTTTATTTTGGCTTGTGGTTTCAGTGGTTCAGCTCATGGTTGGCAATTCAGAGCTCTGGGCCCAAGGTGGGGTGGAGCATCATGGCAGAAGGGCATGGCGGAGGAAAGCAGCCCAGGACATGGCAACCAGGAAGCAGAGAATGATCTTTGCTTACCAGGGACAAATACAAACCTCAACGGCATGCCTCCAGTGACCTACTTCCTCCAGCCATACACTATCTGCCTATAGTTACTGCCCAGATTAGTCACTGGATTAGATTACACCTCTCATAATCTAGTCATTTCACCTCTGAAAATTCTTGTGTTGTCTTATCCTTGATCTTTTGGGGAACCCATCATGTCTAAACCCTAACATACGACCATTCTATTAAAAGTTGAAAAGCTGGTTCATATATTTAAATTTTAGCAACTTGCCTCCAATGCCTTTCTAACCAAAAAGCATGTAAGAGAAAGGTCCTGTGCTATGACAAAGCCAGATGGAGGAATACTTTTTGGCAGACACAGGACACCTCTTCAATCATACCACATAGCCACTGCCAACTCTCCTGTCTTCTCCACGCCGTCCCTTCTTCCTTCTTCCTTTTCTGTGTCTGCCAGCCTCCTGGGGTACAGGCTCTGCTTATGCTCTTCACTCCCCAAGGACAGCAGGAACGGATGGTCACCAGAGGAGCACGGCTGCAGAGCCTGGTAGTCTTGTGTGTAATTTTCTGGGTGCAGGCGTGAGTGGAGTTGCTGGGCTATCTGTCTCCACATACACTTTTTCTTGTCTGATCTCCCTGATTGGAACTGAAGGGAGATTAACAGAGATGCTAGTGGCAATGGATTAGTCTGGGATAGACCTGACTTCTTGCCAGGGTAGTTTATTCTTTCTTCAGCTAGACTGAGTTTCTAAAGGGCCACAAGTCTCTTTTCATTTCTTGAAATTCTATTCTTATCTGTCTCTCATAAAACAACTAGAACAGGTTTCTAAAACAGTAGCTTCCTGATGGGTTATTCCTATCTGATTAATCACACTTCTGATTTATCTAGATTTATCCAGATCTGTCAAACACACACACACACACACACACACACAATCACACAATGCTCTACACAGGAACTACTTTATCATCCCCAACAGAAATGGCTTTCCTGTGATGTTCACAAAATAAACCTCTTTATATGAAAGGTGATTTATTTTTTTTAATATCTAAGAATATTTATTTGAGACAATGGAGTGCAAACAGATAAATAATGATATTGAGAAGAACAGGAGAGGGAAACAGTATCAATGCAATCGAAGAGAAGTTCTGCTTAAATGTTGATGCTTCAACACAAAGACAAGAGCAGCTTTCTTGCATAAGACACAGTGTATTCTCAATAGATGCATCTAGCTTAGACATTTTCATTTCTAATAAGTTAGAGATTTCCAACTATTTTGATATTGACTTAAGTAACTGGATTTTGCATAACTACAAAAAGAATGCAAAGGGAACTGATGTGAAAATTAAAAACATGGAACATTTATATTTTATGCCTTTATATGTCATACTCAGAATATTCTGCATATTAAAAGAGCAAAGAAAGTCTATTATGATAAATTCTAAAATTGTTCAAGCTTATAACACCAAGAAACTATAAGATTCTGGTCCATTGATTGAAAATGCATTCTATTTCTTTATAATCACTTTAAAAATAATAATATTACAATTAACTACTATCATTTGTTTGCAGAGATTAAGGGAGACATCGTCTGAGCAGTCCCTGTGTGTAGTGGGAGACAGAGAACACGTTACAGCATTTATTCTCACCCATTTCAATTTACGGGTCCTAAAACAGGACAGGTTGTTTTGTGGATGGTCAATGCTTATGGAATCTCATCCTGCAGCAGTCACTGTGACGACTTTGGCTTTAAAAAGATGAAAAAATGAAAAACAACACAAACAGTGACATGACAGTTTGAAAAATAAAGTGATAGAAAGAAAGATCCTCCTGTGCATTCAACTGTTTTTTTGTTGTTTTACCTGGTAGAACTGCAAATTGGTGGAACCACATTCTGGAAAGTAGTATGGAGATTACTTAGACTTGGACTGGAAGCACCATTTGACCTGGTTATCCCACTCCTCAGTTTATACCCAAAGGACTTAAAATCAGCATTCTGCAGTGACACAGCCACATCAATGTTTATAGCAATTCAATTCACAATAGCTAAGCTATGGAACCAACCTAGATGCCCTTTAACAGATGAATGGACAAAGAAAATGTGATATACATATACACAATGGAATATTGCTCAGCCTTAAAGGAGAATGAAATCATGGCATTTGCAGGTAAATGGATGGAACTGGAGAACACATCATGCTAAGTGAAATAAGCCAGTCCCCCAAAACTAAAGGTTGAATGTTCTCCCTGATATGTGAATGCTAACCCATAATAAGAGAGGGTCGGGATGGGAAGTATAGAAGTACATTGGATTAGACAAAGTGAATGAAGGAAAGTGGAGGATGGGAATAGGAAGGACAGTAGAAAGAATCAGACAAAACCTCCCTATGCTCATATATGAACACACAACCAGTGTAACTCCAAATCATGTTCAAATACAAGAATGGAATCAAAATGGTAATGGGTTGCACCCCATGTATGTTTAATATGTCAAAATATACCCTAACATCATGGATATTTAAAAACGACAAATGTGATTTCTTTCATTTAAGTCTTTTGGATTATATCGTTTCTCTTATGTTAATTTAGAGACCCAAATATTTTCTTTTTTGTGGGGAGGGTACAAACTCTGGAACACTTGACCACTGAGCCACATCCCCAGCCCTATATTGTATTTCATTTAGAGACAGTGTCTCACTGAGTTGCTTAGTTGTGTTTTATTTAGAGACAGGGTCTCTCTGAGTTGCTTAGCACCTTGCTTTTGCTGAGGCTGTCTTTGAACTCAAGATCCTCCTGTCTCAGCCTCCTGAGCTGCTGGAGTTACAGGCATGTGCACCTGGCAGAGACCCAAATATTTATCATCTGTCTATAATCTCATGTCTACAGATTTGTTTGCATTTGTGAGCCTTTAACACTGAATTGGAGAGTGGACAGACAGACACAGAAGAGATCATGCACAGTGGACACATGCAGACTGGGATGGCAGAATGGTATTGACTGGAGTACATGGAATAGATGCCTTTCTCTTTCCATCCTGGTTGCTATCTTGTGACTCTTTGTCTTACCTGCTGAAGTCTTCCCCAATAAGTTTGGAAATTGGACCCAAAATAGGATCTACAATTGCCTGGGCAACCTGCAAAGCCCCTGCCCCTTCCCTTTGTTGATGTCGTCTGGTGAGCTCTGAGGATGCCTCTCACACCCTGTGGCTGATGCCTCTCCTCCTCATGCCTCTTGTTGGGGCTTCCGACCAGGGACTATGCAAACCTCTGTGACTCTGGGATAATGCTTTCTTTCCAATATACATATAACATGTTTGTACTATCCTGTTACCAATTTCCCAAAGGAAGTTTGTGAATAGCCCAAAGTCTCAAATAATTTCAGGTTTTCCTTTGCAGCCATTCTGAGAGAGCTCAAATGCAAGTCAGCAGAGATTAACCCAAGGGCCAGACTTCCTGAAGGACACCACAATGGAATTCTCAATTTTTTTGCTTTCAAACAAAGGTGTGCACATATAGACCTATGTACATGACTTCTATAGTAAGTCATTTCTCCCTGGTGTGGGCCACAGTGGTTATCCACAATCTTAAGAACTGGCTTCAGACCTGGGTGCGCCTCTTACTCCCTGTTTGGCCCAGGGTGGACACTGTAACCATTCTGGGTCTTGGTTTCCCTATTGGTACAAATGCATAATAGTAGCAGCTATCTCGCAGGGTTGCTTCAAGTTTTAAATTGCTTATACCATATATAGTACTGAGAACAACTTTATGGCAAACCCTCAGTGAACTTTGGCCTTTATTGTTTTCTTACATGCTTCAACATTCTTCTTAAGTTCCAAAATGAACCCAATTGTGTTATAAAATCATTAAAACAGAATTTGGATTGATAACACGAAGCCTAGAGAATTTGACCATGAGATATCTGGCCAAAACCCAAATCAATCCAAAGTATTACTTTTGTACAAATCTCAGTTGGTTTCACAACTGCAGAAATTGAAGAAAAAGTTATGAAATGATACTGGTCAAATTATATTTCTATATTGTGTGAATATGTAACAACAAATTCCACCGTTATGTGCAGATAATGCACCAATTAAAAAGAAGAAGCTGAAGAAAGGGAGAATGACATGTTGCTCAACAAAAACCATGAAAATCATGGCAGCAAACTCTGTAGAATATGAATGACATTACTGTAGCAATGGATGCTATATTCTGCGCTGCACTTTGGCCAACGTTCTTAATGATCAGGCATTGTGCTAGGAGTGTCTTCCATGTAGTTTCTCAAAGCTTGAATTTGACAAATGAATTTTTAAAAGACTCTGGGAAAGGAAGGACATAGTTCAAGGTGATGTTGTAAATAACAGATCCAGAGTTGGAAGTCTAACCTCCCAGCTGGGCGAAGAAGCCTGTGATCTGCTCCACCCTGCTCTGCTGAGTTGTCAGGCTTAATAATGACGCATCCAGCATAAACCTTCTGTTGTTTCCTAACCACTTCCTGGATGTAAACACTTCCATGTAATCTCAGACAGGCTTCCTCTTCTTGCAGAGATTTGCTCTGATCCTATTCCTCTGAATAATCCATAATAAGCACAGTGGGGACACGAAGCAAGGACACCATAAGCATCTGTTGGTTGAATTAAGGATATAGCATCCTTTCCCCTATTCTTTCATCTTATGTGCAGAGCAAGGACGCTGTTTCAATCTTTAGCTCAAAAATTCATGCTTAGAAGGACAGAGTGAAAAAACACTCATTCATTAGTATGGGTCAGTTTCTTCAGAACATGAGTGGTCTCTTTTTTTTATTCTTGTATTAATTGCTGGCTAGCATTTTAGAAGAAAAGAGAGGTGCTAATGAGGCACTAATCACTCCCCCCACACACACACACTCTTTTAAGCAACTAATTATGACTAACAGCTATGAATCCATATAAGCTTAAAAACCTAATGAATTCAACCTTATGAAGAAAAATGATTAATGAATACATTCTGTATGTAACTTAACAAGAAAAGGTCGTGGTGACTATTGAGAGTAAAATGTTGAAAATGTTGCAAATTGCAGAATGGTTTTATCCTCATCTGTTATTTGAAATAAGAAGGGATGTCTCCCTGTCTTGTTTTTATAAGCAATCAGTGAGCCCTGTTAACTCCCTCCTGGACCAAGGGTACCTTTGAAAATTTAAGCAGTTCTCTCCTTGGAACAGTCAAGGATATCTTTCTCTCTATAGGTTTGGTACCTCATTTGCAAGTTTTAAGAGAGCTTTGCAAGCATGAAGGATTTGCGACTCCAGGGCAGGAATGAACCAGGAGCTCACATCTGTCCCTGTTGGTACTGCTGTCTCGATTCTGTGCCTGCTTAATGTCCTTTTCAATGACTGACTGTGTAACTGCCCTTTGGCTACATATTAACTATTTTTTCCACTGTACAATTTCTCCTGGTTTTGGCCACAAGTTCATGTTTAAGTTTTTACAATGTTCTTGAATGATAACAGAAATAGAATACAAAAATTAATAGAAAATAATCTTTCAAAAATGGGATGAATGAGATTATTCTTATTTTAAGTCCTGGATTTTGTAATAGCTTTCCCATCAAGTTGGTTTTGAAAGATAATTCACGCAGCTAATATATGTAGGTGCCTAAGACTCACAATGCATAGTACCTCCATCCTGACATTTCACTCCGACCTGCCGCAATTCAAATTCCACTCAATCTTATCAACACTGACTAATGTGGGTTCTCCATCCACCAAAGTATGGGGCGTTGAATGAGTTCATTCCCATGGCTTCTCCTCCAGGGCCTCCCCTTATCCTTCAGGGACTGCCACAGTGTGGCCAGGCGCCTGCGAGGGCCGGGAGCTCCACAGGGCTGAAGTCCTGCAGGCAGTGGCTTCTGCCGACAGGGCAGAAAGCAGCCCTGCCTTTGGCTTAAGTGCTGTTAGAAGACAGCAAAGCCATATTTCTGGTGTGCTCGTGTTATAAAGAGTTGCAGTTCCTCCAGTTTTGACTTTCATGCTTTCTCTCAAAGTTCTAAATATATAATTATAGAGCTGAAGGACAGGAAGAGAGAAAATAGGTAATCTGTGTCCTCTCATAGTAATCATTCTGCTTTTTGTGCCTGGTCCTTTCCAAAGGATAAGAATAGTGAATGTCACTTCCTCTACAAATGCTCAGGAAACAAACCTTAGGCCAGATCAATAAGATATCCATACCAATAAGTTTCTGTTAAAAACCATTTCCTCCATAACCTTGAAATCAATTAGCTATAACTCCCAGATCCAGTGTTTGCCGTATTTGGAAGTATCTGCTTCTTTTCTTTATGATCTGGTGGCTTTGTTATGTTTATAATCTTACTCTGCTTCTATTTTACTTTACTCCTTTTACATGTTAACCTGAAAGATTTTAGTGGTGATTTACATGTATTTCCTGCTTTGTCCCAGTTCAAGCATCTCATGGTCAGCATTTATATAAATATTGTCTTCATAACACTTAAACATAGTTAAATGAGGTTAGTCTTCTTCCTTTTACCAGTATAATCTACTTTTAAATCCTCAGGATCTCTAGAATCATCTGGGAACCAATAATGAACCAGGTACATTGGAATGGGCACATAATTGTGTGTGCATGTGCACGTAAGGTGTGCCACGTGTATCAAAGAATGACAGCCTTGTCTTTAACCTCTGGGCTTAATGTTTAGCTGTCAATCAGTTTGGCAAGTTCTCAAAGGTGGATGCTGTGCTTAACCCTTCAAAATTTCTTCTCTCAGCATGGAGCACAGTGTTGGCACTAGACTGTTATATAAAAATAATGTGAAGTGCATCCTTCGACTACCCATCAACTTTCTGACTTAAAGAAAATCCCATTACTGCTTCTACTGTAGCATTTAAGAGCATGTGTTGCAATCAGACATCCCATCTGTGAATCTTGGCTTTACCTCACATTGAATATGTGACCTTGAGCAAGTTACAATACCTCTCTTTGCTTCTGTTTTCTCATTCATAAAATTATAATAAAAATAGAAAGAAAACTCATATCAAGATTACACAAGTTAAGATAACATTTCCATAGTATTGAGTACACTCCTTGCACAAGAAAGAACTAAAAAAATTAGCTTCTGTGTTACTAATTCTCATTTCAGTATATGGATCATTTGAAGGGAATTGCTTTTGTTTTTTTCAGAGATTAGAGGTAAGCATTACACATGTACACACATACACACACACACACACACAACTAAACATGAAGTAAAACAAGAATTAGAAACCAGTATCAGGATCACAAATTGAGCACCATGGTCAAGAAATACAATGTTTAGTTGAATTAAGAGTTTTCCATGATGTTCCTGATTTCAAATATGTTTACCATTCCTATGATAAATATATTTGAAACTATGTGCCCTAAAGTTGCATCTATAGCAAGGAAACTTAAGACCCAGCTGATGGACAGAGTCAGGATTAGGAATTATATTTGAATACACTATAATGAGGATACTGAACTGAATCCATCCCTTAAAAGGAGATAACCTCACCCCAAAATCAACAGGATGGCATAGGCAGACTGGGGTCAACCCCACAAAGCTCTCCCTTCCCTTTTCTGAGGGGGACTATTAATCATTAGCCAGGCCAGCAGGCTGCAAAGCAGCAAGGCGCTTTCACCTTAACCGTCAAAAGCAGGACATTCATGAGGCAGGCAGACCTTGGCAGGCAGACCCTGCTCACATCCTAAGCCTCTGCTCCCTACCAGTGATTGTCTCACTACCCCCCAAACAACCTTCCTACTAACAAGGATATTATAGGAAACAGGTAAATATTTAAAAAGAAAATCTTTTTATTTAAAAAATGGAAACCCATATCTTTTGCTATCTTACACTTTGCAGGCAAGAAGTGGCTGCTGTTTTCTTCTGCATCAAAGCCACTAATCCACAATTCTGAAAGTCTGAAAAATCTATCCTGACATGGGATCCTAAAATAATCATTTCTTTTGGAGCAAAATCAGTGGAGTGCAGACTGAAGCATATTTTATATCTTAGCTTAATCCATCTGATGTAAGCACTTAATCCTCAGTACCCCCTCTTGTTTAGGCAGAGTTTGTGGAAAGTCTTCAAAATCAGGATTATAGAGCCTAATGCTAAAGCAGTCAATGGTCTCAGAGCCTTTAGTTGTTTGTGCTGTGAAAGAATTAGACTGCACTGAGTACTCAGTAAGTGAAAGATCCCAGTGATTGTGGCCACATTTTATTGGGTGGTTAAGTAGGAGATTGGTTCTCACTTTTCCTGCAGGCTCCACTTGAAATTATTTTTAAAAAGCTTTATCTTCTGAGAATTAATGTGACAGTTTGTAATATTTCAGTGCCCAACATTTCATCCTTCCAGATTAAAGCAAATTGTTAGGAAGGGCTCCTGGGCAAGGTCTGTTTCGTAAGGTAGATGGATGTGTCCATAGAGACTCTCAAACTCAACACCTTCTTCCTTCCCATCAATAAGGAGAGCTAATTTCACAGTGCTAATTTGAAGTGTTTTTGGCTCTTTTGTTTGGAGTAATTCATCATGGAACATCTGGCTCACTCATAAAAAGCTTTCCTATTTCAAATAACTTTCTAGCCTAAATTGTTCCAGCCTAAATGTATCAGCATTTCTTTTGATTATTAATATGATGGACAAATTGCTCAGTGCCAACAAGAAGGCCCTGTGACAGATAAAATTTGTTCTCCGTGTGTCTAATGTTGCACAAGCAAGGTACTCTCTTCTCCTGGGAGCTTTTTCTCCCCTTTCAGTGAACATGTGCTCATGAATGTCTGGTCCTCATGATTATAGCATCAGGGTGGAATTACTCCATTCTTCACTGAGCTACTGAGAGTTTCCTTTAAGGGTTTATTTATTTGGATGTTTGTTTCCACATATTGTTATTGTTATTATTATTGTGCAGCCATAAAAATGAGTTTGTAGTTGATTTCAATTCAATAGAAAAGCAATATATGCTAAACACACCAATTCTGATGTATAATGATAAGCAAATCAATCTTCCATGAAGAAATGAGCTCTGCAGTTTTGAGACTGGCATCTATCAGAAAATAACCCACATACTTTATAAAAACATGCCTGACATGGAATTGCCAAATATCAAAACAATTATTTTGTACATTACATGTTGCCAAAACCCTCAACACTTTGGAGTCACTTAAAAGAACATAAAACAACAACATTAAAATTGGATTCTAATGTGGGAAATGAAGAAATACAATGAAGAAAGTGAAGCATTTTGATTGCAATTATTAATAGTAGTTATATCCAAGCAAAAAACTTCAAGACTTGAGTTTCCTTTCAGATTATCTAATTCTCATGATCAATAAGAAGGAAACATGTTTTCTTTGAGAGAGAGACAAGTTTCCTCAATCAGTTCTGGGTAGCCACTGAGAATTTAAATTTTAACAAGCATACATACTTATAAAATGTACATTTAATTTATAGAATTTATCTCTCAAACACATGCCTTAACTGCAAAAAGTAGTGCAGAAAAGGTGTTTCAGAGGAGCTAATTGAAACAAATTGGCATATGATATTTTGTTTCTAACCTTTATGAATTAACTGGTAAGGGTTGTCAGTTATGATATTATCATTTAATTAAGCCACACTTATTGCATAGTCATTATAATAAGTATGTAAATATAATGGCAATTGCAGCTGTAAGCTCAGGTCATAAATGTGGGCATGAATTTATGGGGAGTGCCTGGAATAATTCATTGGTAAAGCACTCAGCTCAGATGGGGATCATTACTGGGGAATTATATTGGTCAAATTATACTGTTAAGTGATGTACATGTATAAATATATAACAACAAATCCCCCCATTATGTACATATTTAAGGCACCAGTAAAAATATGGAAAATAAAAAAATAAAGATGGGAATCATCACTGAGGAGACAAGGAACCCAGACAATATAAACTTATTAATAATCCATTTAATTTCACACGGAAACTGTGTCAAACTCAATGGAGCCTATGTAACATGACCATGGGGGAACTTTAGACTAACAAGCAACCCTGAACCATGTAAAAGGCTCACTGTATCAGGATTCCTTTCTAGAGCCATCTGTCACCCTCTCTCATCTACCGTGTATCCCAGCATTAGGTAGCTTGTCATCCATGAGTGGGTGACCAGGAAAAGGACAATGATGGGTGACTGAAACCACAAGGAAACTTATCTGACAGATAAGCACTTGGAAGATGGGGCTTGGTATGTCAAAACTTCCCCCAAGTCATAATTACATCCCCTTAAGAAAACTATTGTTTCAAGATTAGGTCACACACTCCCAGGTGGCCTTGACCTTGTCTTACTATGGAAATTATTACAACCCCCAATCACCTGGGCAACTAGAGCATCGAGACCCTCAGGAAGAAAGCTAGTTGAGGTTTAGCAAGCATGCAGGCAAGAGACAAAAGGCAAATTATCAATCAGGGCTGTTTTTGTAATAACAATTCCAAAAGTTTGATTTTGTTACTTATTATCTAATCAAACACAATATGAAGACCTAGCCTTAGGAGAACTTTAAATGAGAGAAAGTTCTAGAGGCAGGAAGCATCTTTTAAAATGAAAGACACACCATTCCAAGCAACTAAACATCCACTTCTCCACTGCACACACAGCATTTCAGAAAGTCCTGGTGAAAACAAGGTGAGATTTACATATTGTCAAGTTTAAATGAGACTGGCATTTGAACTTATACTGGGAAAAAGTTTTAAAAGTACTTGACATCTGATGTTTGGCATTTTCAGATTAAGAAAGTTTTTATTGTCATACTTTAATATGGCCTGGATGTTGACTTTACTGCTAACTCTCTTGACTTTCACCCTTTGCTATTATGACAATTTGCTCATTAGGTACAACCAGCACATAATGAACCTTTACAAACGTGCCAGGTATTTCTGTTAGAACCATCTGGCAACCCTAGAGCACGTCTCATTTGGAATCACGCCAGCTGCTGATGATTGCGGGAGGCATCACCCACTTCTACTAATCTCTTCTAGTGTTTTCCTTCCCTTCTTGATCATTTCTATTCATTTCTCTCTTTCCTTTTTATAGCAGAAACCTTTTTCTCCACATTTTCACCTCTTTTGCTTCTCATTGAACATCACCAGCCAGACTTTTGTCCATAGCAGTCAGCTAACATTTTTCTTGTGAAGGTCACTGGTAATTTACATGCTGCCCTATCAGATTACCACTCAGTCCTTGTCTTCTGCAACCTATCAACCATTTAATATACAGGATCACTCTCTTCTGGGAATACTTTCTAACATGGTGTCTTCATCCATTTTTGTTCCTATTAAAGAATACCTGAAAGGAGACGCTCGATACTGAAAAGAGGTATATTTAGTTCTCGAGGTCCAAGGTCATGACACCAGCATCTACACAGTTCTGGTGAGGGATCCTGTGTCACACCTGGCAGAGATAAAGAATGGGAACAAGCAAAAGGTGCCAAGCATGTAGGGTGGCCTTACCCATTCTTGAGAAAACTAATCCAGCCACATAAAACTTGATCCACTGGGAAACAGCATCAATCCATTCATGAGAGTTGATTCCCCCATGATCTGATTACCTTCCATGAGGTCCTGCCTTTTAAAAGTTCTGCAATTGCAATGCCACCAAAACTAAAGGACCAAGGCTCTAGGGCATGAGCCTTTGGAGGTCACACTCAAACCAAAATCAAAATAAAAAAAGGGGCACCCAAAACTTCCTTTTTTTTTTTCCTCCTGTCTCATTGTCTACTTCTATATATACTTCAGAGGATTTCTTTGACCTGAAAACAGTACAGACCTCAGAGCTCAGTCCTTGAATTCTCTGTTGGTCTTCACTGTTTAGTTCCATATCTTTAAATGGCATCTCTAGCTCAAGGGATCCCAAATTTCCCAAATTCATAGCTCCATCTCCATCTTCTGCCTTCAGCTCCAGATTCTCATGTGTAGTTGTGATCCTCTCTGCATTTCCTATGGGCACCTCAAATTCATTCAGCATGCTCCAAAATTCTTGATCTTCCCTGAAAATCACTCCTTTCCAAGACTTTCGGTTCTCAATAAATGGTGCAAAAAACCTAGGTATCATTCTTAATTGCTTTCTTTCATAACTTCTCTTAATCCATTAACAAAGTCTGATAGCTCCATCTTGTAAATACATTCTGAATTTAGTCACTTCCCCTTAAAGCACCTGCTTACCTTGGGTGTTCACCTTGATGTATCTTTGTCTGAACTATCATACCAAATATATGGCCAGTTTCCTGCTTTGACTGCTGTCTTATCTCTTATCAACAGCCACAGTGATTTTCTCACAGGAAGACCATGCTGTGCTACTCCTTTGCTTTGAATTATCCAGCATTTTATTTTCATACAGGAAGGAAATGTCACAATTTTCACCACTTACAGGAACCATAACTCCTTGGAGAACTGGCTGAGTCTAGGCACAGCCTATTTCAATATAACGTGGTTATTTCCAACAAAACAGAGGTGCCCTGTGGCCAAGTCTGAAGAAAAGGTAATGGTATCTATTGAAAAACTTATTCAAGGCATGTGTATGCATATATGAAGAGAGAGAAAGAATATTTTTTAAGAGGAAAAATTAATTTATAATTGATTTTTTTTGTATCAGGATCTAATCAAGTTTCATGCATTGTGTTTGACTGTTAATTAAAATAATGTAAAAAAGAAGAAGTGCAGAACGGGTTTCCTAAATGAGGACTTGATTATGTAATTCTAGAACTTGCTGAAGAGCCAATCTTTATTCCCCAGCACAACGTACTCCAGGGTATGCCAACTACACACAGGGGCCCCCTGCAGGGTCTGAAAACATTAGGATTAGAAGGACAGGTGGCAACAATGCCAGGAGAGAAGCAGTAGATCCAATCCACCTTGGCAGAGAGACTCTTCATGGGAAAAAAGTGAAAGGTGCACTTGGGAGGCAGACAAAGGTAAGGTGAGGTTTAGGAGGTTAGGTCTGATGATTGAACACTCGCTGCCATTGAGACACATATCACCTGTGGCTCAACCCTGCCAAGCTGAGGTGATGCCAAAACTAGGGAATTCATGGAGAATCCAGGTGGCATTTTGTAATTGCATATCATTAATATACAAGACTAGTACATATATGCCTAAGAACTTGGGGAGAAAAGGATACAATTTTCCATATGCATTATTTTTCAAAATCCTGGATTGCAGTGAGAGATGGAGGAAGTGCATTGTTGGGTAGACCCCAAATAGCTATAGTTAGGCTCCCTCCCTGAGGCTTTTGGCAAGCTATGTTTTCAGTGCATAGTCAAGGTCATGAACACCCTGATTCAGCATATGTACTCAAGGTCATAAACATTGCTTGTGAGCAAGAGCCTACTTATGTACCTGTTGGCAATGTGCTGTCTCTGTCGGGCCGTCATTTAAAAATGGCCTATAGAAATGGCTCATGGGTATTAATGGAACTTGCTGGCTAGTGGCTCTTGTTGCCCCCAAATAAAGACTGTCTATTGTCCCCACCATGTCTTTCACCTGTCAGAATCTCGAGTGAGTCTGAGCCTCAGCCTTGGCATGACACTCACTCTGGTGGCAAAGGGCTGCCTGAGTTACAGGCAGGCAACAGTGTGTCCCCAGCACTATCTGGGGGAGTTTAAAGTGTTGGTAATTTACTCCTTTCTTCCTTGTCTGTAATTCAAATAACAACTCCTAGAGTCAGACATCTTTTTAAAATGAGGGACCAAAAATAACCCAGAGAGTAACCAAATAAAGATTATTAAGCATTATTTTTTTGTTCCCTCTACATGAGGTACCATAAAAAAAAAAGAGAGAAAAAATACAAACTTTTTTTCACCACTAATTAAAAAGTTATTTTAATGGCATGGAACAATGTTTAGGGAAAGTTGTAGGACTAAAGAATATGACAAAGCTGAATAAATGCTCACAAATATTTATAATATAATCTAAAACTTGCATGAATGCTTTAGAAAGCATTTAGTAGGCAAAACTCTAAATTGCCTTTTATCTCTACTTAAACATGCATTAAAATCCTAGTGAAGTGGAATTCTCAGGATGCAAATTTGTCCCTTATTGAATAAATTGGTAAACAGAATCTCTTTTTATTTTATTTATTTACATCTTTCTATTTCTCTGTATAGTGTGAGAACCACTGGAAAGAACATCAGTGTGCATCTGTGCATATGCTGAAGTGACCAGGGACTCATTCTGGGGTGGCTCAAGCTTTCATAGGACCCTGGGGTTAACATTGCTACTATTCTCTGTGCAGTGAATATGCAAGATCATGTGATTTTGGAAGGCATGGGACACAAAACCAAAGGGTTATTAAACTCAGGACAGATCACAGGTATTCATTCCTCCCAGAACTGGTTTTCTTGTCATTTACCTGTTTTTTCATGTGAGTGAGATAATTAAATCACTTGAAACATTACTTTTTTGGTGTTTCTTTCTAGTCCTGCTCATCACACCCTGTCCTGAGATACTGTATTACCTGCTCATCACAGACCATCTCCAGGGGTACCTATGTTTCTCTTGATTTATCCTTCACATTTAGGCCCAATGTCTGCGACATCCACCTCACTCTGAATCCCTGGTTTAAAAAAAATCTGCACTGCTTTGAAATAGGTTAAGTTTGATTACAGGGAAAAAATGCCTATTTAAGACCATTTGTTAGGTAATGATGTGTCAAATCTTACTGGAATAGGTAATAAATTGTTACTGAGCTCCAAGTTGCTACAGGTTATTTATTAATAAGGAGTCATTATTGTTTTTCAGCAGGGATACAGATATATAAAGTCACCTTCCTGTGTTGTTTTAGGCTCAGGGTCCCTTTTCAGAGGATTTCAAAGGGTGGTAATCATGTAGCAATTAGAGACCACAGCATTGTCATCTGAAGTCATTCGTTTCTTGATGATTAAGCTTCAGTTTGTTATGAGCCTATAGGACTCTTTTAGTGAAATAATAGTTTTTATATATTAACATTTTAATATACTCTGCTACGACTGCTGGGTCTAAATCCAGAGGTAACATCACACTCTCTTATCTTCCAGTAATCTCCCTGACACAGTGGTTACTGTGATGTCATTGCAGTTAGCCTTCCATGCCAGCAGGTTCCATGTCTGAAGATTCAACCGACCATAGACTGTAAGTATTCACGATGAAAAGCTGCGTCTTGACTAAAGTGATCTACAGATTTAATGCCATCCCATCCCAATACCAACAGTGTTCTTCACAGAAGTAAAAAAGCAATCCTAAAATTTGCATGGAGGAAAAAAGGACCCAAAATAGTCAAAACAATTCTGAGCCAAAAGATCAAACCCGGAGGCATCACAATACCCAACTTCAAAATATACTACATAGTATAGTAACTAAAACTGCAGGTACTGGCATAAAAACAGACATGTGGGTCCATGGAACAGAATGTGTGACACAGAGACAAAACCATATGGCTATAGTCTCTGATTTTTAACAAAGGTGCCAAAAACATATGTTTTAGAAAATACAACCTCTTTAACAAGTGGTGCCAGGGAAACCGGATTTCCATATGTAAAACTAGATCCTTATCTCTCACCTTGCACAAAAGTCAACTCAAAATGGATCAAAGACCTAGGAACAACACCAGAAACTTTGCAACTGCTAGAAGAAAATAGGGGAAATGGTCTAACAAACAAGGTGTAGACAAGAACTTCATCAATAAGACTCCTATAACTTAGGAAATAATACCAAGAATTAATAAATAGGATGGCATCACACTGAGAATCTTCTGCACAGCAAAGGAAACAAGAGCATGAAGGGAGAGCCTACAAAATGGGAAAAAAATCTTTGCCAGCTAGTCTTGTGACAGAGGATGATGAATATCCAGAATAAAGAACTCAAAAAACTCAACACCAAAAAATGAACTAAGCCATTTAATAAAAGGGTAAATGAACAAAACAGACACTTTCAAAGAAGTATGAATGACCAATAATTATATGAAAAATGTTCAACAACTTTATGCATCAAGGAAATGCAAATCAAAACTATGTTGAGATTCCATCTCACTACACGTAGAATGACAATTAGCAAGAATACAAATAGCAATAAATGCTGGTAAGGATGCTGGGGAAAAGGGGCTCTGTGCACTGTTGGTGCAGATGTAAATTAATACGACTATGGAAATCAGTATTCAGTTTCATAAAAAACTGAAAATAGCATACCATGTGATCCAGCTACATCATTCCTACATATCTTTTGAAAAGAATTAAAGACATCAAACTTTAGAGATACATGCGTTCCCATATTATAGCATCAGAATTCACAAAGCCACGTCATGGAACCAGCCTAGGTGTCTTCAACAGATAAAGGGCAAGGAAACCTGGTACATTTACACATGGAGTTTTATTCAGTCATGAAGAAGAGTAAAATTATATCAATTTGCAGGAAAATGGATGGAATGGAGAGAAACATGTTAAATGAAATAAACCAGACTCAGAAAGACAAGGGATGTCTGTTTTCTCTCATATGTGGGAGCTAGAGAGAAAAAAATGAAAAGGGGGATTTCATAAAAATAGAAGGGAGATCATTAGGGTAAAGGAAGGAAGTTGGGGCAGAGAGGAGGAGAAGGTAAGGAGAGGGGCTGGGAGTGAAATTTATTCTTATTCTGTTATGTGCATGTATGACTCTGCCATGATGAAACCCACTATTCCGTATAATTAATTGGCACCATTGGAAAAATTTAAAAAATTGTTTCTATACTTGACATGTACAGACCAGTTTCTCTTGTCATTTTTCCTAAATGACACAGCATAATAACTATTCCCCTAGCATTTACATTACCTAGGGCATTATAAATCATCTACAGAGAATTTAAAAATGGGAGGATGTACGTAGGCTCTCTGAAGATACTATTGACATTTTATGCTAGAAACTTAAGCATCTAATACCACATTTTGGTGTTACAGGAGGTCTTGAACAATCTCCTGCAGATACTGAAGGACAAGAGTACTCTGATTGCTCATCTAGGCTCCTAATTATAATTGGTCCAGACAAAAGGGAGTTGGAGAGTGCCTGTTTTGTATGCACAAGGTCCTGGACTGGATAACCTATCCACAAAAATGAACAAAGAAAAAAATGGAACTGGGTGAACTTTTCATGTGGTACCTTCTGTTTACTTATGTGTTCCTTTTTGTCTCCAGCCTGAGACCCGTACCTTTTCTGCCCTTTGGTTATTAAAAATTTCCCACTCTGTCTCTTTGCTGAGCCCCCATGATTAACTATGTTTGCTCATGTCTTCCTCATTATTTCTCATCAAAACATCCTCATTTATGTTCCATACCTCTAGAAACCTACTTGGTAGCTGGTTTAATGTTTTCTGACAAGGATGCCTAATTCAAATTTAACTTTGCCTAACATTTATTAAGCACCTATTCTGCAAAACAACAAGGTATAGAAGAAAGGACTTACAGTGTTTGTGATTGGGTGCTTGGGTTTTTTAACTTAATGTAATGTCCCTCAGTTCTGTTGATGTTTTTGCAAATTACAGTATGCCATTCTTTGTTATGGCTGAATAATGTTCCATTGTGCATATTTATTTTTATTCATTCACCTGTCAATGGACACCTAAGTTGATTCCATGTCTTTTAATATGTGTGTTCTCACTTATATGGGGAAGCTAAAATGTTGATGCCATAGAAGTAGTTGTCTACCAAAAGCTGGGAAGAGTGAAGAGGAGGAGGATGGAGAGAGAATCATTAAAGGATATAAGGTTGCATTTGGATAGGAGGAATAACTTCTAATGTGTTATAGCAAAGGACAGAAATTGTGGTTGACAATAATCAGTTGTGAAGTTTGAAATAATAAGTTGAGAGGATCTGGGTATTGACCAAGAAGTGGTAAATGTTTGGGATGACAGGTATGCTGATTACTCTGATCTTGTTGTATACATGAGTTGAAATAATTATAATGTCAAATTAAAATAAAAATATTTTAAAAACAAACACAGAACCCAGTAAATATTCTACAATAATAACAATAGAAAATAATTATGAACTTTGGAGGTGGATAGATCTGCTTTTATATCTTCACTTGATACTTACTAGCTAAGCCATCACAATATAGGGATGAGGATAATAAGTGAAACAATTTGTGAATATTATCTTATTGAAATGGAAGCACTGGGAGGACAGGGACTCTGAGTTACCACTGTACCTTGTACCTAGAAAGGAGCTTGGCGTGGACTGGGCACACAGTAAATATTTTTCTGCCTTCTGTCATATGCCACTGACTGTACTATATGCTGAGAATTCAAGAGCATAGTAGAAAAATCCCAGCTGGCAAAGGATGTGCTGTTTTAGCCAAGCCTGTCACTCTTCTGGGACTTCCGGGAAGTCATGGACACTTGTGCTGGGAGCTGTCTATTCCCAGGTGCCATGTTCTGTAGAGTGGTCCATTTACCCCGGGACAGACTGTCTAGGTAGGTATCTATTAGGCCTAGATGCTCAAAGGCCTAATAATTGTTGTGGTTCATTAACTCTGCAAGACAGGCTTGTCTGCTGGAGCAGGGGTCACCATATTTTGCTGGAAAGAATTGAATAGTAAATATTTTAGGTTTTGTTGAGATGTAAAATAGAGGATGTTATGCCAGTACTTCAGTGCAAGAGGAAATATTGCTGACTTTCTCTGCTCTGGGGTGGGTTATCCCATGTGGTCCATATCCAGAGTCCTATTCTTGGAAGAAGAGTGAGCATTGAGCGGCCAGGGCCTGGCTGACTGGGGCAGGAGAAGTTTTGAGGAAATGAGGTGGGGACTATAGTCAATTCCATTTTATATCCCTGTGACAGCCAGATCTGTTGGGATTCCCTGCGAGTCTGACCATCTTGCTATGGGCAACTTGACTGGATAGAGGGAGCATCTTGAGTCACTGTCTCCAGAGCCAAACATTACCCCTCATAATGGGCAGTTGCCAATAGCAGGGTCCCCGTGAGTAGGTGGGAAGCAGTGCAGACTGCAGGCTGAGCAGGGAGGCAGGGCCTGGGTAGAGAGGGAAAGGGTGTGCTGAATCTGCATCTGCATCTCACCTTGCTTACTGGAGAGTATGCTGGCTGACACAAGTATGATAGCCTGCAAGAGGTTGGGCCTGCAGGCATAGATTGTTAAGTCCCACACTGGAGTGTTTGCTGGGTGAGCCATCATACACTGATTCTTGGGGAACCTGAAGTTAAGGGATGGAGAGAGGGATTCTGGTAATTCTTTTCCCAAGGAGAAAAGAGTCATCATGAGGGGCAGACACTGAATCAGGGGCTTGAACTCCCACTGCAAAAGATTGTCAA
The DNA here is from genome assembly GCA_020662805.1 of Glaucomys volans. Taxonomy (NCBI): domain Eukaryota; kingdom Metazoa; phylum Chordata; class Mammalia; order Rodentia; family Sciuridae; genus Glaucomys; species Glaucomys volans. The sequence continues at coordinate 89,755 of JAJEJO010052252.1, read as the reverse complement.
GGCCCTTTTCTTTCTGCACAGTGTTTTAGTGGTAGTGTGCTGGGGCAGGGGCATCTAGCTGGCAGGTAGATTAAATTTACCTGCCTGGATTCCCTGGTTCTTGCATCTTTGTGGGAAAAAGGTAACAATACAGTGTTTGTTTCCATGGTATATGGATGCCCCTTTCTCTTGCTGTTCCCCTCCATCCAGAGAGGGAAGAATATAAGGAACCCTTTCTTGATTCCTTAGCTTCTCCTGGATCCTTTTTAAGTATCCCTGAGATAAGTAACCCAGGCTCTGGCAGAATACTTGTGCTTCCTCTCCCACCTGAGAGTGAGATGGGTTTGCCTTTCCAAGCCTTAAAGATTCATATCCATTTTATCCCATGAAGTTTGTTGAGCGAATGATTTATAAACCAAAGCCATGCTTTCTATATTATAAAACCTCTAGTTTGGAGATTTTTATATGCAATAGCCATGCCCAGTTAGTATAATTACTGGTTTGTTTATTGTTATTTTTCTTATACATATTTTGTTAGAAGTCTCTGAGGGAACCTGGAAATGGTCTTTACCACTGGCCACTAGATAGAGCATCAGATGTGGCAAACGCTGCTTGCCCTTGGTAACACAGATGCTGCCGAAGGGGCCTAAGACCACCTCTAGCTTCAGTCACTTAACAAGTGATAATAATATTCAGTACAGCTGTGTTTGTTCTTTTGGGGACACTGTGTAGGTGTGTCCCCATCAGTACACATATACAGATCTGATGTGACAGTCAGACGGGCAGTCAGGCCTAGGAGAAATGATTCACTAACAAAATGCATAGGAATTAGGTAAATAAAATAAGAAAGTAAATTAAATTGAATAAACTGAGAGGTAGTCAAAAATACTCTGACCTGAATGTTGCCTCATTCCTCTCCTGGGGACACTGGAAGGATCCACATATTTGGGTACCAGCTCTGGAGCCCTGGGCAATGTTGACAGCACACTGAGAAATTCCCACCACCCAACCTCCAGCAATGTTTCTGACACATCACTGCCTTGGACTTTTTTAAAAGACAAATTCAACTGTGTCACAGCTCATATTTGTCATATTTATTCACTTCTGTGGAAGTTGGAAAGATACTTCATTATAGGAGTGTGTATGTGCAAAGGGCCAAAAGGTATATGAAAAAAAAAAGTTCAACATCTCTAGCAACCAGGGGACTGCAAATCAAATCTACACTGAAATTTCATCTCACTCCAATCAGAATGGAAATTATCAAAACTACAAACAATAATAAATGCTGGCAAGGATATGGGGGAAAAGGTACACTCATACACGGCTAATGGGGCTGTACATTAGTGCAACCACTCTGGAAAGCAGTATAGACATTCCTCAGAACCTGGGAATGGAACCACTGTAATGACCCAGCTATCCCACTTCTTAGTATTTATCCAAAAAAACTAAAATCATAATACTAGAGTGATACAGTCACATCAGTGTTTATAGCAGCATAATTCACAATAGCCAAGATATGGAACCAGGTGCTTATCAATAGATGAATTAAGAAAATGTGGTATATATACACAATGGAGTTTTACTCAACCATAAAGAAGAATGAAATGATGGCATTTTTTGGTTAACAAATGATGAAGAAACTGGAGGATATCATGCTAAGTGAAATAAACCAGACTCTGAAAATCAAATGTTGAATGCTTTCTCTCATATGTGGAAGCTAGAACAAAGCAGGGGGAAAGAGAGGGGTATAGGATATCTATCATAAAGACAGAGGGAAAATCAGAGATTGAAGGGGAAGGAGGAAGGGTGGAAAAGGGGAGGAAATGCAGAATGAATTGACAAAATTACACTAAGTGCATGTATAAATATACCACAGTAAATTCTATCTTTATATCTATACAGCTCTAATTTAAAAAATATATTTTCATATATATATTAATTTTATATGTATTTATATTTTATAATTTACATATTTATATATACATAAATGAGTGGAAGATAGACCAGTAAGAGAGTAGAAGAAAGGGAATAGATGGAGGAGAGAGGGAGGGAAAGAAGTCACTGGGGTCTGAAATGGAGTAAATTAAATTCCATGCATGTACGATTATGTCAGAATGAAACCCTGTATAATGTAGGATTATAATGCGTCCATAAAAGCTGAAAAATTATTTATTTATTTTTTGTGTGGCACCTTTCAAACTCTGATGAAAACTGCAATCACAGTTGAGCACTCCAGTTTGTATCCACCCCAATACCAGCACACACTCCAGAGGGTTCATCTGTGGACCCCCACCTCTCCCAGTCCAACTCTTTCTATACATTGTGGTAAGATATTATCACTGGTAAATAATCCTTAAGAAATATCACTTACATATTAAAATTTTAATAACTTATTGGTTTAAATTGAGATTCAGTCTCTGTTCTCAGAATGAATAAATCTAATGAGATATATTTGAATGGTAATACTTAATTTTTAATATTGGCAATTTATAATTGATAACAGTTGACAAGGTGGTAGGTGGATGGCTGAGAACAGTGCACTCAATTGACATATTTCTATTTTTTGATGTATTTCTCTAGTTTGCTTGCTCTGATGTCAGAAACACTCTAAGGAAGAAGAGAGCCAGAACTTAGCTTGGGAGAGTGCATTGCACATTATACAATTAACTGGCATTTAATGCAGGTTTACCTTATCCCAGGCCCTGTGTTCACTTTAACAGGCTCCACATTATATTTCACTTTAAGCTTCCAACAGCCTGTGAGTAGGGTGCCATTCATGCAAGCTCCACTGAGCAGGGACTGTGCTTCCTTTGTTTGCATGTGATCCTCATTTCAGGTAGACCCCCTGGTCATGGAAGTATTGTGGATACATTTTTGTTGAATAAATGAATCATCCCAGTGAAAGGGAGGCTGGGGAAATTTGAGGGATTTACAGAAAGCCAAACAATGGGTAAGTGCTAGAACTCTGTCCAAATCTAGATTCAAGTCCTTAACCCGAGGTCATACTTCCTCTAACTAGACAATGACAACAGTGGCCCCCTCTCTTATTTCTGTGGTGCTCACCTCCCCTGGCCTTGAATGTATTTTGTCCTTGTGATCTTCATACTGTTAGATCAGACATGGTCACCTGAGGTGAGGAAGCTGAGGGCGGAGGGTTAAGCAAGGGTGGTGCACAAAGATAGAACTAAGTAAGGCAAGGTGACTTAGCGCCATGAGAAGAGAAGGTTTTGATAATGGAATCCAATCTGCCAGCAGCTGGGACAGCAAACAGCCAATTTGGTTTCTCTGATCATGAATGTTGGTCATCCTCAAGCCCTTGGTTTTCACAATGTTGAAGTTCTCCTCTGAGACCCCACTCACCTCCTCATCCCACTTTTACCAGCTAATAACTCCAAAATCCATGTCCCTGGGTCTGTCCCTTGAGGCACAGTCTCATATTTCTAGACAATGCCTAGGGATGTGTCTTATTTGAGTGTCATGCAGTCATTGCAACTCCTTCTTTCCCCTGTTGAACTTATCATATCTGGTTTCTTTACACTCTGTCACCAAGATTAACCCCAACCTACATTTGCTAACTTGACTGATGTCAACCACATCCCTCCAGGCTTCCAAAAATAAATCTCATAATTATCTTCACCGATTCTCCACTCATCCAAATAGTTGCCAAGTCTTGCTCAGGTCACCTCCTAATATTGCCCCCACCTCTGCACCTCCAGGGCCTGGATTAATTCAGGCTGTTCTCACCTCCTGTGGATTTGTTACTCTGATTCTAACCAGTGCATTTGTTATGCAGATATCCTCTCCTCACCTGACCTTCAATGAACACCACATTCCCCAAACAATCTGACCAAGCTTCAGACTGAAAGACCTTGACTGGCCTCCTGGTTTTCTGCAGAACAGATTAAATCATTAGTCCCACTTTCAGGATTTCTCCCAGCAGCCCCCAGATATCTCACCAGCTTTAAATTGTGTGCAGACACTGTGGACTCTGCCCTGAGTTTGCTGTGGACTCCTGGGTGTCACTTTTTTTTTTTGTCTTACTTGTTTCCTTCTCCTTTGCCATTTCATTTCCTTTATGATTCCTTTTTCTTCCCCGTTGAGATTAAGCCCAAATATCAGCTTCTCAGTCCAAAGCTTTCTTCAGTGTCCCTATGCAGATATAAGCAGATGTTCTAGTGTTTCCTGAAAGTTCTTTTTACACATACACAGACACACACCATGAGAACTTATGTGGCTTGAAGATGGGAATATATTCTGAGAAATGCCTCCTTTGGTGATTTCATTTATGTGTGGTCCATCAATGACTGAAATGTCATTATGTGGTGCATGGCTCTGTGTGTGTGTGTGTGTGTGTGTGTGTATGTGTGTGTGTGTTTTATCACTCATTTCATTGGGACTACTATTTTATGTGTCAGTTTATTGTACATTTTTCCTCTTGGTTTCATTTCTTGGTATGTCTAGACATTTTTCTTAATGGTAGACATTTTACAGAACTCATAGAGGTTCTAGATGGCCTCATCCTACTCCAGAGAGAGTCCTCTCTGTCATCTGGAGGGCAGGTAGATTAGAGATGAATCATCTTAAGCCAAATAAACTGAGCAGACTGAGACTTGGCTATATAGGTTTTGAACCTCCATCTATCTCTAATTCTTGCCTATCCTCTCCAGGAGCTCTAGCCCAAATTCTGAGCTGTTTTCTCTTTGTTGATGTTCACCTCAATGCCTGCAAACACAAAAATGCTTCCTTCTGCTCTGAGTGAATTCTGCCTGTTTTTTTTTTACCCTCTTGCCCTTCATAATCTCAGATGTCAGTAAATGACCAAGGGGAGTGACTGTGGCAGAATCACTTTCCACACCACTTTACCACCTAGATTTGGCACTTCAAGTCTTGCTGACTTGGCCATCTCAAATTCTCATTTGTGTCTTTCCAGCATCATGAGTTTGCCAAAGTCCCACCTGCTTCTTGTCCCAGTGCCTCCACCTGCATTCTCAGCTTTCCCCTCCTGGAGAGATGGCCATGCCTCCAAAGACACTGCAGCTGCAGAATCAACACCCACCTCTCTGAAATCCCTTTCCACAAGAACCTTGGGCACTTCACCTCTGGTTACTTCAGCAAATCATCAAAACCATCAAACAGATGTTTTTCTTCTTTCTCTATTTTTGCATGTAATCCAGTTTTTCTAGTTGTTTTTGTAAGTGTTGGTGTGCTACAACTACTTAATTGCAGCCAGAAATGGAATCTGAAATCAATTCTTTTAAGCAATAGTATTTCAAACCAGATTGTGCTACATATTTAAAGTTGCTTTTGAAATAGTCTGCTACTCAATTTTATAGACTGATGTTCTCTCTTAATAAATCTACAATGGAAGACTGCTGAGAAACTAGATGAATGGTCAAAATTATGTATTTCTTTAGGCTGTGCTTTATTTTATATCAATTTGGAAGTCTTTTGTGTTGGCACACCATCTTACATTTCCTGTTACATTTCCCAGAAGTCACAGAGACAAGACAAGAAAACAAGCCTACTGAAATCCTGGTTGTATATTGAACTCTACTGCATCACACAGCCAGAGAACCCTCATGCCTCCTAAAATCTTACAGTAGCTCACCTCCCAACATGCATGCATACATATGAATGTATAGACACACAGATATGATTATCACAATATAAAGTTGGAAATACACTTCATCTGTTAAAAATTGTGGCTTGAATATATTTTAGGGGAATTCAAGTTTCAAAATCCATCAGTCAAATGAGACAAAGTTCTAATTATTCAGTTTTAATGCTCTACTCATTATACCAGCTTAAAGGAAGAAATATCTGGATTTCTGGAATAAAATTCTGAAAATCTGGATTTATGTCCTTCTTATTTGACCCTAAGCAAGTCTCATTTCGCTAGGTCCATTTTCTCCTGTGTAAAATGGGTCAATGTTATTTATATTCCTCTTATCATATGGCTGTTTAGAGAAGAAAATTGTGTCATATATATGAAAGTACTATGAAAGGTTAAATGCATCCATAAATATGTGTTATTATTAGCTTTTAAAGGTTTTTAAAGATTAGTGATACATGAATAGAGAAATTCAGATAAATTCACACCTGTGAGCCTGACTGAGAAAATGATGTTTTAGAAAGCAGGAAGCTGGGGCACAAAGTAAAATGAGACTCCTGGACCCCAGTCTTAACTCAGTGTAGGTGGCCTTATATCTGTTTTAATTTCAGAGGAGCCAGGGACATTTTTGCTTCTCCACACGTGGTCCTCTTTCCTGTCTGTTCATCCCTAACCTCCCCCAAACACACACACACTCTCTTTCTCTCTCGCTCTCTTTCTCTCTCTCTCTCTCTCACCACTTGGCATTCTCAAGGAGTAAAGCCTAGAAGTGCATCCTAGTTTTGTGTATCGCTAATTCCGTGAAGACAAGCATGTGTGGGAAGGATAGTGTTTTAAGGTGTTGTAGTCATCTAGATCCTTCAAATGAGCAAGCCTCATATTCTTCCCAAGAACACTATTTGTGAGACTGGAAGATCCAGGTGGGCCCAGAGTGCTGGGTCTGAAGGCCCGATAGGCTGAAGCACTGGATGGAAGGAAGAAGGAGCAAGAGAGGCTCAGGAGAATATGGAAGAAGCCTCTGCTTACCTTGACATGAGGCCTGGGCCAGTCTCAGTGTGTGGGGATGGGAAAGGGGCAGGAGAACCTAGCCTTGTCTAGGAGTAGCTGGATAAGGTTTTAGCCTTGTCTGAAGGGTTGTGGAGAGATAAATGTCAGCCACTCTGTGTTTTGGATAAGTGTCCACCAGAGGTCCACATTGTTGTGGGTTGCAACTTAAGAACAGACTGGTCACCACTGAGAAGTCCAAATTTGAGAGTCTTTATTAGCCAGCTGGCTGACTGTCTCACACAATGCCCCAAAAGTGGCTATTGGGAGAACAGCCCCGACCACAGGGTTGCAGGGGTTCTTATACCATAAATCAGTACATTAATCATAAGTGTCTGTTGCTATGATTCAAAATTACAAACTAACATCATGAGATCTGAAATCATCAGCAGAGGGGGAAGTGGGTCAAAATGACCCTACCTAGGTCCAAACTAAGGAATGGTTACTAACATCTAAATAATTATTGTTGGCATCAACATTAACATAGTACATTGCTTAGAATCAAAAAGGGAACTTTTTTTTTTATTATACAAGAATTGCCATTTTGTGTTTCCAAACATGCCATGCTAAGCAACTATTGATGGGTACAGAGGTGGGGCTTTCCCAGGGGAGAAGCTAAGCAACTGTTGGTGGGTACAGAGGTGGGGTGTTCCCAGGGGAGAAGCTAAGCAACTGTTGGTGAGTACAGAGGTGGGGCGTTCCCAGGGGAGAAGCATTTCCTACATAACATGGAGTCTTGGAGCAAAATGGAGTCTGTTTAGTCATTGCCCATGTAGCATGGCCTGTAATATTTCCATGGAGCCAAATCTGTCAGCTCCTCACACACATGTTACAGTTTGGTTGCCAGCCTGTGGTGCTATTGGGAGGTGCTTGACCTTTAGGAAGTGTGGCCTACTGGAAGGAAATTAAGTCATTGGGGGCATGACCTAGAAGGTGGTGGTATTGGGACTCTGGTCCCTTTCTTGCTCTCTCTTTTACTCACAGGCCTGGTGAGCAGCTTTTTCTACCATCTACTCCCACCATGACGTATCACCTCATTACAGGCCAAAACATAAGGGGCCAACTGACAATGGACTGAAATCTCCCAAACTGTGAACTGAATAAACCTTTCCTTCTCTTAAGTTGATTTATCTCAGCCATGTGTTACAGTATGCAAAGCTAAGACAGTCACTGTGCCAACTTCTCTGCCAAGTGGTCCCTTACTTACATGGATTTTTTTTTTTTATCTTCTTGGTAACCCATGATCTAGACTGTGTGTGATGAATTGTGTCCCCTTCAAAATGCTTATGCTGAAGCTCCAACCCCAAGAAGTCTCAGAATGTGACTGTATTTGGATGTAGGGTCTTCAAAGAAGTAATTAATTAAAATTAAGGTCATTAGGGTGGCTCCTAATCCAATTTGACTGGAGAGATTAGGATACAGACAAGCACAGAGGCAGGACCATATGAGGACACAGGGACATAATCATCTATAAGTCCAGGTGAGAGACCTTGGGAGAAACCAAGGGTGTCACCTGTGCAAGGATCTGGGTTTGAGTCCCAGGACCGTTAGACAGAGAAAACCAGCTTTGCTAAGGTCACCTTGATCTTGGGCTTTCAGACCATAACCATCTGAGGTTTAAGCCCCCCAGTCTGGAACTTGTTAATAGCTGCCCTTGGGAAACTAATACACACAGTATGGGGCAGACAGTGGAGCTCCGTTCTAGAGGAGGAGAAAGAGACACTTGCTGTGGCCTTTTTAGTTCTTCTCTGGCACTACATATAAATTTCCTGAAAATGCTTCATTTGATTATCAGTTTTGAATGGACACTTATATTTAAGTTCTATAACTAAAAGAGAGTAGATTTTCTCTTTTCTCATCCTATTATTTTATGCATGCTTTGTAAACCAGCTTGAATCTTTGTGGTCATTCTATTATTCTTTTAATTTAATTCTCTAACTTTGAAATCAATAAAGAAGGTTCACAAAGGAATCTTATTAATCCTATAATCATTACTGTAAAAACTGAGCTATTATCTAAGACTTCTTTTATTACAATAATAGTGATTGTAGTAGAAACCAAATCACTGAGTAGCTATTTCCTGTGTGAAGAAATTAAAATATGACTTCACTTTTCAATAAAAAATACTTATTTTAGGACAGTTGTAGATTTATAGAAAAATTGTGAAAATGGTACTGAAGTTTTCCTTACACCCTATTCCTGTTTCCTCTATTAAATTTTACATGGAGATGGACATCTGTTGCAACTAATGAACTAATTTTGATACATCATTATTAGATGAAGTTCATACTTTATTCCAATATCTTTAGTTTTAACCTGAAGTTCTGTGTCTGTCCAGAATCCAAACCAGGGTAGCATACTACATTGAGTTGTCAAGTCTCTTGGCTGTGACAGTTCCTCAGACTTTCCTTGTTTTTAATGACCTTGAAAGTTTTAAGGGTACTGCACAGTTATTCCGCAGAGTATTCTTCACCTGAGATTTCTCTGATTTTTCTCATGATTAGGCTTCTGTTCTATGTCTTTGGGAGGAAGACCATAGAGGCAGATGGCATTTCATCACATCATATCAAGGCTATCAACCTGATTTGTCACTGTGAGCCTTGGTCTTGATCACCTGGATGAGGAAGTGGTTGTCAGTTTCCTCCATAGCAAAGCTCCCTGCTCCTTCCATGCTGTACTCTTTGGAAGGAAGTTTTTCAGCATAAGCTCACACTTAAAAGATGAGGCATTAGCTGGGCGTGGGGGTGTACACCTGTAATCCCAGCACTTGGGAGGCTGAGGCATGAGGATCACGACTTCAAACCAGCCTCAGCAACTTAGTGAGACCCTAAGCAACTGAGTGAGACCCTGTCTCTAAATAAAATACAAAATAGGTCTGGGGATGCGGCTTAGTGGCCAAGTGCCCCTGGGTTCAGTCCCCCGTTCCCCAAACAAACAAAACAAAACAAAACAAAAAAACACGCGGCATTATGTGTGCTCTACGTAAATTATTTTCAAATTTTGTCAATTGGTAATTTGTTATTTTTCCTCCATTTATGTTAGAATAAACCCATTGAAATAGATATGCATATATATAACACTTATTTTGCTCATCTATTTATTTTAAATTTTGAGTAACAATCTGATACCATTTTTGTGACTTGACTATTAGGAATGCTCTCAATAGGCTTCTGTGTCCCACCCATCACTATGGTTTTTAGAATTTGCTTTCTTTCTGCTTGTTTGCTTTTAGCATGTCTTTACTTTCTGATGCCCCAAGATGCTCCAGACTCAGTACATGTTTTTCCTTTGGTCTTACAATCTGTGATTTCTTTGAGGATCCCTGACTCCTTCCACTGGATGATGATACTAGAAACGCAGATGGGGTGGTGCTACCAGGGACTCACTGCTTCTATCTCAGTTGATGGGGTTAGGCAGTGGATTTCTGCATACCAACCCCTGTACCCACTCCTATCTGTAACTGTTTCTTCAGGTAGCCATCTGCATCTGTATCCATCTAAACATGAGTTCACACTCCTGACTGATTCTAATCCATTATCATGTGGGTCATTCTGACCTCCTTCCCTTACTCATCCATGAGCCCCTGTCATCTGCCAACCATTTACATCCCAGCACACAGGTTTGAGGCAGTAGAGTGCTTATATGTTCTTCCCCTGGCTTTGATTCTTTCAGAACCCTAGGTTACTTAGGTCAGCACCTTTTTTCTTCATCATGCATTAGCAAGACAGTTAGATTGTTCCGTGACATTTAGCCCTCTGTTCTGGGACCCTGTAAGTTCATTTTTGTTCTAGTATCAAACCTCTCAAATAGGAATTTTCATATGCTCATTTTATAGATGAGAAAATGGAGGCTCAGAGAGTTCAACTTGCTCAAACATTTCTCTGATAATAATTAGTGGAGGTTAACTTGAACTCAGATTTATATTTCTTAGTTGGCAGATCAATATTCTCCAAAAATTACTTTTTTATTGTTGAAGCTAAATATGTGCTATTCTATGAAGGGAAGACTGGAGATGAAGACACTCAAAGCCCACACCAATGTCACCACACTGAGTCATGGCTCAGAACTCAGTCCCTCACCCACAACCAAATGCTGGAAGTATCTGTCTTAGGAAAGTGTGTGCTTTATAAATATTTATCTATGAAGCAAGAGTCTGAGGTGGTAAAGTAGGAGACATGAGCTTTCAAGGCAAATGATCCATTGCCTTCCCCAATGTGTCTGGGGAAGTAGAGAAGCAGAACAAATAGGATATAGACATACCCATGTAGATAGATGGATATAGATTTAGATAGATCATATATATAAGTATGAATAGTTGAAAGAAAAAATCCACTTTCCACTGGCTAGGTTTTGAATATGGTTTGTTCTCTTCAAAACTCATGTTGAAATGAATCCTCATTATGAGATATTGAGAGGTGGGGCTGATAAGATATGACCAGGGCTCCATTCCTATGAATGGAGTACTCCATTCATGTGGTTAATGGGTTAGTGGTATCTCTAGAGCGATCCTGCCTCCGTGCCAGTTTGGCTAGTTCTCTCTTACACTCCCTAGTAGAGTCATCTTAGGACTCTGTCAGCAAGAAGACCAACACCAGATGGGGCCCCTTGATTTGGTCCAGAATTGTGAGCAAAGTGAGCCTCTTTACAGCTTGTCCAGTCTGTGGTATTGTTATTAACCACAAAAGCCAGACTAAGATATCAATTTATTTTTGAAGAACCATGTAGATCTGCAAGGTTATGTGTTTCTATTTTTGCTAGGAGAATTAGAATTTTATACACATATGTCTATGTGTGTATTATATATGTGTATATATATGATTTGTTATATATATTTATATCATACATTTAGTATTTGTAATACATTATCATGTGAGTATGTACAATTATTATAAGGAATCAGCTTGTGTGATTACCCAGAGTCTAGGAGATAAAAAACCTGCAACATGGATTGGTAGGCTGGAGACCCAGGAGACGGAATTCCCTCTTGCTGGGGAGGTTGGTCTTCTTGTGCTACCGGGCCTTCACCTGAGTGGACGAGGCCCACTCATGCTATGAAGGGCAATCTGTTTTACCCAGTGATCCCCAATTTAGATGTTGTTCTCATCCACACACACCCTCGAGTTGACACATAAAATCAGTCATCACAACCACCCAACCTGCTGCAGGGAGCCTGGACCCTCTTCTAGAAGCAAAAGAAAAGCATCAGGAAGGGCCAGACTTCTTATCATCTATTAGAACTGGTGGGGGTAACATAAGTTTAACTACAGCTGACTGGAGGACCCCAGAAAGGTTCGAATCAGAGGCTGCCGGGTTAAGCGTGTTTGTGAAGGAAGAAAATACTTTCCAGAGAAATGCACAATGCTCCCTCAGTGCCTAAGCAGCTGTGGTTTCTATTCTTAGCAGACAAGTGGATGATTTACTAAACAAAAACACATCCCAGCATCCACGCTTCACAAGGTGAAGCATTATTGCATTGACAACTTTATTACCCTTTCTCCCCTCACCCTGAAATGAGTTTCCTAGGGAAGAAGGTTTATGCCTTCAGTTCACCAGCGGCCATGTGCTGTGTCATGCCAGTGAGGATTAAGGTCCCCTGGAAAACCTTGGCAGGTGCAACTGCAATATGACTTACTCATTTCGGGGACTGGTGAAAATATTCAAATTTCCAATAATTTAGGGTGAGGCTGCCAACCCGTGTGCTCAGAGGCAGTTCTAGGTTCCGGTGGATTAAGACCAGGGTTGCTGAAAGAATGATGTCAGACACCAGGCTGCAACCAAGTATCTTCCCTGGAGGGAGCTACATGGAGTGATTTACACATTGTTGTTCAGAATCTCCCTGGCCTTTTCTGTACAGTATGACTTTGAATGGATGATTCGCTTTATTATCATTATTATCATTTTATATTAACAAAATTTTCAGACATTCAAAAGTAGAAGAGTGTTTATTGAAGTCCCACACACCCATGGCCAACTTCCACAATTCATTTTGCTAATTTTCATTATTCCCTGGGGCCCTGAAGTGTTTAAAGCAGATCCCAGACATAGTCTCAGTCTAGTCTTTGCATAAATTTCCACTATTTTGAAAAAAAAATCTCTTTTAGAGTTAATTTGTTTGAATTAGGATTGCAGAGATAGCATTAGTTGGCTGGTTTCTCCCTCTCTCTCTCTCTACCTCTCAATCTCTTTCTCTCAGTTATAGTTCCTTCTCTATTTATTTTCTCCCAGGCCACAGGCAGTCTTCCCTAAGGAAACCTGATGATTTAAATACAGTGGAATTAACTACTTTATGCCTGGTGATGAATTTGGCAGGATTTCCTGCTTGTGCTATGATCCAATGAGGCTGAATAAGAAGGAAGCACTTTCTTACTGGTTTTGGCAGGCATCCATCTCAGGGGGCCCTGTGTTCTTCTGACTGCAACACAACAAGAGGCTCAAGGCCCCCTCCACTGAGGTGTGGGTGAGCAGTGGGTTTCCAGGAATCAACCTAATCCATTGTTCAAGTTGCCATTAACTTTTTCCTTAGTGTTTTCCACAGTCACTAATGACAGTTGCTGAGAGCTGTTATCACATTAAAGACTGCAAAGCGAGCCAAGTGTGGTGGCACATGCCCGTAATTCCAGTGGCTTGGGAGGCTGAGGCCAGAGGATCCTTAGTTCAAAGTCAGCCTCAGCAATTTAGTGAGGCCTTAAGCAACTGAGTGAGACCCTGTCTCTAAATAAAATCAAAATAGGGCTGGGGATGTGGCTCAGTGGTGAAATGCCCCTGGGTTCAATCCCCAGTACGGAAGAAAGAAAGAAGAAAGAAAGAAAGAAAGAAAGAAAGAAAGAAAGAAAGAAAGAAAGAAAGAAAGAAAGAAAGAGAAAAAGAAAGAAAGAAAGAAAGAAAGAAAGAAAGAGAAAGAAAAAGAAAGAAAGAAAGAAAGAAAGAAAGAAAGAAAGAAAGAAAGAAAGAAAGAAAGAAGAAAGAAAGCAAGCTGCAAAGAGATGCTTTCCTAATCCACTCACTTAATAATTAGGATTCTTCCATTAGGGATTTCCCACTACCAACTACATGGATTCTGGAAATATGCTTATATGTTCTTGTTCTTTCCCTTTATTTGCCAGTTTTCAATATAATGAGCTCATACCTTTGCAAAATCCAAGAATAACTAATAATTTTCTTTTTAGATAATAATGAACACATGTGTTTTTATGGATGTGATGCTTTATTCCATTGCAAAGGTTATTTTGTTTAATTTCTTTTGTGATGCTCAGAATAACTCATTTGGATTTGGGGGAACTCCTCAAGCTGAATGGCTGATGTGACCCTTGTGGTGTTTGGGAGTTTATCTTGTACATTTCCTTCCTTGGACTTAGACCATGATTGCTTTAGTGGGAAATGGTACTCAGAGGCCACATTTATGCATGCAATGATTACTAACAGCTGATAGATTGTCATTGCTTTTATCTGGCCTTTTGTAATGGACAGAGCTAGGAAATAGTTTTGTTTCATCAGAACAAGAAAATAATTCAAGAACCCATAATAGTATTCCTAATTCAAATTTAAGATGATAGAGTTCTTACTTATGTTACTTATTTTCCCTTATACTAAGAACCAAAATTTTGCTAACTACATTAACTGTTTAACAATTTAATAATTATTAACAAAAATCACATGTTCTCATGTATGTATGTATATACGAATTTCAAAATAACACAGGTACTATTAATAACCATAATTACTAAATAAAGTTAAGAATTCCTTTGTGAGTGTATGTTAGAGTGAAAAAGAATATACTGTAAAATTTCTGAACTTTAGAGTCATTGGAAATATCTCTTTTCATTAAGGATTAGTCAGTAACTTGATATACACTTAGAAACATTTGTCTTATTTACAAATTGTAATTTCATTTACATTTTAGATTATACTGTAGGATAGAGAAGGCACACATATTTTCCCTGGCTCTCTCATTTCCAGGTACATGTTCCCCAGGGTGAGTTCCCTGAGCCAGGCACCTTCCCAGGTCCTCTAAGAATGATGCTTCACCTCTTCACTCCACTTCAGGACCCCTTGGTGCTGGGCTCAGTGTAGATTCTCTCCTTTCTTATACTGTTCAGGAAAAGCCAAAATATACCTCCCATGGCATATCAGGCTTAATACCATGTTCGCGACCAGGCCCAGGTCAGATGGATATCTCAGGCTTTCACATGGTATCACAAATATGACTTGCTACCTGCCTTGGAATCAGTCAGCCAATACTTCTTTATCTTTCCAAGTGCTCTGTTTCCTCAACAGCCTAACTGAAGTTGATCTCATGATTTCTATGGTCTCTAACACCCCTCTGGGGGCCTGGACATTCATATCCCAAAGACCCTCTATTTTCCTCTACACCACCCCTCTGCTGAGGCCAAGTTTACAGCATGTCAACATTGTTCTTGGGATTATTCCTCATTCTGAGGGTGCAGGTTTGCTGCCTGGAGTGGAAGGGGTATGAAATAGCACATGTCCACCTTCCTCCCGGGGCCCCTCAACTTCCTTTCCAATAGCAGCAGTGTTTTGTTTTATTGCCTCAAAAGCAATGTTATAAATTTCGACCATGCCTTAGTGACCCAGTGGCATCCTTTGTCATCCAGACCCAAAATTACAGAGGCCCAAAGGCAGCTATGCCTTAGTCCTGCAGGTGCATGGACATTCTCTGGGCATCTGAATTATGCTTGTAAAATCCTGACATGAATGAGCAGAGATGGAGAACAGAGGAGAGGCTGGGTAAAATGCAGAGATTGCCATGAAAACAAGTTTGTTTCTTCCCCCAAATTGAGAATCTCTGGTACATTTTTGTTGGGTGATAAACCACCCTTTAAATGATCCAACTTTGCATGATTCCTATCACAGGAGAATAACTGTGTGAGCTGAGTAGCTACCAGTCTCCTGGGTTGCTTCACTTGGCCATAGGTTGGAGACATTTGTCATTTGTTATCATTAGACCCTCTCCCTCCTGTCCCAGCTCTAGAAATATATTTCAGCAAGGAGCTGTCCAGGTAAATGGATGATGCTGCTCTGCATTAAATTTATGGCTCAATTACAATCAATCTTATGCTATCAGCTTCCAGTGTCTGTGTGTAATTATTATAAACAAAGTAGTGAACCATCATTTCTAATGCCATCGCATTTCATGCTGGAGAAAAGAATGGAATCAATGCCTGCTTTGTAAGTAATTGGCTTTGGCATATGATTTTAGATTGTCCAGGTAGGCATAGTGGCAAAGAGAATTATTCCTTTGGGTATAATTTATTCCAGTTTTCTAAGTTTAAAAGTGATGTTCACCTTACTGAAATTAACACTTCAGATCCTTGACTTTTCCTTTACCCTCTACCATTCCTGGCAGGTTAATTGGGTCA
Source organism: Glaucomys volans (assembly GCA_020662805.1). Lineage (NCBI taxonomy): Eukaryota > Metazoa > Chordata > Mammalia > Rodentia > Sciuridae > Glaucomys > Glaucomys volans. Next base: position 73,744 of record JAJEJO010052252.1, on the reverse strand, counting down.
GGAGAATCAAACCTGCAGAGGTCAACTTCTAAAGCTTCCTCATGCAGTATGGAAAGGCAGTATAGTAGCCAGGTGAACTGTGTTATTTGAAAATGTCCAGAATTAACAAAATGACTATCTGCTTGGGTACAGCCAGTGTCACTCCTGGACAATTCTGGATTAACTTCTATATTCTGCTACACGTCTATCATGATAAATCATTAAAGCAAAGCCTTGTAAATATTTGCCTTTTAGACCAAAAGAATTATATCCTTTAAATCTATTACAACAACATTTCTTTTACAAGAAGGCCATTTGATTAAAACAAAATGGGACATATGAAGTGACTTCCTGGCATGTAGACATTTAGCATCCCATAGTAGATACACAGCTCAGCCTAGCTGTTTATCATTTATAGTCCAGGGCACATTTGGGTTTGCTGAAGATATTGGGCCCAAATGTCTCCAATGAAAACTTTATTAAGTGTTCATTTGTTTGTTCAGATAGACATCTGTGTTTCCAGATTAATGTATTAGGCATTTTTAAATCCTGGAAACCTGTTTAGCTGCTTTGCAGAAATTTCAATTTGTGCCCAAAGGATTATTATGAATCTATTGAGGGTATTATTATGTATACTCATCTGCTTGCCCTGAAAAAGACTGAGCCTTACAGAAAATCTTCTATTTACATAAAACAGTAGAGTTCATGTATTTTGGCAAAGCTCCAGATTCTTTGATAATAGGTGTCACCTTGGTACTTTGTTCTGAGACTTCTTCTCAAAACATATTCCTTCTTGAAATTAAATTGCTTATATATGCAGGTTGACTATATTCATGTTACTTTGAAGAATAGCAAACTAATTTCATGGTATAAGTTAAACAATTTAGAATTCACATAATTAGATGAAGATAGAAGTCCAATGAAAAATCAGCATCATGTTATAACACATGAAGTCGAATGTTAACGTTTCTAACATGTAAAGAGTACGTATAAATGAATTGAAACTCTAGTCAGAGCAATTAGACAAAAGAAATTAAAGGGATATGAAGAGGAAAAGAACTCAAACTATCAGTATTTGCAGTCAGCATGATTCAATATTTAGAAGATCCAAAAAATTCCACCAAAAAACTTCGAGAACTAATAAATTCAGCAAAGTAGCAGGATATAAAATCAATACCCATAAATCTAAGGCATTTCTATTCATAAGTGATGACTCCTCTGAAAGAGAAATTAGGAAAACTACCCCATTCACAATTGCCTCAATAAAATAAAATAACATAAAATAAAATACTTGGGAATCAATCTAACAAAAGAAGTGAAAGACCTTTACAATGAAAACAGAACACTAAAGAAAGAAACTAAAGAAAATCTTAGAAGATGGAAAAATCTCCTATGTTCTTGAATAGGCAAAATCAATATTGTCAAAATGGTCATACTACAAAAGCACTATGCAAATTCAATACAATTCCATTTAAAATCCCAATGACCTTCTTCATAGAACTAGAGAAAGCAATCATGAAATTCATTTGAAAGAATAAGAGACCCAGACTAGCCAAAGCACATCTTAGTAAGAAGAGTGAAGCAGGAAGCATCACAATACCAAACCTTAAACTATACTACAGAGCTATAGTAACAAAATTTCATGGTATTTGAATCCAAATTAGACAGGTAGACCAATGGTATAGAATAGAAGACACAGAGACAAACCCACATAAATGCAGTTATCTCTTACTAGACAAAGGTGCCAAAACATTCACTGGAGAAAAGGTAGCCTCTTCAAGAAATGGTGCTGGGAAAACTGGAAATCCATATGCAGCAAAAAGATATTAAACCCCTATCTCTCATCCTGCACAAAACTCAACTCAAAGTAGATCAAGGGACTAGGAATTAGGCCAGGGACCCTTCACCAAATAGAAGAAAAAGGAGGCCCTAATCTTCATCATGTCAGCTTAGGACAAGACTCCTAAAGCACAAGAAATAAAATCAAGATCAATAAAGGGGATGGATTCAAACTCTAAAGCTTCTTCTCAAAAAGGAAGCAATCAATAATGTGAAGAGAGAGCCTACAGAGTGAGAGAAAATCTTTACCACATGCACTTCAGATGGAACATTAATCTCCAGGATTTTTAAAGAACTCACAAAACTTAACACCAAAATACAAATAACTCAATCAACAAATGGACTCAGGAACAGCAGATACTTCACAGAAGAAGATATACAATTGATCAACAAATATATGAAAAAAATGTCAACATCTCTAGTAATTAGAGAAATGCAAATCAAAACTACTTTTTTAAGGTTTCATCTCACTCCAGTCAGAATGGCAATTATGAAGAATATACAAGCAACAATAAGTGTTGGCAAGGATGTGGGGGAAAAGGTACACTCATATATTGCTGGTGGGACTGCAAATTGGTGCAACCACTCTGGAAAGCAGAATGGAGATTCCTCAGAAAACTTGTAATGGAACCACCATTTGACCCAGCTATCCCACTCCTTGGCATACACCCAAAGGATTTACCATCAGCATACTAGAGTGAGGCAGTCACATCAATGTTCATAGCAGCTCAATTCACAATAGCTAAATTGTGGAACCAACCTAGATACCCTTCAATAGATTAATGGATAAATAAACTGTGGTATATATACACAATGAAGTATTAGTGAGCCTTAAAGAACAACAAAATTATGGCATTTGAAGGTAAATGGATGGAGTTGGAGAATATGATAGTAAGCAAGATAAGCCAATTCCAAAAAACCAAAGGCAAAATGTTTTCTCTGTTAAGTGGATGCTGATACTTAATGCTAAGTGCAGGCGGTGGTAAGGGAAGAATAGAGGAACTTTGGATTGGGCAGAGGGGAATGACGGGGGTTGTAGGGGGCATGAGGGTGGGAAAAATGGTGGAATGAGATGGTCATAATTATCCTATGTGAATGTATCATTGCAAGATATGTACACATTGTGCACAACCAGAAAAATGAAAAGATGTACCCCATTTGTGTACTATGAATTGAAATGCATTCTGCTCTCATGTATAACTACATAGAACAAAAAAAAAGAGCATGTATACATTAAGAAAATGAGGTATATCATAATTAGAATTTGGATGAAATCATAAATGGATAGTTGATAAAATCAGTACAGATAGGCAATTGACCTACAGAATTACTAGACTTGTTATTAACTTGGAAAAGGCTAACTAAAAAGTTTGAATCAATTGTTTCCTTGTAAGATTCTGAAGATGAAAATGGAAGCAGTGCCCACCATGGGAAGAGTATGGAAACACACATCCACATCTATATGACTGGTGGTACTGAGCAGAGCCCTTCTGGATAGAGAGTTGCCAACATGTATATTACAAGCTATAAACTAGTGAATGTTTTTTTGATTCACCAACTACTCAAGATCAAAAAGTATACATAAAGGGTTTTTGTATCAAGGTGTTTTGAAAGGATGAGAAAATAAAAAGAACAATTGAAATTGCTAACAATAAAATACTGGTTGATAAGTTAGGGTATATTCATATAATAGGATAATAGCTATTAAAATAGTTTATATAAATCTTTCTTGACATGAAAAGATGTTGATTGCATATTTCACTGGAAAAATTAAATTATAAAATAACTTTGCAGCACAAAACTACTTTTAAATTGCAACATCAAGAATGTTAAAACCTAGAAGTGTGTACCATGCAAGTAGCAGGCTCAAGGATAGATTTTTTTTTTTTTTGCATTCAGCTTATCTGTTTTTTCTCTCTCTTTCTTTGCATTTAGTCAACAGATATTGCTTTTGCAATATAAAAATAAAAGTTTTATATTTTAAAAACAGAATGCATTCATCTAAATGAGTATTATCTGTAATAGTCACCTTGGGAAACAATAAAAATCTAATGATTGATTTAAAACTACTTTTTTTCTTCACTAGAATTCTATTCTGTACTGAAAAAGGTTCAGTTTTATCTGTCTTGCTAAGATGCATCCGATCATCTTCTATTTCCTGTTATTTCTTGCAAGAAGGCGTCAATCCCTGGAATAACCTGTGTGTTTACCTGTCCTTATAGCTAAAAAGAATTTTAAGTACCTTTGTAACATGATTCATAACTGTAAATTGCAATGATGAAACCATCAATAAGATTCCTTTGATAAGATCTATATGTATTTTCAAGGTCACATATTGCTTTTCTCACAAATGAAAGTGTGCAAGCATATAATTTTTTTTTTTTTAAGTCAGAAGTCATGCTATGTTGTCCAGGCCAGTTTCAAACTTCTAGCATCATGTGATCCTCCTGTCTCAGCCTCCAGAGAAGGAGCAGGAACTACAAGGCATGTACCACCATACCTGGTTAAAATTCATTTTTAAGTAAGTTAACATGTTCATCATTTTGAAAAATAAATGCAAAGAGTATAAGTCCATCTTAATTCAAGAACACACACACACACACACACACACACACACACACACACTTCACTCTATATTTTAGTTCATACTGAATGAAGCAAAATTATGCACCCAAGCAGTTTTGAAAACACTGTAGTAGTAATTCAACATCAGGAAACTGGGAATCTAGCAAACCAATCTGGAGCACATCTGTCTTGGATAAAAGACAAACAGACTAGTATTAGCTACCATTTATTGATCATGTGTGCTGCGCCATACTCTTTACTTCTATGATCTCCCTTAATCCTCCTGAAGATCCCGAGAGGTAAATACTGTTGCCCTTGATTGCTGAAGCTTAGGGAATCTCAGAGACCTTCTCAATTTCACTTCCTACTAAGTGGCAGAACTCAGGAAGGTCTGACTCCAATGATTTTGCTCTTCACACTACATTAAACTGCTGTTGCTGAGGAAAACAGAGTGAGAACAATCTCTAATCAGCTGTTTGCATTTCTCTAGTGGAGGTGAATCTTTTTAGGAAAAAGTTCTCCTTTCCTTACCATTAGTAACATCCCTGAATGAATAACAGCACATTCCACAAATGTATTTAAATTTCACATTTGCATTTTCTAAAGAGACCCCAAATCAGTCAATTATTCGTTATCTACATAGTATCATACTGACACCTATAATCAAGAGAATTATTTGTTATACACACAAAGTGGTACTGTTATCTATAATCAGGGCAGAAAATTTTTAGCAAGATGATAAGTGATTATATTTTACAATAAGAAAATCTTCTGGGGCCCTATAGAATACTCCCTAATTATTCTCTGCTGTTTTCCTTAAAATATTTTACCTTGAATGAAGAAGATGCATGTGAATGTCACTTCAGTTGTTGGTGATCTGTGTGCCAGCAGAGTATCACATCTGAGTACCATACAGCACTCCTTTGCTCTTCCCAAAGAGGGTGAGAATTGAGATGGCTTCCGAAAGTAGTAGAAGGTAGATATATGGAGGCAGATGTCCCACAGTAGGGATCACTGTCCCACAGTAGGGATCACTGGGAAAGACTGCCATGGAAAGTTGAATGGAAGTATAGGGAAGTGTGGGTGAACCTTTCTGGCGGAGGTTGAGGGTGTACAATTTGGGATAATTGCAGACCTACTGTCACAACCCAAAATGTTTATCAAGACTGCATGGAAATGGAAACACTTATCATTACAGGAAGTGTTTGACATGCAGCCAGGACTACAGTGAGCAGTCTAACAGGAAAACCTGCACAGTAGTGCTTGTCATTAAAAAGAGAAAAAAAAAAATCAAGGTAGGTTTTTTTGACTAAGGCTTTCTGATTATTTCCAATGAAAATCTGGATGTTTTGAAGGGTAGCACTGAGGATAGTCTTGAAGTATTATGGTGCAAGCCTTTCAAATTCCCCACCTTTGATTTACTATAAGCTACAAAGTTTTATGATATGTAATGGGTCATTTGTAAGCACAATGACAAAGTAATGGATGCACTTAAATGTGCACCTGAGCCTGTCTCGTGTGCAGACTGCAGACTCACATGGTGCATGCACTGTCCAAATTGCCTCTAGTCCAAACCAGAGCTGCAGGGCTTGCTGAGGGACTGGGTGCTCAGAGAGGCTAAACTGTCTTGGGTAGTGGTTTTGGTGGATATATTCTTGGCATTCAGAAAGATGTGGTTTCTTTGTTTTTTGTTTCTATTTCTTTTTTCCTCTTGAGGAAATTCATGGCATACATGAATGAGGTCCTGTAGTTTGAGTCTGGAATTTCCCTGAAGGCCCAAGTGTTAAAGTCTTGGTCCTCAACCTGGCACTACTGTCACAAGCTCCTACTATAACATACTGTGCTGCCACAAGCCCAAAGCAATGGGACCAATTGATCATGGACTAAAACCTCCAAACTGTAAGCACAATTAGCCTTTCCTCTTTTTAAGTTGATTTATCTCAGGCATTTGTTACAGTAATGGAAAGCTGGCTAACACAATTATTTACCACTGTTTAGTCCTAACATCATTAGGAAGACATTGATTTACTCCTTCATTCAGCTGATGTTTATTGAGCTGACTGACCTAAACCACAGTCAAGGCTGCAGCAGGGCTTTAAAAAGCCCTGGTCAATTTTGCCTTTGTAGGACTTTATTTCTTCCATACAAATATTTTAAAGTTTTGCAATTGCATTGGTGTTAAGATGGATATAATTCTGGGTGAATTGATTATTGTATACTCATTATTATTACATCATTTTTTTTCCAAAAGTTTTAAAGGAAATTATAATCAAAAAAGTTATCATGGCCCCTAAAAATATGAAGGGCCCTACACACTGTGCTTCCCATTTCTAACAGAGATGTCAACCTTGACCACAAGTCTTTGCTTTCCTGTTCTATGCATGGGATCTGCACTCAGAGGATGAATGGAAATATCAAAATACAGGTGGATTTATTCTTAAGGTCAATAAATATTTAATTTGACAACCAGGTGATTTGAAATTAGAATCCACTTTTTCCCTGGGTTTTGGGAATGACTTATACTTTCTTGTACTTTTATGGAAAATAAATTTTGTAAAGGTAAAATCAGGATCAGCATTTGGTCACTGCTTCCAGCTTTCCTAGTGATGAGATGTTCAGGGCCACAAAGGGGTGAACTGAACCAATGGGCTCAAAGAATTTCCTTTCAGTGGCCCCTCTGCCCAGGTCTGATTTCTCCACCAGCACAGAAACCAATGTTGAGACAAAGAGCTCCTTGTTTTAGTCAACTCCTGCTACTATAACAAAATACCATGCACTGGGTGATTTATGAAGAGCAGAAATATTTTATCACAGTTCAGGAGGTTAGCTGAAAGTTCAAGATCAAGGCATCAGCAGAGAACTGAAGCTATAGCTCCATGGTATACTTCTTGCCTATCACACAGGAGACCCTGAACCAAAACCAAAGCAAACAAACAAAACAAGGCACCAGCAGGTTTGCTGTCTGGTGATGGCACAGTGCTTCCAAGATGGTGCTCAGAATGCTGCTTCCTCTGGAGGGACAGATGCTGTTATTTTCAAATGGTGGCAGGGCAGGAAGTAATGGGCTTCTGCTCCTCCATAAAGCACTAATCCATCCAGGAGGGTTCTGCCTTCATTGCCTCCTACGGCCCCCACTTCTTAATATTATGACACTGAAAGCTACATTTCACCATATACATTTTGGAGGTCACACTCAGATCATAGCAGTGACAACTTTCTTTGGGCCTTGCTTGGCCTATCCAAGCTCACAGGAAACTGATGCTCCACCATACTATTTTGCTCTGTTTCACATTGCTCTCTTTTACCTTTTTAATGACACTCATCAGTAACTAAAATTGTCCTACTTACTTTTGAATTAGTTCACGTATTCCCCCACAGGAATGTCACCTTCTCAAGGATCTTATATTCCTGGTATCTGAAAGAATGTCTCCCAAATAGTAGGCTAGTGATAATTATATATTGACTTTCCGACTCAGATATTAATGTCTGAATATGTTGATGCACTTTTTGAAGTAATTTCTAGAGTTCATTCTGTGTTAAATCCAGGCTTTGTCAAAATACAGCTCTACTTCTCGGAGCTTTTCAAATGCCATCTTTCTGAAGTTCTGGGAAGTTTCACACAGTGCAAACATTTCAGGTTAAAGCATCTAAATCACAAAGCACCTTGAGAAGTGATGACTGTTGGAGTTCTTGAAGTAGCATCACCAGAGATCAGTTGCTTTAAGATTGGACAAGGTCAAGATATGAAAAGCTGTGACATTCTGAAAGAGAAAATTAATGTTGATTGCAGGCGCTGAAGAGGAGCATGGTATAGGAGCTCATGATCTTCAGAAAGTTTTTCCTTGTCCTTTAGAGCTTTTGCTGGCAGTTCCATACCATCTCAGGACACAAGAACGTCTTAACTCCAGAGATAAAGAGCAGGTCAGGAGAGGCCAGGCCAGGCTCACTGAGGTGGGAAGAGTCTGAAAAGACAGTAATAATGGGAGATTTTCAAAGTACATTCTGCCTAGATCAAAGGCAACAAGGACACCTAGAAGGTCAGTCCCTTAGAGCAGAGAGGAAGTCTTAGCAATAGTTATGCAATATCCAGAGAGGTGGACAGGCACAGGAAAAATAGGCAAGGCCTGGATGGAACAACGGACAGAGAGATTGAAACATGCTTTAGAATTGATATGCAGCAAATAAGTCAAACAAACAAAACCAAACCTAAAAGCAGACATCCCAACAAGAAAGATATGAGTCTTTCCTCTGAAACTGACATAGTTTATGGTCAAGTGAGGAAGTCTCCACCCTAGTACAGACTGACAGAGATGGTACAGCTACCTCTGTGGACAAAGACCTTTAAGGACAGATTGTCCCCACTCCAAAGGGCAGATGGCCCAACTTCATGAGCAGCTCAAATTTGTGTGGTGCCCTTGCCTAGTTTCCAACATGCCCTCTACTCACACTGGAGGATGCTCTGGAGCATGCTGGCTTATTTGTTGTCCTCCTCAATATCTATTGGATTCGTGGGGCAGATGGTGATTCTCTGTTTTCTAGCTCTCATCTTCAGGATGCATGAACATCCCTGTTAGAAGTGGCTGCTCACTCAGGTGTACCAAGGACATGCTCTTCTGTGGTGGTGTCCCATGGGTCTGTCTCCTTGCTGCCTGGTGGTTCCTGACCTCTCCTGCTGTATTCCTCTACCTCTGCTAATGGCAGTTTAGCCCCTGGTCCAACTGCTCACCTTCTGATTCATTCATGAGCACTTTTCATTTTTGGCTTTAAACATTTTGCTCACATTGCAGGACACACAGGGTGATGATAAGATCTTGAACTTAGCAATGAGATAGGCTTGGATCCCATGGCCATGAGGAAATGACTTACCTTCTTGAAACTTCTGTTTCATTTGAAGGTGGCAATATTGTGAGGTGTAGATGAAAGTGTGGAACTACAAACCCTTCTTTCTTCATTGTATAATCTCAATAAATATTTCTGTCTTCTCCTTTCCCTTCAGCACCCTGCTACCCCAAGACAGCAGTCCACATCAATTTTGGGCTACGGATAAATATTAAATACACTTTAAAAGGATGGAAAGCAATGAAGAAATCTATGGAAAATGACTCTAAGTTTCTAAGAGCATTTTTCAAAAAGACAATACACAGCCCTATGTAGCAGCAACTCCACTGGAGATGTGCACATGATCACAGTAGACAGCTGAGTTCCTTTGGCTTTGAAAATGGGAGCCCATTTGTCAGAAAATGAAAGAAAGAAGGAAAGGAGGAAAAAGGAAGGGGAGAAAGATGAAAAAAGAAGAAAAAGAGAAAAGTCAGTTTCCATGACTCACACATTTTACATTTTCAAATCACACTCTATCAGGGGATAAACATTCTTTGTAGCTCTCCAAAAATGTTTTACATTTAAATGCTGCATGTTGAGTGCAACCCAGTTTTCCACTAGAATAAACAACTTTCCTTAAATATATACTGGATAAAAGTAGACATTATGCTGCCCAGTATTTGATATAAATCCAGTTATAAAATTGGGGGGGAACTAATGAAGTTTTATTTTCCTTTCAAATCATAAAGTAGGACAAGTTACTTAGATTAGCCTCATGGTTAGAATGAAATGTTCACCCATTTTTTGCACATTCATTTGTAGTTTGATCAGGGATTTGCCTTTCTGCCCTCCTTTCTTCTCTTTTCCCCTATTTTTAATTGCTCAAAGAATGTTCCAAAAATCAAGGGATTGTCAGTCTGATTCCTGCTCAGTTATCCCTGCATGTCTCCACACACTCTCCAGCTAGCCTAACTGTTCACCTCCTCCAGTGAAGACAGAAGCACTTGGAATACAGTGGGCACACCTGGCATGGCCAAAGATGTGTCCCGAAGCAGCACCAATCTCCTACATTTTGAATTTACTTTTTTGTCTATGTAATAGACTTACATGATTTAAACATCAAAAATTATGAAGAGGAAGATAATGAAAGGCCCCTTTCCCACTCTTCCTGTGTTCCCATTCCATCCAGTTTCCAATATCCATGGTAGACAGCTTCCACTCATAGTTTCTTATTTTTATTTTCAAATATATTATTTGCAAGCTTTTTCAGGGATTCATGTACACATACATACACATTCTCATCCAGAACAATTTGTTCACATGATTACTTTTCTATTGCTATGATTTGGCAGCTTGAGAAGTCATGTGACTCTCACAGTGCTAGGTGGTCAGGAATCTGGATATGGCTGGGTCCTCCCCCCAGGTCTCAGTTGACTGCACTCAGAGTACAGAGGGATTTTGTTCCTTTGGGGAGCTAGAAGACATCTTCTGAACTGTAGGTAAGAAAAAATATTGTTCCCTTATGCATCTTAGGTTCATGACTAAGGCCCCTATAACAAAAGATGAATTATCGAATAAAGCATGCTGATATATCTAGTATGCGATTTGTAAGAAATGGAAACCTATGTAAGGAAATGAAGAAATGCATAAGACTGTGTTTGGAGATGGATCTGATGAAACAGTGCACAGTGTGATTGGATTGGAGAATATGATCTAGTATAACTCACGGGAAAAAAAGAGAACAGGCTGGTTTGCTCAGGTTCTCTCTGGCCCCAAGTCTTCAGATAAGCTGTTCCTTTCCTCTGGGCATAGAGAAGGCACTGCTCATAGGAGGGTCTTCTGATCTGTTTCTGAGAAAAATAAGAAAATCCTTCCTAACTTTTATGACCTGCTTCAGGAGAGAAGGGAGGGAGAAGGTGAGTGGGACCTTCCTGCTTCTGCTGTTTTCTCAAATGCCAAGATGCCAACCCCTGAATCCCATCAGAGCACCCTTGGCTGTTGGCAGAAGTCAGCGCCTTGTGTTTGTCAGACTGAGGTCTCAGCTCCTAGCGGCCCTGTCACCTCTGTAAACCCAGCAGGGATGCTTCAAATATTCAGGGAGAGTTCTTGGCCCCTCCAGAAACACCTCCCCTTGATTATGTGAGGCTCAACCTTCTTCATCCACTGATTTGGAATTTTTGATTTTCTTTTTGGACAGGCAAAGTGTTGGAAGTTAATACTCCTGTTTTTACAACCTCCACAAACACAAAACAAAACAAACAAAAACAAGCAACTGAAAATTAACACTCCTAGGTGAGTCAGAGAATCCAGGTCACAGGACAAACCACCCCCTGAAAACTGGAGATGAAGTCAAATGCAGAGAATGACAGCCAGTATGAGCAGAAAGCACTGGAACCTCATGGGAAAACTGATGGGTAACTGACCACATACTGAGCATGCATGACCTTGAGAGAGAAGTACTCCAGTGTCCTTGCTTTCCTGAGTTTTACCTCCAGGAGCCCCACCAGGTTGTGCCTGTGCAGATCGGAGGAAGAGCAGGGAAAGGTAACATTTTGGGAGTATCCCCAAGAGATCTGCCTCCCCAGCAAAGGCATGTCCTCCAGGGAAGCTGATTTACCTAATCTTAGAGGAAGATTATGCAGACAAGAGGAGCCCTCTCTGGCTTTTCTGTCTCCTATAAGGAGAGGAAACAAAAAAGCTAAAAAAAAAAAAAAAAAACTTTTAGAAATAAACATTCAGGAATACTGACCCACTGAGGAACAAAGACTTAACCAACTGTGGAATGCTTTTCTCCCCAGTGGTAACAGGGAGCCAGGGCAGCAACAGTGGACCACAGCTGAGGGAACAGAAACTGAACCACTGGCCAGAGAAACAAAGCCACACACTAGCAATTCGTTTACTTAAGTTTCTGATGCCTGTCTTGTTGTACCCAAAGAAAATAAAATCCAAATCGATCATGTAAAGCCAAAAGAAGCCTTTATTTTAGCTGGTCAGCGACTATTGCCCTTACTCCTAAAAGCAGGGTGCCAGGAAATTGCGCACCAGTTCTTTTATTGCCAATTTTTATAGGGCGCGGGAAGGGACCAGGGTGGGGCTATAGGGAGGGGAAGGGGTTGAGGGAGGGGATCTGGGATTGGGGCAGGCTATAAGGAGGGGATCTGGGATTGGGGTGGACTATAGGGAGGGGATCTGGGATTGGGGTGAGCTATAGGGGGAGATTTGGGATTGGGGTGGGCTATAGGGAGGGGATTTGGGATTTGGGGCGGGGCTGACTCTCCCAATTGGGATGGAGAATCTGCCTGGGGAACATCAACATTCCAATCTGTTTTCTGTGGCTATAACAGTCTTATAAAATAAAGAATAAAATAAAAATGTACAAGGTATACAAAGGAAAAAATGTGGTCTGAAGAAACAAGAATCAGAACCAAACTTGGATATGGCAGAGATGTTAGACTAACATCTATGACTCATATGATCAGGACTCCAGTCAGAAAAAAATAAAAAATGGACATCATGCAAGATCAGATGGTTAAGGTAAGCAAAGAGATAAAAAAGAATCAAAAGGAAACACTAGAAATAAAAAATATTGTAATAACAGTTAAGAATGTTTTCAACAGGCAAGAAACAAACAAGGAAAGAGTCAGTGAGCTTGAAGACAGATCATAGAAACCTCCAAAACCAAAGTTCAAGGTAAGAATGCCAAAGATAGAACAGGATATGCAAGGACTATACAATTACACGAGGCCTAACACACACATAATGGTAAAAAGCAGAGGAGAGTAAAGGCAGAAAGGAACAGAAGAAATATCTCCAGCAATGACTAGGATTTCCCTAAATGTTAGTAACAGACACCAAAGATCCAGGACTCTCAGGGAATATAAAACAGATAAATGTATTTGAAAAATCTACACAAAGTCATATCACATTAGGGACAAAGAGAAAATCTCACACACACAAAAAAAAAACAGAAGGGAGGAGAAAATACCTTACCCATAATGAAGCAGCCAGAGACCCCCACCCCAAAGACCCTTGCCATAATCAAGCTTCTACTCTTGTCAGATCAGCGAGATGTCTGCAGAGGTTATTGTGGGTGAAGCGTCCGCCTTCTTGTAAATGCCAGGTTTGCACACAAAAGGTATGACAGAGTTAGTCTGCAAGCTCATTGTACAAAAGATATTATCTCTGTTTTCTTGGTGAAAACTTGTGAAACCTGTGTCTGGTCTAGAGGATGGACCAGAAAGCACCTGTCATGTGAACCTCCAATCCACCCACCCCCGCAACTGCTCCTGGGTATAAAGTTCAAAGAATTTCCAAAGTCTTTGTGCAGGGGAAGAATTCTTAGGCAAGAGCCACCTCTGAACCCAGAGTCAATAAACCTGCTTTCTGAGAATTCTTTGGGTGTCCAGCCTCTTCTGACCTACTTCAATAAAAGAGCAAGCATAAGAATCTTCTCAGACTTCTTTTTAGAAAACATGCAAGCAAGAAGAACGTTTTTATTTTGTATCTAAAAACTTTTTCTCATTTATTTTTAGAAGCTTTTTTAATGTGTACGGCAGATTAGTTCTCTGCATGAAGGGATTCAAACGTGTCTTTCCTGCCTGTTATTTGACCTTGCCTTATTTAGGGTGATTTTTCAATATATTTATGTATTTTTGATCAATGTTGACATTTATCTATATTTGATATTAATGTATTTTAAAAATTTAATATTGATATTGATGATTTTTTATCTTGATTCATGTTATATTTTCAAATATTTCATAGCTTCTGGATTTTGTGTCATCTTTTTAAAGGCCTTTCTTACTCTCATGAGTTCTCAAGTATTTCTATGGTTTTATGGTTTTTATATTTTTGCCCTTTTAGAATTTATCTTATTGAATTTATCTTATTCTTTGGTGTAAGGCACAAAATCAATTTCACATATCTCTGGAACTTTTTCTTTCTCCCAAATGGCTACCAGTGGTCCCAGCCCTACTTACTGAATATCCTTAAGATACCACCTCTCTCACATCTGAAGAGTGTACGCACAAGGCTCACTCTCTGGAATTTCTTTCAACCCACTAGTTTGTCTGTCTGTGTTTTAGTTCCTGAAGAGTCAGAGTGTCCTTCGGGGTCTTAGGGAGCAATTCTCTCTGCAGGGCCTGCCTTTTTCAGTTTTCTTTTCTTTCTTTTTTTAATTTTCAATATAAACTTTAGAATTGCCTATCCATTGGAGTTTTTGATTAGATTCATTTTTGTTAGATTCATTAAATACGCACAAGAATCTTCCTAGGAAGAGTTTCCACTACTATGATGCTAAATGTTCCTTTTTAGCTTCACAGTGAACCCTAACCCTTGATCAAGCCTTGTTTTCCAGCCTTCAGTAGAATTTTCAAGTTTCATTGTTTGTATTTTTTATTAAATGTATTTCTGCATGTTTTACCTCTGTTGATATTATAAATAGCCTTGTTCTTTATTATATTTTTCACTGTTTTATGTCTATGACTGTTCTTGACTTAAGTGTATTAATTTTATTACTGTTTTTCTAAATTTTATTATTGTGTGTGGTAAAAGTTCGGTTGGCCTATGGATTTTTTAGATACATACATATATCATGCCCACATACATCTTGCTTTCACATTTTTACAGCACTCTCTTTGTTAAAAAGAAGAAAAAGATGGTTTCCACCTCTATAATAGCAGTTATCATACCCATTAGAGAGAATGTTCACCTTCTACAATAATTATTTATAAAAATCTTTTTACTATTCCAAAAATAAAGTTATTGAGCTGTATTCCTGATTTTAAGAAAGGTCAATATTATATCCTACCCCTAATACAAAGATAAAGAATACAAGATAATTAATTCATAAAAATATGCATTTCAATATGTGAATATTGATGATGAAAAATAATGAATTAGTCAGATATTTGCACCTATTTATAATGTTTATATTTAAGAGTGTCAAAATAATATTGCATCATGCATACCATTATTCAATATAGAGTGCAAGATTGAAATAAGGTAAAAGTAAATAATCTGTGTGGCCCAGGGAAAAGTAAAAATGCTAAATTTCATTTTCAAGAAGCAGGTAACATGTGCAAATAAAGGTACCAGACTTCTTGGCATCCCCTCCAGCTGTGGAATGTTATCTGATTGTCCTTCCCTTCCCAGGGGCAGCTGCCTCCTCTCACAGAGAATGGGTGACCCTAAAGAATCATGTAACCTTTGTTCCAGGATGCACTGAGCATTTCCATGAAGTGTGGATGAGAGGCCTGTGGAACATGCTGTGGTCCTGCCAGTCCAGGGCCAGGTCTACTGCAGCTATCCCTACCTACCCCACAGACAACACACATAGAACCCTGGTCTTCCCTGTGCCCAAATCAGGTCCTTTTGGGGGCAAAAGGGTGGCAGTGATCTCAGGACTGGGATGAGGAGCAGGAGACCATCAAAAACCCTCCGGGTATGACAGGGAAATGAAAGAAGATGAGACTGTGTGAACCCTCCAAACTCCAAACGCAGGCTTCATTTTCCCATTAGACTTTATTTACAAAACATAAATTCAAAGATAAAATTGTTAATGATTTCAAGTTGGCATCCACAGAATATTCAGCATGGGACTCTTGGCAGGGAGTCCTCTCAGACTGCAGAGGTCACTGGTCCTTGAAGTCAGCTCAAACCCAAGAAGTGGTTTACAAAGAGACCAGACATGAGGACCATTTTGGAATCTGTGTCAAGACATAATTTGATCGTTGGTGGCATTCAGTGGGTTGGGTGGGAATGCTAGGTATCCTAAAATGTACAAGAAAAGGTCTCAATGATAAAAATTCATACTATTTTCCCACTGACTTTCAAACGTTCCCAGTAGTGTAGATTAGAATCAGCTCATAAGTATGTGAACCTAGAATGTAACTCTGCTTAACATAAAACATTCTAAATATATTTTTGTAGTTTTAATACACTCTGAGTTTTCAAGGAAAGCAACTGCCAAGTCAATTGACAGTGTTATTTAGCATTTTGGAAAATTGGATCCCCAACGACAGAGATCTTTATGGTGTGTATTACCAGCTTTCTTGGCTGTCACAACTGAGTTGATCATATAAATGTATTTATATAGATACGAGAATGCTTATTTAATCTCTTATCAGGAAGACAAATATAGTGAAAAGTATATCAACAATATTCCTTTGAATATTTTGGTCTCATTTTATTTATAGATTATTTATTAAAATTATAAATGACTGCTATGGTTTGGACATGAGGTGTCTCCTGGAAGCTCTTGTGTCAATGCAGGAATGTTCAGAGTTGAAATGATTAGACTGTGAGAGCTGTAACCAAATCAATCTATTCTAGTTTGAATAGATTAACTGGACGGTAATTATAGTCAGGGGGTCATTGGGGGTTTGCCCTGCAAGGCTACATCTTCCCTGCAGTCCATTTGTCTTTCTCTCTTGGCTTCCTGACTGACATGAACTGAGTTTCCATCCATCAAATTATTCTGCCATGATGTTCTGCCTCATGTAGGACCAAGAGCAATGGAGCCAACTGACTGACCATGGCCTGAATCTCTGAAGCCATGAGCCCAGCATACACTTTTCTTCCTCTAAATTGTTCTTGTCAGGTGTTTTGGTCACAACAACATAAAAATGACTGACACAATGATTTTTTTCATTTTGTCTTCTAATGGAATTATGTCCAAGTATTTGCCTATAGAATACAAACCATTTTTAAAATTAATTGTACTTTTCTTCTATTTTTACTCTCTATTACCTTATGAGTAATAATACTGACTGATGTTTACATTTAAAATTTTATGTGGAGGTAGATTATGATCTGTGAATTTCATTCCTAGGTAGAGAAGGTGGTCACTCCCAGATTACCTTTGTGTTATTCCTGTGTAATTCCTATTGCTTCTCATGTATTCCCATTAACCATGGGCTAACGTTTGGATGAGGTAGATACATTTTATTCACATTATTAAGTAAAATCTTTAAAATCAACAGTGGGTATTGAATTTCGTCAAAAACATTTTCACCACTTTGTCATGGTGACAAAAACCTTTGTCATCTGTGGTGATGACACTCTGATTTTTTATGTTGCCTAAATCATATTAATAGATTTCATACTATCAAATCATCCTTGTTTTCTAATTGAGTCCCTCTTAGGCATCTTAGGTGCTGGAAACTACATCATGAGTGAAAATCAATGCAGTAATGGAAGCTGGGAAGTTGGGACACTAGTTGGGGTGCGAGTCCATTCATGTGTGAGGCTCCCATTACTGCACACTAGCCTCCAGAGTGCAAGTCACACTGATGGCTTGTAAATTTATAAACATATTCCAGTTCCATGACTTGGCTATATCCAAAAATGTTCTACAGGTTGACTACATCTTCTAGGATAACAGCAGAAAGCCCACTGCAGAGTCAGGGGATGCTCAGGGAGATGTATGATGTTTCTGTGCAATTCTCTGTACAAGTCTCTTAAAAATTGTTCTATAGAACATTTTCTCTTGCAAATTCTTCCCTGTGACCTCCCTACAAAATAAAAATAAAGGAAGTAGAGAGACAGTATCCACTCTAAGTATCTCAGCATATTTGGAGGCATATTTTCTTCCATCCTTGGCCTAGGGTAGGGGAATGAACATCAATCCAACTATGGAGTATGAACAGGTACTTCCATAAAGCTTTTTCATGCAAAATTTGGTTTACACTATCAGCAGTGTCTGAATAGATGCTGTTACTATTTCTATGCTACCTATCCAGCTTCTGAGGTTCAAGGTTTTGTGAGATCAAGACTCTTGTTAATGAAAGGCAGAGAAAGGATGAGACCTTGTCCAAATGCCTTCACTCAAGAAATATTCAAGTATTTGCTTTTTCCCAGGTCTTTGTGCAGAGTTACAGCACCGAATATGCTCAAGGTGTGTTTGATGAACCTGGGCTGTATAGGGCACCCATGATGCTCAGCAGTGGCAGCAATGTGCAGGGAGCCTGCAAGACCTCTGCTGAGAGGACTGGGAAGAGGGCGAGAGAGTGTTAGGGGACTGGGCTGTGTTGCCTTTCCAGAGGTGGAGCAGCCTTCTGCTCTGCTGCTGGTCCCGGAGTGCATTCACAGGACCATCCTCTCCAAATGCAGAAAGAAGGGAAGGAATAAGGATAGGAGAAAGGAGAGACTCGTGAAGAAACAAATATATATGTATACATATATATGTGTGTGTGTGTACATATATATAAACATATAGTTAATCATATAGTTAATTTAATTATTATTAAAGTTTATTTAGATGCAATTCCAATTCACAGACATGAAAGTTGTAAAAACAATATAAACCTGGTTACTCAAGTCCAACTCTTGTTAAAATTTTATTCTGGGGCTGGGTTGTGGCTTAGTGGTGGAGTGCTTGCCTTGCATGTGTGAGGCACTGGGTTTGATCCTCTGCACCACACAGAAGTAAATAAACAAATAAAATGAAGGTTTTGTGCTCATCTACAACTAAAAATATCTATATAAAATTATTCCACTTACTTCATCATTCTTTTCATGTATGTATGTGTGTATGCATATATAGGGAGAGAAAGATATACATATATATGCATATATGTCTATATATACATGTGTAGATATACTTATATATACCTATACACACACATACACATACATATAGCATTTTTAGATCCATTTGAGTGTAAGTAATATGACTCTTTCTCCTCAATATTTAATGTAGACTTTTAAAAAATGGGAATAAACTCTTACATAACCATAGTACAGTTATTCACCTCCATAAGTTCAACAAACTTGACACAAATACAAGATCTTAATTTTGTTTATTGTTTACATTCCCATTTTGTCATTGATCCATTAATGATTCTTAGAATGCTTTTTCTCTTCCCTTCCATTCAATGTCACGTTTCTTTCACCTTTTTCATCTGGACTATTTTCACGGTCTTCCCCCAACACACTTTTATACCACTAATGCTTTTTAAGAGATCCTGATTTTTTTTCAATCATAACATTACTCCTTTCATGTTTGCCTGATGGCTCCTGGGTGTAAATCAGTTGTGCCTTCCAGGGCAGAACAATGCATAAGTGACACTTCATCCATCACAGGCACATGGCAATAGAGTTTGTTATGGCTTAGATGTTAGTTGTTCCCCCAAAGCTCATGTAGGAGACAATGCAAGAAGGTTTAGAGGTAAAATGATGGGTTATGGGAGCCTTAACTCAGTAAGTGAATTTATCCCCTGATAGGGATTAGCTGGGTGGTAACTGTAGGCAGGTAGGGTGTGGCTGGAGAGAGGGGGTCATTCGGGAATGTGCCTTTGGGCTTTGGGGTATATATTTTGTCTGCTGAGAAAATAGCACTCTTCTCTCTCTCTCTCTCTCTCTCTCTCTCTCACTCTCTCGCTCTCCCTCGCTCTCTCTCTCCCCCTTTCCTTCCTGGTGTGATATTCCAGCTGCTTTCCCCTTCCACACACTTCCTCCATGATGTTCTGCCTCACTTCAAGCCCCAAGGAATGGAATTGGCCATCTATGGACTAAGAACTGGGAAACTGAGAGCCCTCAAATAAACTTTTTCTACTTTAAAATTGTTCTTGACAGGTCTTTTAGTCACAGAAGCAAAAAAGTTGACTAAAACACAGTTAAATTTTAAAATAACAAGATCTTTAATAGGAAGGTAGAAAGAAATCTAGGCCCCTTTTATAAAATAACAAGCTCCACTACATTGCTTCTTCAAAGTCCGTCCAAGTTCCTCCGAGTCAGGTTTCACTTTGCCATACGTCCACTGCCTTCCTTTCCCTTGGATTTCCAGTCTCGTCTCTCAGGGGTTCTTTATTCCCTGAGCTCTTTGCTCCAACCTGACAAGACAATGTACTTCAGGCTTCCACCTTTTTCCTACGTTGCTTCCTCTGCTGCAGGGTTTCTCTTCTGGAGTCCACTGCCCCATGTCCCAGAATAGGCTGAATCTTATCACAAGCCTCCCTGTACCAGCACCTCTCCCTAGAACCCTTCCTATCTATGTCAGATGGATGTGACCACCATGTTCTCTGGACACGTGAATGCCTTTCTTAATTTATATGTTTATCTTGCCTACTAGATTGCACTTTCTTTGAGGATAAGGAACATTTCTTCATAATTTGGTGCCTAGCAGTTCAATAAATGAATGTATTAATTAATGAGTCAATGAACAAATAGGTGCCAATGATAAACTTCATTCTTTGGCTCAGAGCAGCTTTCCTTTATTTAACGACAGTGGAGAGTGATTGGATAGATTGCCCTAGATGAGAAAGTATCACCGTGGCCGAGAAGAAGGAACCACCATGCTCCAGTCGGTTCTGCTGTTTACACAAAGTCAGCTGGAGATATAATTACTGCTCTCAAATAATTTCATGGTTTCAGTGTTTTTCCATGGAGTGATAAAGGATTTGCATTGATTTAAGAAAGCTCATCATATTTGCAGCACTAACATTCTTTTCTGGGAATATCATTGCAATGGACACTTGATTAGTGGGAAATGCTCCTGTTATGTTTTAAGTGCATCCAAACTTCATTCTAACACACAACAGCTAGATTACTTAAAGAATAAGGAAGCTCACTCTTTTATAGATACTGGACAGCAAATAGCTTCATTTTTTAAATTAGGCATTCCCCTTCCTTTATTATATTGTAAACTCCATATAATATGGTTCTATACAACAAGTGGAATTTTTATAACAAGTATTTCATGAATTCAGATACATAGAATTTATTGACTGGCACAAGTGATTATCAAAACTCAAAAATGGCTAAAAAGAGAAAAATGGATACAGTTGAATTGTTTACTTTCGCCAACCATGTTTCATTTTGTCTTTTCCAATACAGGGAGAGTCCACTCACTCCGACAGGCATTTATTCAACACTAATTAGGCTCAGTGTGCAAGGCACTGGGCCATGCTCCAGAGACACAGAATCTGAATCAGTCATGGTAATTCCCCCAGAGGACTTCACACTTTATTGAAAGACAACTCATGTAAACCAACACGTGCTCATCAAATTCCTGGTGGTTCCTCTATCTGTCCTGTGGTTATTCTAATAAGATTTCCCTCTCCTCTCCACCCAGTCATCAACCATTTGGCAAACTCATTAGATACTGACTAGTTCTCTCTGTTTGAACTACAATTGCTTTGACTTCACCACTTCAGCTTTGCATCCTCAGTGCTGAGAAGCACACAGTTGGCACAACAGTTCTTTGCTGGACTGGTAGATGCTGGAAGAACAGATGAAGGAAGGCTGTGCTAAATCTCGAATGATGGTAAAGGATGCTGGGCAGGAAAAGGGGAAAATGGGAGACAGCCGCAGAGGCTCCCACATTTTAAAATTAATTCCTCGCATCCTTTGGTGTAGACACAGCTTTAAAGACTGTAACTGCAAAATTGTTGTCTAAAGAGGTCCTCTGCTTATTCCAGGGAGTCTGTCATGACTCCACACCATTTGGGACAATTTCTGGTTTGTAGAATACTTCTTAGAAATTTCTTTTTTAATTTTCCAATTGATATATAATGATTGTCCAAGTTTATGGGGTGCAGTGTGATGTTTCAATACATGTATTCAGTGTATAATTATCAAATCAGGGTAACTAGTATATCTATCACCTCATTTATCATTTATTTGTGATGAGAACATTCAAAATCCCCACGTCCAGTTAGCCATCCACAGTGCAATAGACCACAAGCCATTATTCCTTCCCATCTGCTGAGATTTTAAACACATTGACCAATCCTTCCATGATGCTGGGGAATCTTTGTTCTTTAAGGTTTGATTTAAGTTTTGGAAACAGATCAAAGATACTTCACTCAGCAACTGTTTGCTACTTCATTCCTAATTCTTAGATTAATGCCTGGAACATAGTTTGTGAGTAGAAATGATCAATATGTGAAAATTTCTTTTACTTGCCAAATGAGCATGGCTTAAAATATTTATGCTTCTCTGTCCAAGTGACTTGTAGACTAGAGTGGATGGATATTTCAATGGAAAATTCCTGAAACTGTTTAAGGAAATATAATGGCATTTGAATAAGACCATAGCCACCCAATCTCTGAATCACTGCCGCATCACTCTTAATATGATAATTAGATATTAATCTTCTTATACTATATTTCATGTTTAAGTAGACATTTAATATATCTACTTATACACTTAGCAATGCTGGGATCAAACTCAAGCACTCAAGCAGGCTGGGCAGGTGTGCTACCACTAAACTGTAGCCCCAGCCCTTCCATATCTATTTTTATCTTTCAGTACTAAGGATTGAACCCAGGGGTGCTCAACCACTGAGCTACATCTCTGGTCCATTTTTATTTTGAGATAAGG
Source organism: Glaucomys volans (assembly GCA_020662805.1). Lineage (NCBI taxonomy): Eukaryota > Metazoa > Chordata > Mammalia > Rodentia > Sciuridae > Glaucomys > Glaucomys volans. The sequence continues at coordinate 51,220 of JAJEJO010052252.1, read as the reverse complement.
TTTTGCTAAGTTGCTGAGGTTCTCACTAAATTGCTGAGGCTGGCCTTGAACTTGTGATCCTCCTGCTCAGCCTACAGAGTCACTAAGACGTTTAAATGAACAAATGAATCGACTTTGCACCAGAGCTCTAAATGGTGGTCTGGAATATTTCTGAGAATAGAGGTAGAGCTAGAGTGGCCATGGTACATTTTTTGAAAATAATTTTGTTGTGTGTGAGTTCTAAAAGTTGGGTTCTTTCTTTAGAAAGTTCCAGAAAAAAGGAGATTTTATGTTTTTAGATTTCCTTGTCCCTGCTTCCTCTGTAGCCAAATGTCTAACTTCTGTGAAAAATGTGCCTCCTAAGTGTAAGCTTGCCAGAAGGGTCCCAGTTTCAGCACCATAGGTAAGCTCATCAGCGGGTAGCCAAACCGGAATCAGACAAAAGTAGCCGAACCAAACTTGATTGGAGTTTGCACTCCAGGGCGAATTTCCCAGCCCTCCAGGGTGAAAGTGGGGGTGCAGAGCCGGAGAAATTGTGCATGGCTTTGGCTGCCCAGGGTTTTATAGGGCTGGGATAGGCTAAAGGTCCTGCCCAGGAATATGTGAATCAGGTGGAAGTAAGGGTCAGCAGGTCTCATTCATTTGCATCTAATTGCTTCTAACGCTTGCAGTAGGTTGCCAGGTGTTCTTGCTTCCTTCCCTCGCAGCCACTTAAATCTGACCTGACAGCCTGACCTTTTTGGTGATATATAGGGCGCTGGAATCCATCTGCCTACTTCCTGCATATTAGGGGATGTTGTGGGAAAAAAGTTTTGGGGTCTGGGTCTGTGGGGCGAAGGCTATAAGGGTGCAGGAACATCTGACTCTATGTCACCCTGGCAACCTCACTCTTGCAGTTCTAGGAAAACCTGAAAGACAGGGAGCAATCATTAGTAGGAGTCCTATCACAAATATAGGAGTGAGGATGGGGGTCTTTTGAGGTTTTGAGGAAGTATTAAAGGGGGTACTTATGCCATTGACTGTTGGGGAATGGAGTCTGGTCCAAACCTGTGCAAAGAAAGCAATCTGAGATGTTATTAACTCTGGAGAGATTGAGAAGTTAAAGACTTTGGTGTATCAGAGTAAGCCATGAGAAAGGATTAGCATTAGGCTGAGTAACTGCATCAAGCTGGCATTGGATTTCCTTGTCCTGCTCCCGGATGGTTCCTGATGAAACTCAGGAACCACCTGAATGTGAACTCTTTAGATTCTAAGCGAGGCCTCGGGATGGCTGGCTGTTGCCCCTGTGTAAACTTTACCACTGACCCCCAAGGCCCAGTGTGGGGTCCAGGAGTCTTTGATGCTGATCCCCATTTCATTTCCCCAGCTGGGCTCAGGGAAATGTCCTCTGAGTGTGAATTCCTGGTCACATCCTGTGGGAAGCAGTCCTTTCTAGAAAAGGAGGCTCCACCCAACTGCTACGTTTCCTCGGCATAGAAACACCACCTGTAGGTTGGGACAGAGGCTTAAGAAAGATCAATGAGTAGTAGCAGTAATAAGGGGTTGGTGAGAAATTTTGAGTTTGGTGGGCCCCAGGGCAGTGGAAGTCCAGGACTGAGTATCCCAGAAGGGCGCTCTTTTAAGGCGGGAGACATGGTACCAAGGGGAGTGGCCCAGAAGTTTGGCCGCTGTTGGGGTGGTAAGTGTAATTGTGTGGGGCCCAGTCCAGTGAGGTTGTAGTGACTGAGGACGTAATTCTTGAAGCAAAACTGCATCACCGGGTTGAAGAGGACAATAGCTGATTCAGTCTGCGGTCCAGCTGGAGATGAGGTTGTCAATGGTGCTGGAAGGTAATGGTCTTCATGTTCCCTGAGGAGTTTGTGCAAGAGTGTGAGGTAAGGTAGATAAGATGCTAGGGGAGGGAGGTGATGGGGAGGGTTTGGTTGATTAGGAAAGGGCACCCATAGAGTAACTCAAAGGGGCTGAGGTCTAAGGGGACTCTAGGGGCTGCCCAGATTCTGGTAAGGGCCAATGGAAGGTGATTGGGCCATGAAAGTCTAAGTTCAACAGCGAGTTTAGTAAAATGATCTTTGAGAATGCCATTAGCCCTTTCCACCTTACCCTAGGATTGGGTTCATTAGGGAATACGGAGTTTCCAGGTGATATTGAGGTCCTTGGAGACCAATTGAACAAAGTGAGAGGTGAAGGCCGGACCATCATCCAACTGGATGGATGCAGGAAGTCTGAATCTGGGAATAATCTGCTCGATAAGGACGGAAGCAATGATGTCAGCAGTTTCACTTGGGGTAGCAAAGGCTTCTATCCAGCCTGAAAAAGTATCAACCAAGGTAAGTAAATAACAGAGCTTTTTATGTCTAGGCCTATGGGTGAAGTTAATCTGCCAGTCCTCTCCTGGCTGAGGGCCTCTCATCTGATGCGTGGGAAGCTTGGGTTTAATGCCCCCTTGTGAGGATATTGTGGAGCAGACCAAGCAAGCGGAGTAGATCTGCAGGAGAATGGTTCTCATTACTGGAAGGTAAAAGAGGGGTTGAAGAAACTGCAAGAGGCTTGGGGGCCAATATGAAGAGAGTTATGAATGTCCACCAACAAGCTGTAAGCTTGCTGCTTGCGAAGGGCAATTTGGTCCCCCTGGAAGATCCAGTCATCATCCCTGAAATGGCCACCCTAGGCTATTAGGTCCCCCTATTCCTGTGGAGAATATTTAGGTTTAATTGTTGCAGATAGGAATAAAATGGGGGCTGCTGAGGACTTTGTTGTTAGATCCAGTGCTATAGAGTCCACCTTGGCATTACCCATGGTTATAGTGGTCTGAGGAATTTCGTGTCCCCAGCAGTGTATAATGGCATCCTGGGATGACAGCTGAAGTGCCTCCAAGAGCTTAGAAATTAGGGAGGCATTGACCACTGGTGACCCCTTCATGATGAGAAATCCACACTCCTTCCTAATAGCTGAATGTGAGTGAGCAATCACAAAGTCATATTTGGAATCTGTGTAGATTTAACCCATTTGCCTTTGGACAGAATTAGGGCCCTAGTCAGAGCAAAAAGTTTGGCTTCTTGGGAAGAGGTCACTTCTGGAAGGCAACTGGCTTCCAGAACCGGGGCAGTGGTGACCACTGCGTAAGCTGTTCGACGGTGTCCATCCGAACCCAGCACAGAACTACCATCTACAAAAATGGTTAGGTAAGGTAAGGGAAGTGGGTAATCAAAGAGGTCTTTGTGAGGTGAGTGTAGGGCTTCCAGTACCTGTGGACAGGAATGGCTGATGGTTGAGGGAGGTGGGGAGAGTAGAAGTGTAGAAGGGTTGAGAGAAGAAGAAGAACAAAGAGTAATGGTGGGGTTTTCCATAAAGAGGAGATGAAATTCTTGGATCCGCGATGGGCTCAGGAGTGGAAGGGATTTTTGGCTTAGAAGGTCCTGCAGTCGATGAGTGGAGAACACAGTTATTGGTTGGCTTAGAGTGAGTTTTAGGGCTTCTTTAGTTAGCTCAGCTGCTGCTGCCAGTGCCTGGAGGCATGGTAGCCACACACAAACTGTAGAATCAAGTTGCTTGGAGATATATGCCACTAGTCTATAGGAAGGTCTGGTTGGTTGAGCAAGGAGGCCAGTGGCAATATTCTGTTTTTCATCAGTGAAGAGGTGGAAAGGATGGTTAGGGTTAGGGAAAGAGTGGGGGATGATGTGAGAGCATCCCTGAGTTAGCTATCATCTTAGGGGAGGTAAGGGGCCCATGAGGAGTCTCCTTTGCTGCCTGATATAGGGGTGTGGCAAGAAACGCAAAGTTAGGGACCCAATACCTAAAGAAGCCAGCCAAACCCAGGAAGGAGAGAATGTAGTCTGCCATTTCTGGTGGCTGTAATCATAGAGGGCTTGGATTCTGTCTGTTGTGAGACTCTTAGAGGTAGGAGTGAGGAGTATACCCAAATAAGTGACCGAGGAGGTGGTAACTTGGGCCTTGGCTGGGGAAACCCGATAGCCTTGGGACACAAGGAAGTTAAGGAGCTGGGCAGTGTGAGTCTGGGAGGCCTGGAGAGATGGGCTACATAAGAGGAGGTCATCCATATACTGTAGGAGTGTGCTATCTCCTAAGTCACAAGTAGCCAAATCCTGAGCTGGGGCCTGCACGAAGAGGTGGGCGCTGTCCCAGAAGCCTTGAGGTAGAACTGTCCATGCCAGCTGTCGAGAACTAAAGGATGTAGGATCTTCCCATGTAAAGGCAAAGAAATAATAGGAGTCAGGGTGAAGAGGAAGTGTAAAGAATGCATCTTTAAGATCCAAGACCATAAAGTGAGTGGTAGAAGGGGAATGTGGGAAAAAAGAGTGTAAGGAACCACTGGGTGGATGGGAATAACTGTCTCATTAATTAGGCGGAGATTCTGGACGAAGTCATAGGCTCCTGAGAGTTTACATACAGGCAATATGGGGGTGTTACAGGGGGAGTCAATAGGGATGAGGAGTAAGTAACTGGTATACGATGGGTTTAAGTCCTTCCCACTGGGTACGGGAAATAAAAAACTGAGGATGCAAAGGAAACAGTGTGTTTTCAGTTGAATAAGGACTGGCTTGGGGTGGGAGGCTATGACTGGCTTGGAGGTGTCCCAGACTTGGGGATTGACCAGGTCTGGGGGCAATGGAGGGTAGGGGGTGTGGGGGCACTAGAGAATGTAAGAGGGTGAGTACTAGTAGAGTGCCTGGGAAAAAGTTGTAAGGTGGCTCCTAGGAGCTGGAGAACATCTCTGCCTAGGAGGGAGACTGGGCAGGAGGGAATAACCAGGAAAGAGTGTTAAAAGGATATCCCTCCAGGGCACAGGCCAACTTAGCTGTTCTGCTTGGGAAGGAGGGTTTCCATCAATCCCCATGACCAAACCTGAGAAGGAAATAAAGCCGCACTGTGGGCAGGCAAAACACAATAGGTAGCCCCAGTGTCCATAAGAAAAGTATGGACTTACCCACTACCTGGAGTATTACCCTGGGCTCAGTGAGGGTGATGGGGGTCCTCCAGTCCAGGTGCCTTCAGTCTTCTGCAAATCCCAGCAACTCAAGGGAAGGGACCTCCTGGCTGGTCACACTCCCACGCAGAGGCGCTAGAGAGTGACCGGCCACAGGACAGTCACTCTTCCAATGCCCTGCTTGTTTGCAGGTGGGACATGGTTTGGTTGGAGGCTGTGGGTTTGGGCATTGACGAGCCCAGTGACCCTCACATCTCACATCCACACTTGAAGCAAGCCCCTGGCAGAGAGGATTGCTGGCCCCTCAGTGAAGTTCGTGCTGGAGCCACAGACTGCAGGGCAGCTACCAAGGCTTGGGATTGGAGTGTCACCTTTTTCTGTAAACAAGCCTGCCTGGCCAATTTAGCCATTCCTCTTGGGCATTATAGACCTTAAAGGCCATTTTCATCAGATCCACAGATAGGAGTTTGAGGGCCCTCCTCAGCTCATTTGAGCTTTTTTGTTATATTAGGGGCCGATTGAGAAATGAAATGGGTTGCTAGCACTGTAGCCCCAGAGGGAGATTCAGGGTCCATCTCAGTATATCCAGTAAGGGCCTCTGTAAGGCAGGTAAGAAATAAAGCTGGGTTCCCATCTGAATCCTGGCAATTTCCTACCTCTTGAAGGTTCCACCACCTCCCAGTAGCACCACAGACTGGGGATCAAGGCTTTAACACAGTCCCTTTGGGGACACTGGTCCAAACTAAAGTAGAAACTAGGATCATGGTTATTATCAGCAATAATTACTTCCTTCTAAACAATGACAGCCTCCTTGCACTGGAGAGTCATTTGTGTGCATGCTTTATACCTCTTGTTTCTTGGGTGTTCTTTAGGGGTGCAGGCCATGACTTCATGTATCTTATTGTCCAATTTGTGAAAAATGGTGGAATGAGACAGACATCATTACCTCCCCCCAAAAAAAATTAGCATGGAGGCAACATTCAGTCAATATTGGTGAAATGATTGATGACATGTATTAATGTAATTTTTTGAAGAAGGACAGATTGAAAAAGTATAGAATCTGTTAAAGGAAAATGACACATGAGCAAATATGGGGGAGGGATTCTTGGAAGGCACAGATGTTGCATAAAGGAAGAGAGAATGATGCCAGCAGAGAGAAAAGAGGGACTTGCTTTATTGAACTGTTAAAGACCAGCACATTTCATTTGAAATGGAAGAAAACTCCATTCTTTATTATGATAGGCACGAGAGGTTCCCAGAAGGACCATTTGGCAAAACACAGCTGATGAGTCCACTCAGGCATCTCCCTGGTCCCTCCTGTCCTCCAGCTGGGAGTCCCCTCTATGTGGACTCTGACCCCCACTCTCAGCCTTGCGGGTATCTCAAACCCTTTTTTGGGAAGTTTCATTCTCCCTCCACTTCCCCTGTGTTTACCCTTCACATCACCTCTCTCATCTCATCCACTTTCTCCAGCTCTGGAGGAGGCCCTCTATGAGGTAGGTGCTGCTTTGCTATCTCAGGTGCAATCAATAGCTGCAATCTCACATCTCTCTGCTCCCAGGTCCCAGCTTCATGGGGTGGAACTGTGAAACTCCCGGCTCAGCTTTGCTCTTTCCCAGTTTATAGTGCATCTCATATTTTTTTACCATTCAGGTCTCTCAAGTTTTTGGCCATTGGTTTCTTCCCTTTATCTCCTAATTAACTCTCCCCGTCAATTCTTTAAACCCTGACAAGTCACAACTATAGCAGAACTGAATGCACAAACCTGTGGTGTTAGGTACCTGTAGCCTCACCTGTCCTGACAGGAACCACCTTGTAGCCAGATGGCAGCACGGCAACCCGTCAGGAACCCTCACTCTCAGTGTGCAAGCAACAGGGGCTGGAGGGAGGGGAACTCAGAAAAAAGTGAGGTTCTGGGACTAGAAAAAGATGGATTAGTCTCACAAAACAGAAAGATGAGGGGGTGGGAGTGGTGGGCACTAATGCCACTGCCTGGTGTGGAGAGGCCAATGCATGCTCAGATGTGACACCTTGATGACAACATTTCATTCTCATGTAGTATTAAATGAAAGGTTTCAGGAGGCCATTGTTTTGGACTAATCTCCTGCCCAGGATTCCAACAGACCAAGCTAAACATCAAGGTGGAGTCACTCTCACTCATCTTCCACCTCACCAAGCTGAAACCAAGCTGCTTCTCTGACTTTCCAAGAAATCGGGATTAGAGGTAGCAGCCCATTTTCCCAAAGGAGCCTGTTTCAATCAACGCAATAATGAAGCTCCTTCTGCTTTACTTCTCACACAAAAGAAGTATCCTGAAATAAACCTGCTGCTAACTAATCAGTTCTTCTTCTATTGTCTGTCTCCCTCCCCCTACCTGACATGGAAAATAACTTTAACATGACCCACATATCTGCCTTCATTTTTTGTGTTTGCTTTTTTTAAGCCCTTTCTGTCCATAGAACCAATCTCTTCTGCACAGCTTATTAGGACATCTATTTTTTGGGGGGAATGAAGTGTTACCTGATGCTAAACTCTAAAATAAAGTCAATTAAGATTTATAATCTAAATTGCAATTTTGTGTTTGACAGGAGTAACCTGTTTTCAGGACCCCTTCAAAAATATCAAGTATACGCTTAAGTATACTTTAAAGTAAATAGACAATTTGAAAAAATACTAACAATAAAACCTGAGCTTTCTTAAGAGTGTAAATATACAGGAATTTATACAAGGCTTGTAATAGGTGACTCTGGGTGGGAGGGTTGGTGAAACTAATTAAGTCTAGATTTTCAAGGAATGTTGGGCCTCACCTGACAGCTGGGCTACACAAACATTTTATTTTACCAAGTACTCAGGGATCTCAGCTGTCTTAGAGCACCAGAATTTCCAGAGTAAGTCAGAGTGTCACGTGTCATTTTCTATGTGTTAAACTCTAGGGTTTAAGTTTTGAATAAACACTGGGGTCCTTTCAACATTAAGGTCTCAATTTATTACTAGTTGTAAAATAAATTTCATGGGTCATTTAAGCAAGTAATAGAATTAAATAGCAAATGCTGATGAGCACCACAGAGTAAGATTACGAAATGTTTAAGTTTTGGTTTTCTTTATATTTCTCTGTTCTGTGTGTTTGCATGTGGGCATGTCTTCTATATATGAGTGCTTTGTTTTTGGTCATAATGCCAATATTGGCTGGAGGAGATAATAAAGTTTAATGATACCATCACAAAGCAACTTTCTGATCTATAAGAATAAATTTGAATTTTAAAATATACTATACTTAATTTGCTTACAAACATTTTAGTAGTCGTAGGTTTAAAGCTAGGTATAATACAATAGGGCATAAAAAACAAATGGTGAGAACTCAAAATATGCCACCCCAAAATATGAACTTAGGCATATATTAAGAAGTTAGTCTGAGAAACTGCAAGTGGGATTAATTCCAAAAGCTGCCCGTGTGAAGGAATTTACATCTATAAAGGAAATTGATGATGTGAAGAAAACAGCCAGCCCATGAAAATAGGCTTTTCTCTCTAATATCTGCTTAGGAAAGATCTTTCCACAGGAGGAAAAGATTAGGGATCTGACCCTGGCCATGATAGGTAACAACAGATGTGGGTGGTGAAAACAGAGGGTTAAAAATATAATTTTATGGACTGAGCCTATTGTGCTGACCCCACATGATTTCTTTTGAAGAGTGATTTGCCTGAGGCCCTCTCCTGGCTAAATTCAATAGGATATTCTGCATTCCTTAGCAAATGCCCTTTTATCTGCAGGTGAAATGCAGCTTCAAAGGCTCCTCCTACCAATAACATAAGTTACCCTGAAAGGCAGGGGATGGAGAGGTGCACTTTGTGACCTTTACACAGACAAGATTCTAGGACTCAGGTAGACAGGATAATGAGAAGCAAGTCCCCCCACCATAAAATCTGTAAGAACAATCCCAATTAGAAACTGTCAAAGTGGGCAAGGTGACCCAGAATGGCCTTGGATCTTTATCTTATCATTAAATAATAAAATCTCCCTTCTGTGAGGTGAGACCATGCACAGTACAGACTTGAATGTCTGGTACAATCCTGCTGTCAGTCAAAAGCCAAGAGGTGCACATGGGCAGGACTCTGGAAAGTTCTCTGGAATCCCCAATAAAACAGGAGAGAAGGAGGGGCACATGGTCCCTCTTTTCTCTGAGATGACCCACTCTTTCTCCCTTTCTCTCTTGAAAGTATTCAGTTTTCCCTTTTTCCTATCCCTTCTAAGAAACTTATGCCTGCTACTCCGATTTGTATGAAATCCTTTTGATGTGATCCCAAAGAACAAGTGGCCATGGACCTCTAATTTGTATGGGCTCCATGGTCTCTTTGGCTTCACAGATGAACTTGCTCTGCTACACCCCAAAGATGATCACAGTTGCCTATTATCTGGAAGACTTTATCACGGTAAAAAATGGCCCTTGCTTTCTGTGCACCTCTTTCCTTCAACCTTCTCAAAACTGCCACCACTCCCTCCCTGCAGTTGTACCAGGCTCTTTCCTCACTGTTCAGCCCTACAGACTTCAACCCCATGAGACTTCCTTGGAGTCTCATGTTTTCTGTGTGGCTCCTAGGTTTTTGCATGCTAATAAATTTGTCATGGGTTTTGTCTGTTAATCTGCCTACTTTCAATATATGGCATAGACAAAAACTGTTGAACATTCAGAGGGAAAAGAAAAAAATTAAAATTTCCCTACATTAGACTGCTCCTGGATTCATTGCTCTACATATTTGCAACACTGAAAAGTGAAACTTTGATTGAGGTTAGTGAGAGCAATATATTTTCTCTAGTAGTTCCTTCTTCTTTGTCTTTCTTTTTTGGTGGTATCTATATATTTCAACTAATTGAGAGCATGTCCCATGTCCAGAACAAAAGAAGTCACATTCAGATAACTGGGCTGCTCTGGAATATGAAATTACATCACAAAGTTTTCTCTACCTTGGGGCAACAGATTCAGACTTTGTACTTCAAGTCAATCAGTCACAGACTGCAGGTTGTTCTCAGAGGTTGAGGGGTGGTGAGTGATGGGGGTGGCTTTCCATGTGAGGGGGTCTTGTTTGGCCAAGTACTGAGAAGTGGAATCAGAGGGCCTCTGTGATCCCTTAAGAGCCAGAACTTTCAGTGGAATACGTGTGCTGGCCCAGTAAACGGGGACTGGATCAGGCAGCAATCGTCTCTGTCTGATCATCTTAACTCACCTTGGTGGAGAGTCTTCCTATCCTCCTGTCACTTGCCTCTGCATAAGCTCCACTTTTCACACAAGGCACAATCACTCCTCTGTATGCACATGAGGGCTGCCTAATCATGTGCAGAATCATGGCGTCTGTTGATGAGATGTTATATTTTAATTAATACAGTCCATAAGCTCATTATCTTTTTTGGCAATCATAACTCACCAGACTTGTATTATGGACACAGATTTTGTTCCTGTGTGACTCAGTGAAGCAATATTTGTTCTGTTTTCCATTTCTAACATTATTTTTTGGACCCATGGGCAGGTCATGTCATCTTCCCCTATTAAATTTCATCTTGTCAGATTTTGCCTCTCATTTTATCCTGAGAGCCCCGGTTCAATCAACCAATGCATTGCTATCCTGTGGAGCTTTTAAAAACCCAGCCATGTAATGATTGTGCCTCTAAATTTTAATCCAGGTCCTTTCGCTTGTCTATAGAAACTTCTTTCCAGATTGACATCAGTCCCACAATCACCTTAATCATTTTTATGGTTGCAAAGCCAGCTGCGGTTCACCAATACTGTCACTCAGCTCTTGTGCCTCAATTTGCACTTAAAATAGCATAAAAGACCACATCACATTAAACACGGAACTAGTGCTATATAATACCACAGCATTTCTATAACCCAGCAGTTTAGATATCCTATTAAAATTAAACAGGGTGAGTATGCTATGACTTGCTCTGAATCTTCCTGTTCTTCATACTCATAAAATGTCCTGAGCAAAAGCTATCTTAGTTGTACTTTGCATTCACTCTCCTTACTACCTTCGAAGACAAAATCATGTCTATCCATTGGCAGCTGTTCTGAATCTCTTCCACTCTTTGCCCTTCATTAGAGATCATTGATAGGGACACACTGATTCATTCACAATTTCTTGAATGATGGGCATAGAATTCATTTTGGGCATAAGACATCAATTCATTCAGCAATACTTGGTACTGCACACGCATGTGTACACACACACACATTCACACACAACTGTTTAGCTTATCCTTCAGTTCTCTCTTATGAACGATTATTGCATTCTCTTTTCAAAGGAGGGAAAAAATAACCGTGTACTGTTACTGGGAGCCTAGCCCAGGGACCCAGCCTGGATCTCAGCTGGCTGGATTTGGCTGCCTGCCTGCATAAGAAATAGAAAAAAGATGGAAAAAGGAAAAGTGAACTTTCTGCAGTTTGATCAAACTGGGAAGAAGCAGCTAGATCACCCCTCCCCCCTTCAAGAAACAGTTACAATTAAAAAAAACAAAAACCAGGTGATACACACATTGGCAGGTCGGATGTGGGCGGCTGCAGGGGGAGGGAGCAAAGACACCTAGGAACACACTGCGCCAGAAGTGACCAATCAGATGCAGACCTGCTGATCCTTACATCCATCCACCTGGTCCACCTTTTTCTGGGAAGGACCCCAAGCCCCTTCCTCCTTGTAAAGACCCTGAGCAGCCAAAGCCATATGTGAACTTTTCCTGCTCTCCCACCCTGACTTTTACCCTGGAGGGCTGGAGATCTCCCTGAGAGCGCAAACTCTAATAAAGCTTAATTTGGCCACTTTCATCTGACTCTGGTTTGGTCATTCACTGGCAAGTTTACATTCCAACCACCAAGAGCTAATAATTTGGTCCCAAATCCACCCCAGCGAGCTTACACACATGAAGATTTATTTGGCCTGAACAGGGGACAAAGTGGGCAAAAAGCAGTAAATACACTAAGGCAGATTTCATAGCCTGTGCTAGACTGGCTGGGGCTGGGGATAATGTCCATTCTCAGCTTTCTTAGGCTGTGGGAAGCAGCCCTTCCATTTCCATCCTCAGCATGAGAAAGTTGTTCTCATTTTCAGGGGGTCCCAAATTCCGTCTATTTCACTAAATTGCTAAGTTCTTAGCTCCGATACTTATAACAAAAGCAGATTAACAAGAATAAAAAGACAATTTTTTAACATGCATATTCTACATACACATGCAAGATACTCAGGAACATCATTAAATATCAAAGAGGTAGCTTAGAATGTCAGCTTATATGATATCTTTAAATAAAAAAGAGAAGGAAGGGTGGGAAGGAGGGATGTTATAGAAAATGATCAGGAACAATACCCTAAATAAGAGTAAGGTTGTTCTGCAGATTTAAGTCAATTCCTTCTCCAAAGAAAGGAGTCTTGTGATTTAATCATTTTCTTTCTATGGTATAAGATGAGTGATACCCTTACAAATGGAGATTTCCCTTACAGATGTTTATTTTCCTTAGTAAAATATAACTCCCACTCTTTTCAGAGCTTCTTTGATCTCTGTGGTTTCTTAATTTTATCAGATCAACACAATCCTTAGGCAAAAGGGGCATATTTTGGAGTAGCATATTCTGATTTCCAGCATCTTTAACCTCCAAGTCTTGTTCAACAATGAAGCTAGTAACACAATGGTAAGATTCAGTTTTCCCTTGCCCTCAATCAGACTGTTTTCAAATATTAGGTATCTTATTGATTCATAGCTTCAGAACCATGCATAGTTCCCAGAACTGTTGGCACCAGGTTTTGCAAAAAGAAAGAGGTTTATTGTGGGACCCACCAGTAAAAAGAATTGGATGCTGTAGATAGAAAAAAACAGCTCAAATCTGCCCCAATCAGCTAGTATTTGGAAATTTATAGGAAGGGACAGGGGAGAAGCTGCTGGCTGATTAGATGGCAAGGAGGGGAAGAGTTAGGGTTCCTTTGTACCAGCCTACATAATCATGCCTCTTCACAAGTAGCTTGCACTTTTGGAGAAGGAGAGAAGCTTTGTTTAACCTGGGGGATTTTGAGCTGGAAATTATATGTGGGTATATGTTCAGGCTTTTACCAACTTCACTGTTCCAAATATAATCTATTATAATTTTTTTTCAACCATTGGTTTGGATGGTGGTCTCCTAGTCACTTACAATTGTTTCATTTTGGATCTTCCTTCGCCCCTTAAATCCCTAGTGTCATGTCATGTCCATTTCTTGTCGTGGTTTCCTGTTTGTCTCTCTCTGCCTCCTCCTTGTGGGCAATGTGGAAGCTTTCCTTTCCTTTCAGTCCAAGCCTTTCTTCATAGTTTTGATCCTCTTTCTTCTTGTCTTCTTGGCCCAGCCAGTGGATTCCCATGTTGGCTTTTCCAGCCACACACATACCTTGTCCACGTGAGAGTGTTCAAACACACACTCACGTACCCAACCTGGAGAACTAGAACCCAAGAATTCGGTTGCACTTGTTTGTAAACAATTGTCACTCAAAATGCATCATCTTTTTATACAACATCAGATGAATCTGTCTTGTCTAAAACTCTTTGATGTACCTAAATTTGCTGTCACTTTGTCTTCAAAAACAGCATACTAATCATACTAGGTGAGTGGTGGCACATACTTCTAATTCCAACTACTTGGGAGGCTGGGGCAGGAGGGTCCCAAGTGCAAGGCCAGCTGGGCAACTTGTCAAGATGCTGCCTTAAAATAAAACTTAGAAAGGGCTGGGGTCACAGCTCAGTGGTAACACACATGCCTAGGAGTGTGTGCCCTGGGTTCAATTTCTGGAACTGAAAAAATAAATAAATAAAAATAAAATAAAGTAACCTACTAAAACCCTTTCATTGTTCAGGGAACACTATGCCCATAAATAGATGTTTGCCACAAAGTCAAATTTAAGTGACCAGGTAACCCCTTTGCTTCCACTGTATTGTGTATAGACTATTTCTTTGTGTTAATGTAAGAATTAAATGAAAGTTGAGGAACAAAGGAAAGAATAGCAACTAGGAAATTCATTAATTACAGTCACGTTTACATTCTTACTGTCAGTACTATTTGAACTGAGTTCTCCTAAGTTTAAAGTAATTCTCAAAATTTTCTATTCAGATATAACATGCCCGAACTTTCCACTATGTGTGAGCAAAGAAAACTTGCATTTCTGACAGAAGATCTAACTGACTAAATCACATCGAGAAGTTCCTGACTCATGGTAAGTGCTCAGGAAATACTAATTCATATAGCATTTTTTTTTAACTTTCTCAGAATTTTCACATTTTGAGAGGTGGTCCCAAGGTTCTATTTAATGAAGCACTTTAACAACAGAACAAGATTTGCACAATGAGTTTGCTGTTTGATATTCTGTTCTATCTTACATTACCTATCATTCTTACTATAACATTTCCACAATCTACACTAGAATTGAGGATAATGTTTTAAAATGTTAATTGTTATAGCCACATCCTTGTATGTGAAGCTTTATTTAGTGAATCAATGAATAGAAAATTCATAACTTACACCCCCAAATAATCTTTTACAAAAAAGATTATCTTTGAGTTCCTCTAGGTAACCCTGCCTCCCTGCCTAGCACAGCAGCTGCCATCCCTGAAGTCTTTGATACAGGTTCAAGTTCATATAAGGAGCATAGAACAGAATTGCAATTTATATGCTGCTTCCTTTGTGTGTGTGTGTGTGTGTGTGTGCATGTGTCTGTGTGTGTTACTGAAGACTGAACACAGGGCACTCTACCACCAAGCTATATCTTCAACCCTTCTTTTAATTTTAAGGTAAGGTCTCACTAATTGCTGAGGCTGGCCTGGAACTGTGGTCCTCCTACCTTAGCCTCCATCATTGCTGTGATTATAGGCATTGACTGTCATGCCCAGGAGCATTCTGCAGCCTTTATCAAGAAAGTCTTTCTACTAAAAAAAGTCATATAATTAAGTAGCATACCTAATAATGTAGTTGATTTGCATTCTGGTCTTATTGCAACATGAATCCAGTTGCCCATAACAAAAACTCAAGATTAGCAATGGTTTAAAGACACACTTTTGATTAGCATTTCACTAAAGCACTTATTAGAACATTTTAAATAATTCACTTAAAATGTTTACTTCTTAAATGATTCAACCAATACTTACAAACTATTATCACCACCCAATACATATTCAATTGTTAATAAAAGTCTATAATAATAATTAAGTAATAAAATATGATATTTTTCTTTCTTTAGACAGATACCTTTAGTATGAATTTTATTACTGCAATTCAAAGTTTGCTTATGATTATTACATAAGTAGAGTTACATATATAACAAAAATATGGAACAACCAGTTAAATTTGGATTTCCATTAAATGCCAAATACTGTAACAGGTTCACTTCATGCTTTGACTATAAAATTTGCTGATTGACCACTGGTGGCTTTTATTTATTTATTTATTTATTTATTTATTTATTTATTTATTTATTTTCGTCTTGGGGACTGAACCACATCCCCAGCCCTTTTTATTTTATATTCATAGATAGGGTCTTGCTAAGTTGCTGAGGCTGTTGATCATCTTGCCTCAGCCTCACAAGCTGCTCAGATTACAGGCTCATGCCACTGAGCCAGCTGGTGCCCAGCTGGTGGCTTATTTTAAAACTGACTTTCCCCCCTCTTTTCCCTCTTCCCTTCCCCAACCATGGGGGAAACAAGATCAATGTTCTTTCTGTCCTAAGGTGAAGTTATCTGCCCTTCCACTGACTGTAACTTGAGAAACTCCATGCCTGGAAATTGGAGCACCTCCTTTGAGAATCTAAGTTAAACACTCATTACGTCTAGTGATAATGACCCTTGAAAAACAGCCCTTGCCTCCCCCTCTTGAAAGCCTCTGTTCCCCCTGGAAGGTAGAATGGCAGCCTCTATGATGTGAATCCTTTGATTTTCTCCTTTGCTAGCAAACCGTTAAAACTTATTTTACCTGTTTTTCAAAACACCCTTGCTATAGGATTGGCACTGGGAATGGAACTGAGCTTTCGGTATCAACACTAATTTGTAAAGACAAACCTACACACGGATATAAATTAACTCTCCAGATTTGATTCTTTACAGTATCCTAAGTGGTCAGTGGCCACTGAAATATCTTTTCCTCCCCACATCTCTGAATTTAGCTTCCTGAATTGACAAGGAAGTTTAGTTAGTTGGAGAATGATGGTTAAATTTTGAAAATTTCCATGAGGAGGAATTTACTGTTTTATACCCATTGATCTTAATATGGCAGGTAACTAAAGAGCTTCTTTTTCAATATTATTCATCATGAAATGATGAAGCTGATAGGCAGTTGAAGCAAAGAACATTTTTGATTGCATAATGAGTTGGGGCATATTATTAATAACTATTTTACCTACATTAATTACAGAAGCTTTATTTCTTCTCCTGGGTTTCAAAATAGATAATGGGTTTTCAGATTTTTTTCTCAATTTAGAAATGCATTTGAATGAAATATGGAACATAGAAATTTGGCAAGATTTAAACTAATGGTATCAGTCAATCATAATTAAGAGTAAGTAGAAATGAGATCATTTTAATTAACTTATGTATATTTACTTATTTTAAAATATTTACTATGCAATAGACCATTCCATATATTTTGTTTAAAGCTTATAAGAACAGACAGAATGTAAACAACAGTGACTTGGATTGGAACTGGCTGTGTCTGCCATAGAAACCACACTCGGAGCTAGGCTGCCTCTCTCCTCCTTTTCCTCAGCTTGGAGCAGTAGCTGGTTTGGATGTTCCATTGGCACTGGCTGGAAGTCCTCATTTCCTTTCTCAGTTCCCTACATATTATCCCAATAAAATTTTTAATACATGGTATGGTCATGTTTTCCATATTTCTCTGTATCTTCATATTAGTTTTGAGTCTGTTCTTGGATAATAAATAAAATTTTCATGGCAATCTTATAGAATAGGAATCTGTGGCTACATGGCCAGTCTTTGAATATCAATGGAAACCAAAGCCCCAAATATCTAACTTTATTCAAACAACACAAAACTCAGTACATTGCATTTGGTGGTTATTTATCTGTAGGTGCTGGGGATTGAACCTAGGGAGATTAACTACTGAGATATATCCTCAGTCCCCCATTTAAAAACAAAAAATTTGAGGCAGATCTCACTAAGTTGCTGAGACTGGCTTTGAAATTGTGATCCTCCTGCCTCAGACTCTCAAAATAGCTGAGATTACAGGCATGCACTATCACACCAGGCTTTAGTTCACCCACATCAAGAAGTAAAATAGCTAGCCAGGCATGGTGGCACACGCCTGTAATCCCAGATGATTCGGAGGCTGAAGCAGGAGGATCATGAGTTCAAAGTCAGCCTCAACAACTTAGCAAGGACTTAAGTAACTCAGTGAGATCCTGTCTCTAAATAAAATATAAACAATGTTAGCATCTGCATATCAGAGAACACATTTGGCCTTTGGTTTTCGGGGATTGGCTTATTTTACTTAGCATGATATTCTCCAGTTTCATCCATTTACTAGTGAATACCATAATTTCATTCTTATTTATGGCTGAGTAATATTCCATTATGCATATAAACCTTTGAGTATAAATCAAGGTGTGGGATAACTGGGTCAAATGGTGATTAAATTCCAAGTTTTCTGAGGAATTTCCATACTACTTTCCAGAGTGGTTGCACCAATTTGCAGTCCCACCAGTGATGTATGAGTGAACCTTTTCCCCCACATTCTTGACAGCATTTGTTGTTACTTGTATTCTTGATAATTGTCATTCTGACTGGAGTGAGATGGAATTTCAGTGCAGCTTTAATTTCTCTAATTGCTAGAGATGTTGAACATTTTTTTCATATTTTGGTGACTGATCATATTTCTTCTTCTGTGAAGTGCCTTTTCAGTTCCTTTGCCCATTTATTAATTGGGTTATTTGTTTTTCTTGGTGTTAAGTTTTTTGAGTTCTTTATATATCCTGGAGATTAATGCCCTATATGAGGTGCAAGTGGCAAAGATTTTTTTCCCATTCTGCTAGCTCACAATAAGCAGGGAGGGTTAGGGAAGAAGAGAGGTACTTTGGATTAGACAAAAGGGAATGAAGGGAAGGGAGAGGGAATGGGAATAGGAAAGATGGTAGAATGAACCAGACATCACTATCCTATGCATATATGATTACACACCAATGTAATTCTACATCGTGTACAACCAGAAGAATGAGAAGTTATACTCCATATATGTACAATATGTCAAAATGCATTCTACTGTCATGTATTGGCAGACTTACGAGTGTCTTTGAGACATAAATAATAACAAATTGCTGAACCAGTTAGTTTGCATATCTTCAGATTCGAGATAAAATGCCAAATTAATTTCCAAAATATTTGATCCAATTTACACTATCAACAACAGAGTATGAATTCCCATTTTTCTGCAAGCTTGTCATTCCAAAATATTTCCAGCTTTCAGAATTTTGCCATTTTGGCAAGGTTTGCAATTACATTTCATGATTTGAATGTTCCTTTGCCTCATTATTACTAAAATTTGTCATTGTATCATTTGTTAGAAACAAAAAGAGCTGGGGATGTTGCACAGAGGTAAAGTGCCCTGGGTTCTATCCCTGGTAGTAGTAGTAGTAGTAATAGTAGTAATAATAATAAATAAGATAACTAGGATGCTAAAATCTCCTTATATAATCCTCTGAGTCTTACCTAGCAATTAGCTTCTCCAATATTCACCATGTTTTCATGTTTAACTCCATACATTAGTTGCTCCCCAGTTTGAATGTTTTATAAATTGAAAGATACTTTATGTTTTTGCCATAGTTAGTTCATGCTGCCATAATAAAAGACCTTGGATTGGGTTCTTATAAATAGCAGAAATTTATTTCTAACAGTTCTAGAAGCTGAAAGTCGAAGATCAAGTTACTGCCAGAGTCAGACCCACTTCTTGATTCATAGATGACCCCTTCTTGCTGTGACCTCCCATGCTGGAAGGGGCAAAGCAGAGCTCTGGGGCCTCTTGGACCTAATTCTATTCACGAAGGCTCTACCCCTGTGACTTAATCTCATCCTGAAATATCATCTTGGGAGTGAAAGATTGAACATGAATTTTAGGGGGATTTAAATATTCATTCCTTTGCAAATAGTTTCTTTACTCAACACTGTGTTTGTGAAATCCATCCATATGGCTGCATGTAGTAGTTTCTGCATTTTGGCTTCTGTGCAGTATGCTGTGGGAGAAATGTACCACCTTCAGTAAATATAATGTTGTCAGGTTTTATCTACTACATACAATATGATCATGAAATTCTTTAATACCTGTGAGGCATAAGAGGCATTAAGTATTAGAGTAGGTTTTATGTCTAGAAATCTAAATATAAAATGAAAGAGAAGATCACTGAGGGTTCTCCAAGAAAAAAGAAAGCAAGAACTGGACTACTTCTTGACTTTTCCATTTCCATTTGTATTTTAGAATTTATTTGTAAAAAGATATCCTCGATTGTGTTATGATTAGGATGGCATGAATCTATAGATTAACTGAAGAGGATTGACTTTCTATAATATTTAGTTTGCAAATCCAGGGACATGGATCATCACTTTTTATTTATTAAATATTGTTTTATGTTGCCTCTTAGAAATCTTACATATTTTCATTGGATTTATTCCTGGGAACTTAAAATTTGCTGATGCTGCTTTGTGTTGTAACTTTAAAAAACTACTTTTTAATTACTTCTTTAAATTTATTAAAACAGTTACTATTAGCATGCTGACATTTTATGTAACACTTGTCCTTAATTTTTGTATAAATTCTAATATTCTACTTATAAATTCTTTTGGAATTTGACTTGCAAAGAGTATTTCCTTATAAGTGTCATTTCTTTCTCTCACCTTATTGCATTGTCTATGACCACCCAGCATGGTTGAATAGATGTTATGATCTAAAGCAATTTTTTACTATTCGTGACATTGTAGGTAAAGATTTCAGTATACCAACATTAAGTACAATGGTTGTTGTAGAATTTTTGTATGTATCCTTTTTCAAATTAAGAAAATTCTCCTTATCAAAATTGTTTTTCTGCATCTATTGCAAAGATTATATTATTGATTATATTATTTTTTCTTTGGCAGTGTTAGTGAATGGTGACTTGTTTCTCGATTTCCAACTTTGTACTTGGGGAATACTTACATTAAACAAAAATTACAGAAGGCTACTATTTTGAATTAAGCTTCTACACTAAATCCCAACAAACCAGAATAAAAATTCAAAATGAAGTCACTTACACTAAAATTCCATGTCAGCAAACTGAAACAAAGTTGTTATCTGACCTTCTGAGAAGTCAGAATAGAGTTAATGCTGAATTTCCCAACAGACCAGTTTCAGATGGCATGATAATGCAGTTCCTTTAATCCTTACCAGAAAAAACATAATAACCCAGTGCAGCATTAAGTTAAACAATCAGTTTTCTATTGTTAGGTTTTTCTGTTCTTGCCCTACAGGAAAGTAACTTTGCAATGACCAGCCTGCTCTTTGTTCCTTATTTCTGCTTTCTTCAGACATTATCTGTCTATGAAACTGAACTCCTCTGCCCAGAACATTGAAACACTCACTCTTTTATGAACTGTTGCCTATTCTACAATTACAGATAAAGTCATTAAGATTTTTTGAAGTTATGTGGTTATTTTGACATACTAACTTGGTTGTCTTTTGACATATGTAACTTAATTGAGTTATTCTTTTTGTATTACAATATGTAATTTGTTTTGCTAACCTTTTTTCTTTCTTTGTTCTTCCCTCTCTCTCTTTTTAAAATTTGTTCTAATTAGTTAAACATGACGGCAGAATGCATTTTGATTAATCATGCCCAAACTGAGCACAACTTTCCATTTCTCTGGTTGTACATGATATAGAGTCACACCATTCTTGTGATCATATATCCTCATAAGGTAATGATGTCCATTGCATTCCACCATCTTTCCCATCCCACACCGCCCCCCCTCACTTGCCTCTGCCCAATCCAAAGTTCCTCCATACTTCTCTTGTCCCCCACCCCATTACGGATCAGCATCCACTTATCAGAGAAAACATTTGGCCTTTGGGTTTTGGAGATTGGCTTATCGTGTTAGCATGATATTCTGCAACTCCATCCATTTACTTGCAAATGCCCTAATTTTTTCTTCTTTAAGGTTGAGTACTATTCCATTGGATATATACACCATCATTTCTTTATCCATTCATCTATTGAAGGGCATCTAGGTTGGTTCCACAATTTAGCTATTGTGAATTGAGCTGCTATAAATGTTGATGTGGCTACATCACTATAGGCTGCTGATGATAAATACTTTGGGTATATGTCAAGGAGTGGAATAGCTGGGTCAAATGGTGTTTCCATTCCAAGTTTTATGAGGAATCTCCACACTGCTTTCCAGAGTGGTTGCTCCAATTTGCAGTCCCACAAGCAATGTACAAATGTACCTTTTCCCCCACATCCTTGCCAATACTTATTGTTGCTTATATTCTTGATAATTGCCATTCTGACTAGAATGAGATGATATCTTAAAGTAGTTTTGATTTGCTAGAGCTGTTGAACATTTTTTTCCACATATTTGTTGATCAATTATAAACTTTCTGTGAAGTGTCTGCTGTTCCTTAGCCCATTTATTGATTGGGTTATTTTTATTTTTGGTGTTAAGTTTTGTGAGTTCTTTATAAATCCGGGAGATTAATGCTCTATCTGAAGTGCAAGTGGTAAAGATTTTCTCTCACTCTGTAGGCTCTCTCTTCACATTATTGATTGTTTCCTTTTGAGCAGAAGCTTTAGAGTTTGAATCCTTCCCATTTATTGAATCTTGATTTTATTTCTTGTGCTTTAGGAGTCTTGTTAATGATGTCTGGTCCTAAACTGACATGATGAAGATTCGGCCTCCTTTTTCTTCTATTTGTTGAAGGGTCTCTGGCCTAATTCCTAGGCTCTTGATACACTTTGAGTTGAATTTTATGCAGGGTGAGAGATAGGGGCTTAATTTCTTTTTGCTGCATATGGATTTCCACTTTTCCCAGCACCATTTCTTGAAGAGGCTACCTTTTCTCCAGTGAATGTTTTGGCACCTTTGTCTAGTAAGAGATAACTGCATTTATGTGGGTTTGTCTTTGTGTCTTCTATTCTATACCATTGGTTTACCTGTCTAGTTTGGATTCAAATACCACGACATTTTGTTACTATAGCTCTGTAGTATAGTTTAAGGTCTGGTATTGTGATGCCTCCTGCTTCACACTTCTTACTAAGGTGTGCTTTGGCTACTCTGGGTCTCTTATTCTTCCAAATGAATTTCATGATTGCTTTCTCTAGTTCTGTGAAGAAGGTCATTGGGATTTTAAATGGAATTGCATTGAATTTGCATAGTGCTTTTGGTGGTGTGGCCATCTTGACAATATTAATTTTGCCTATCCAAGAACATGGGAGATCTTTCCATCTTCTAAGGTTTTCTTTAATTCTTTCTTTAGTGTTCTGTAGTTTTCATTGTAGAGGTCTTTCACCTCTTTTGTTAGATTGGTTCCCAAGTGTTTTATTTTTTTTTGAAGCCATTATGAAAGGGGCAGTTTTCTTAATTTCTCTTTCAGAGGATTCATCACTTATAAATATAAATGCATTTGATTTATGGGTGTTGATTTTATACCCTGTTACTTTGCTGTATTCATCTATTAGTTCTAGAAATCTTCTGGATTCTCTAAATATAGAATCATGTCATTGGCAAATAGTGACAGTTTTAGTTCTTATTTTCCTATTCATATCCCTTTATTTTCTTTCATCTGTCTAATTGCTCTGACTAGAGTTTTAAGGATGATGTTGAATAGAAGTGGTGAAAGAGCACATCCTGGTCTTATTCCAGTCTTTAGAGGGAATGCTTTCAATTTTTCTCCATTTAGAATGATGTTGGCCTTGGGCTTAGCATAGACAGCCTTTATAATGTTGAGGCATGTTCCTACTATCCCTATTTTTTCTTGTGTTTTGAACATGAAGGGTGCTGTATTTTATCCATCTCAAAAGATGCTTTTTCTGCATCTATTGAGATGATCATATGATTCTTATATTTAAGTCTATTGACATGATGAATTAACATTTATTGATTTCTGTATGTTGAATCAACCTTGCGTCCCTGAGATGAACCCCACTTTTTAATAAATTTTTGTATGTGATTTGTCAGAATATTATTAAGAATTTATGCATCTATGTTCATCAGGGATATTGGTCTGATGTTTTCTTTCCATGATGTGTCTTTGTCTGCTTTTGGTATCAGGGTGATACTAACTTCATAGAATGAGTTTGGAAGGGTTCCCTCCTTTTCTATTTCATGGAATACTTTAAGGAGTAGTGTGGTATTAGTTCCTCTTTCAAGGTTTTGAGAATTCGGCTGAGAATCTGTCTGATCCCAGACTGTCCTTGGTTGGTAGGATTTCGATGGTGTCTTCTATTTCATCACTTGTAATTGACCTGTTTAAATTGTGTATGCCCTCCTGATTCAGTTTGGGCAGATCCTATATCTCTAGAAATTTGTTGAAGTCTTCAACATTTTTCTATTTTGTTGGAGTATAAATTTTCAAAATAGTTTCTAATTATCTTCTGTATTTCAATAGTGTCTGTTGTGATATTTTCTTTTTCATCACAAATTTTAGTTATTTTAATGTTCTCTATCCTTCTCTTCATTAGTGTGGCTTGGATTTACCAATTTTATTAATGTTTTCAAAGAACCCACTATTTGTTTTGTCAATTTTTTGAATTGTTTCTTTTGTTTCAATTTCATTGATTTTAGCTCCGACTTTAATTATTTCCTGTCTTCTACTACTTTTGGTGTTAATCTGTTCTTCTTTTTCTAGGGATTTAAAATGCAATGTTAGGTCATTTATTTGTTGGCTTTTTATTCTTTTAAAGAGTAAACTCAATGCAATGTAATTTCCTCTTAGTATTGCTTTCATAGTGTCCCCGAAATTTTGATATGTTGTATCATTATTCTTATTTTACTGCTAATAATTATTTTATCTTCTCCCTGATGTCTTCTATCCTTGCATCATTGAGAAGCATATTATTTAGTCTCCAGGTGTTGGAGTAGCTTCTATGTTTAATTTTATCATTGTAGTTTCTAATTTCAGTCCATTATGATCTTACAGAGCACAGGGTTATCTCTATTTTTCTGCGTTTGCTAAGAGTTGCTTTGTGGTATAACATATGGTCTATTTTAGAGAAGGATCCATGTGCTGCTGAGAAGAAAGTGTATTCACTCATTGAGGATGGAATATTCTATATATGTTTGTTAAATTTAAATTATTCATTGTAGTTTTGAATTCTATAGTTTCTTTGTTTAGTTTTTTTTTTTTTTTTTTTTTTTGGAAGATATATCCAGTGGTGAGAGAGGTGTGTTAATGTCACCCAGTATTATTGTATTGGGGTCTATTTGATTCCTAAAACTGAGAAGGATTTGTCTGATGCACATAGATGCTCCATTGTTTGGGGCATATATATTTATGATTATATGTCTTACTGATGTATGGCTCCTTAAGCAGTCTGAACTGTCCTTTGTCCCTTCTGACTGATTTTGGCTTGAAGTTCACTTTATCTGATACAAGGATGGAAACTCCTGCTTTTTTATGCAGTCCGTGTGCGTGGTATGTTTTTTCCCATTCTTTCACCTTCAGTCTGTGGATGTTTTTTCCCATGAAATGCGTTTCTTGAAGGCAGCATATTTTGGGGTTTTTTTAAAATATCTAATCTGCCAGTTTGTGCCTTTTAATTAACAAGTTCAGGGCTATTGTTGAGATATGATTTGTATTCCTGGTCATTTTGGTTTATTTTTGGTTTTGTTAACATTTTCATTTGGGTTTTCCATATAGTTCCTAGAAGGATTGGCTTGGATTTCAAGATTCTTAGCATTCTTATGATGTTCTTTTCAGGGATTCATACTCAGTTTATGCTGAACTCAATATAAATTGAGAAATGATACCTCATACTCTATTTTCTAAGTGAGATTTGGTAAATTAGCATTGTATGTTCCTAAATCATTGGTACAATTTATGATTAAAACCCAGTGGATTTTTATTTTACTTGTGAGAATGCTTTAGATAATTTATTCAATTTATTTTATAGGAAACAACTTTCAGATTTTGATTAATCGAGTTAATTAAATATTTTTGCTCTTCTAAAATTTATTAAATCATGAGTATAAAATTCTTCATATTATCATTTTATCATCTTTTAAGGCTTATTGGACTTTATAAGCAGTATCAAGAGTTATAACTAAGCTATTCTTTAGGAGATAACCCTGATATTGTTAATTTTGCCTTCTTTTACCTATTCATGATCAGTCTATTTAGTGGCTTATCAATTTTATTAGTTTCTTCAAATAATTGTCTTTTGTTATTATTTTATATTTGTTTTTTTCCTTTGTTTTACTCTGATCTTTTATCATTTCCTTCCTTCTACTATCTTCAGTTTTAATGTGTTGGGTTTTGTTTGTTTTAATATGTTTCATTATGGTAGATTTTTGAGGCATAAGTTA
Organism: Glaucomys volans; assembly: GCA_020662805.1. Classification (NCBI taxonomy): domain Eukaryota; kingdom Metazoa; phylum Chordata; class Mammalia; order Rodentia; family Sciuridae; genus Glaucomys; species Glaucomys volans. Next base: position 25,743 of record JAJEJO010052252.1, on the reverse strand, counting down.
AATCCCTGGCCTTTGCCTTTTCCCCGTTTATGCCTTTAAAGATGAGCATTCTTTCTAAACATGACTTTAGCTACTCCTATCATTTTGAAATATTTCACTATAATTCACTTCAAAATATTTTCTAATTTCAATTCTGTTATCTGACCTATAAATTATATAAATTATAACATATAATTATAAATTATATAAATTATTGTAATTTATCTTCCAAAACAGGACTTGCAATCTCTTGTTTTTAATTTCTTCCCTTTAATTTTATTATTTTCACTGTGGTCAGATCCTACTCTGCATCAAACCGAGTTTTAATTGGATGAATCTTGCTTTATGACTCAGCATATGATCAATTTCAGGAAATGCTTCGTTTGCAACTGAATAAAATATGTGTTTTGGCTCAGCTGTGTCCAGTCAGCTGTCAGTTAGGTCAGCTTGGTTAATAGTGCACTTCAAATCTATTATACACTTATTGATGTTCTTTTCTCTGCTTGTTCTATCATATGCCAAGAGATGTGTGCTGAAATTTCTTCTTATTGTAATTGTTGACTTCTCTGTTTCTTTTCATTTTATGAATATTTTTCAAATACATTATGAAGCTATGTAACTAAGTGCCTACAAATTTAGAACTTCCTTCCATCTTCCTCATTTTATCACAATGACATTTCCTTCTTCTCCTCTATTTTGTTGCTTTAGTATTTGTTTCCAATTAATTGTAGTCACACCAACTCTCTTTCTCCACCCTTTTATTTTTCATCTTTCTGCATCCTGATGGAATTTAGGTGTGTGCAGGCATGTGTGTGTTTTAAATTTTAAAGTTGATCTGACCATCTTTGTAATATTTTGTTTGCTTGTTTTATTGAAATATCACTTACATGAATGAAAAATCACAAACATGCAGCTTGATGAATATTTATAAATGGAATACATCTGCATCACCAACATTTGAAAAATGAAGGAACAAAATAGCACTGATATCCAGCTTCCCCTTCCAGCCATTGCCCTCCCACACCCTAAAAGAAGGTGCCGGTTGGATTGTGGGTGTCAATTACTCTTCTCTCCAGGGTTTTCATATCATCTCACTGTTTCTTTCAGAGATGCATTCCTATGGAGGGTCTTGGTCTCCTCAGCACTGGGAAACTGCAGTAAGCTCCACTTTTGTCTGATTATCTCTTTGACCATCCAGGCAGTACAGCTTCAGACTTCATCAGCTGTCCTGTGGGGGTAAGTGACTCACCAGTTTCTTCTTTCATCATTCCTGTGTATTATAAATGCTAAAGCTCTGCTGATTCTCTGTCTTCTGCAGCAGCCCTCTGTGAGGTCAAGTTCAAGTTCAGATTCACAGCCTCTGGCTCTGCTCAGAATCAGTAAGTGAAGTCAATGAAAAGAGAGTCAAAGAGCCTCAGCTCACCTCTGAAAGTTTCTCTTCTTTATGAAACTTTCGTTCTTCCAGTTCTTGTGGGAGCAGATTTCAAAATAATATGAATTTTTCATTTAATCAGTTGTTCTCCTTGGGATTTAGGCTGCCACGAATGATTTCATCTTACCTAAAAGCAGAAGCATGTACATTTCCTAGCTTTGTCCTGTAACAGGACATATTTGGTTTTAACCTTCCAGCCTTCTGAATATTGTTTGTCCCTCCTGTTAACAGTTTCATTTCTCTCAGACTTTGTCTTTTAAATTATGTGGGCATTTTTATCATTCTATTTTTTTCTTATTTCCAATACTATTGACTTGCTGGTTATATATTTCTACTGTTAACTAGTTAATCTAAGCATTATCATATGATTTTACTACATTTTAAATAATGAAGGCCCTTCATAAATTTAACATATGAATTCTCCTGCATCCACTTATTTCTGTAATTTAATTCTTTTATAATTTAAATATTTTGATGCTATCATTGTATTTCCTTTCTACACATATTTATTCATTCTGTTGCTTTTTCTGGCATCTCTCAGCTGCCATCTGGGACCACTTGCCTTTCTGCCTGAATTTCATCATGAATACATCCATTAGTGCAGGTCTGCTGGTGACAAATTATTTTGTGTTTTGTTTGTCTGAAAATGTTCTTACTTCAATTCCAGTTTCAAGAGATATTTTCACTGCATGTAGAATTCTGAGATGAGGGCTATGTTTTTCAGCAGTTTGAAGATATTTTATTGTCTTTTAGTTTCCTGGTTTTCTGTTGAGGAGTCAGATATTGTTGTTATTGCCCTTTTGAAAGAAAGTGTCTTTTTCATGAGATACTTCTACAGTTTTTTTTTCCTGTGGTTTGAAAACAGTTTTATTAGGATTTGCCAAGGCATAGCCTTTTTTTTTAATTTAAATTTTTGATTCATTGAACACAAATGGAGTACAGCAATTGTTTCTCTGGTTGTACACAAAGTAGAGTCACCCCATCTGTGCATTCATACATGTCCACAGGGCAATGATGTCTGTCACACATACTGTTATTATTCTTACCCCCCAACCTCAACCCCAACCCTTCCTTCCCCCTATGCTCTCTATCCTTTCTCAATTCTTGCCATCATTCCACCCCACATTATGCATCATCATTCACTTATTAGAGAGACCATTCGGCCTTGGGATTTTTGGGACTGGCTAATCTCACTTAGCATAATAGTCTCCAACATCATCCATTTACCTACAAAAGCCATAATTTTATTCTTCTTTATGGCTGAGTAATATTCCATTGTGTATATATGCCACAGTTTCTTTATCCATTCATCTATTGAAGGACATCTAGGTTGGTTCCACAATCTAGCTATTGTGAATTGAGCAGCTATGAACATTGATGTGGCTGCATCCCTGTAATAATCTGATTTTAAGTCCTTTGGGTGTAGGCCAAGGAGTGGGATAGCTGGGTCAAATGGTGGATCCATTCCAAGTTTTCTGAGGAATCTCCACACTGATTTCCAGAGTGGCTGCACCAACCTGCACTTCCACCAGCAATGTATGAGTATACCCTTATCCCCACATCCTCGCCAACACCTGTTGTTGCCTGTATTCTTAATAAAAGACATTCTAGTTGGGGTAAGATGAAATCTTAAGGTGGTTTTGATTTGCAGTTCTCTTATAACGAGGGATGTTGAACATTTTTTCATAAATCTGTTGATTGCTTGTAGATCTTTCTCTGTACGGTGTCTGTTCATTTCCTTGGCCCATTTATTGATTGGGTTAATAGCGTTCTTGGTGTAAAGATTTTTGAGCACTTTGTAGATTCTGGAGATTAGTGTTCTATCTGAAGTGTGTGTGGCAAAGATTTTCTCCCACTCTGAAGGCTCTGTCTTCACATTGCTGATTGTTTCCTTTGCTGAGAAAAAGCTTTTTAGTTTGACTCTATCCCAATCATTGATTCCTGCTTTTATTTCTTGCACTTTGGGAATCATGTTAAGGAAATCTGGACCTAGGCCAACATGATGAAGATTTGGACCTATTTTCTATTCTATTAGGTGCAGGGTCTCTGGTCTAATTTCTAGGTCCTTGATCCATTTTGAATTGAGTTTTGTACAGCGTGAGAAATATGGGTTTAGTTTCATTTTGCTGCATATGGATTTCCAGTTTTCCCAGCACCATTTGTTGAAGGGGCTGTCTTTTCTCCATTGTATGCTTTTGGCTCCTTTTTCAAGTATGAGAAACTTGTATTTATGTGGGTTTGTTTCTGTGTCCTCTATTCTGTACCATTGATCTACCTGTCTATTTTGGTGCCAATACCATGCTGTTTTTGTTACTATTGCTCTGTAGTATAGTTGAAGGTCTGGTATTGTGATAACCCCTGCTTTGCTCTTCTTGCTAAGGACTGCTTTAGCTATTCTGGGTCTCTTATTCCTCCAAATGAATTTCATGATTGCTTGCTCTATTTCTATGAGGTCCCTCAATGGGATTTTAATTGGAATTGCATTCAATTTGTATAGAGCTTTTGGAAGAATGGCCATTTTGACAATATTAATTCTGCCTATCCCAGAACATGGGAGATCGTTCCATCTTCTCAGATTCTCTTTACCTTCTTTCTTTAGTGTTCTGTAGTTCTCATTGTAGAGGTCTTTCACATCTTTTGTTAGATTGATTCCAAGTATTTTATTTTTTTTGAGGTTATTGTGAATGGGGTAGTTTTCCTGATTTCTCTCTCAGAGGATGCATCACTTATGAATAAAAATGCATTAAATTTGTAAGCATTAATTTTATATCCTGCTACTTTACTGAATTCATTTATGAGTTCCAGAAGTTTTCTGGTGGAATTCTTAGGGTCTTCTAAATAGAGAATCATGTCATCAGCAAATAGGGATAGTTTGAGCTCTTCTTTTCCTATTCGTATTCCTCTAATTTCTTTGGTCTATCTAATTGCTCTGGCTAGAGTTTCAAGAACAATGTTGAATAGTAGTGGGGAAAGAGGGCATGCCTACCTTGCTCCAGTTCTCAGGGGGAATGCTTTCAATTTTTCTCCATTTAGAATGATGTTAGCTGTGGGCTTAGCATAGATAGCCTTTACAATGTTAAGGAATGTCCCCACTATCCCTATTTTTTCTAGTGTTTTGAGCATGAAGGGGTGCTGCATTTTATTAAATGCTTTCTCTGCATCTATTGAAATAATCATGTGGTTCTTGACTTTAAGTCTGTTGATGTGATAAATTACATTGATTGATTTCTGGATGTTGAACCAAACTTGCATCCCCAGGATGAAACCCACCTTATCATGGTGCACTATTTTTTTAATATGCTTTTGTAAGCGATTCGCTAAAATTTTGTTAAGAATTTTTGCATCTGTGTTCATTAGGGATATTGGTCTGAAATTTTCTTTCCTCCATGTGTCCTTCTCTGGTTTTGTTATCAGGGTGATATTACCTTCATAGAATGAGTTGGGAAGGGTTCCATCCTCCTCTATTTCATAAAATACTTTGAGGAGTATTGGAATGAGCTCTTCTTTGAAGGTCTTGTAGAACTCAGCTGTGAATCCATCTGGTCCTGGACTTTTCTTTGTTGGTAGGCTTTTGATGACTTCTTCTATTTCATTGCTTGAAATTGATCTATTTAAGTTGAGTATGTCCTCCAGATTCAGTTTGGGTGGCTCATATGTCTCTAGGAACCTGTTAATGTCTTTGAGGTTTTCTATTCTGTTGGAGTATAAATTTTCAAAGTAACTTCTAAGTATATTTTTTATTTCAATTGTGTCTATTGTAATGTTTCCATTTCAATCACAAATTTTAGTAATTTGGAGTTTCTCTCTCCTTCTCTTCATTAGCCAGGCTAAGGGTTTATCAATTTTGTTTATTTTTTCAAAGAACCAACTTTTTTTTTTGTCAATTTTTTGAATTGTTTCTTTTGTTTCAATTTCATTGATTTCACCTCTGATTTTGATTATTTCCGGTCTTCTACTACTTTGGTGATGATCTGTTCCTCTTTTTCTAGGGCTTTGAGCTGTAATGTGAGGTCATTGATTTGTTGACTTTTCATTCTTTTATTAAATGCACT
>JAJEJO010052252.1:0-15280 GCA_020662805.1 Glaucomys volans | reverse complement strand
TGTTGAGTTACAATTTGGTCCATTTTGCCTGGAGGTGGAACTCTATTAGGTGGATATTTATGCAGTACACATCAGGTGCCCTAAATATAAGAAGGAAGCAATTATAGAAGTGAATACAGAAATAGGTGGCAACGTGATAGTAGGAGACTTCAGTACTCAACTTTCAAAAATGGATAAAACATGCAGAAAAAAGATTGATAAGGAAACTGAGGACTTGAACACACTAAAGACTAATTGGGTCTAATGGTCATATACGAAATACAGCTTGCAATAACAATAGGATAAATATTCCTTCCAAACATTTCTGGAATATTCTCCAGGATAGGCCACATATTGGGCCATAAAACAAATTTTAACATATTTTAAAAGATTGAAATCGTACATTGAGTTAGTCAGTTTTCCATCACTTTGACAAAATACCTGAGACAATCAGTTTATAAAGGGGAAAGCTTTATTTTGGCTTAAACTTTTGGAGATTTCAGTTAATGCTTGGTTGGTTAAAGGGTTTGGACCTGTGATGAGGCAGTACATCTCAGAGGAGTGTGAGTGGTGGAGCAAGCTGCTCACTCCATGGTGGCTCGGAAAAAAAGTGAGAGGCAGAGGAGCAGTTGGTCTCCCAACATCTTCCTCTGGGCACACCCTTCCTGACCAATTTCCTCTCATTAGACCCCACCTCTGAAAGGTCCTCCCACATCCCCAAAGACATTAAGTGCTGAAGATTAAGTCTTTGAACCTTTGAGGGATATTTAAGATCCAACTATTACATAGAGAGCATCTTTTATGATCAGAATGGAATAAAAGTAGAAATCAACATGAACAATGGAAAATTCAGATATATGTGGAAGTCAGACAACACATTCTTAAACAACCAATGAGTCAAAGAAGAAATTAGAAGGGAAACTAGAAAATATCTTGAGATAAATGAAAGCAAAAACACAATAAAACAAGGTTTATACAATAAAGTGAAAGGAATACAAGTAGGAATGTTCATACTGTCCCATGGTTATGTTTTAAAAGGATAAAGAGCTTAGATCAATAACTTAACTTCATACCTCAAGGAAGTAGAAAGAGAACAAAATTCATTATTACTTTTCTTTTCTAAGAGCAAAAATAAGCAAAAATAGAGAAAAGATAAATCAGAGATTGGAAAAATGACAGGAAAAATAAGAGTATTTTTAAAAAATATTGACAAATTGCCTAAACCTGACTAGTTGAACTAGGAAGGAAATCAGAGTCAAATAACTAAGGTAAGAAATGAACAAGGGGACATGACAACTGAGGCCACAGAATAGGAAGGATGGTAAGAGAATACTATGAATAACTGTATGCCAACAGTTGGGTGATGCAGAAGAATGAATAAATTCCTGGAAACACACAACTTAGTGCTGGATCATGAAGAAATTGAAAATTTGAACAGATTGATAAGAAGTAAGACTGAATCACAAATGTTTCAATAAAGAAAAGCTCAGAACCAGATGGCTTCACTGGAGAATTTCACCAAACATTTACAGAATCAACACCAATCAACCTCAAAGTGTTCCCTAAAACCAAAGAGCAGGTAACACTCCCAAACTCAAGTATAAGACACCAAAGCAAACCAAGACACTGTAAGGAAAAAAATGACAAAATAATACCCCTCATGGGTCGTGATGAAAAAATGCTCAACAAAATATTGATTGACCAAATTCAACAGCATTTTAAAAGGGATTCACATTCCATGACCAAGTATGATTCATCTCTATAATGCAAGGATGATTCAGAATGTGAAAATCAAACCATCTAGTAGACTGCATTAACAAATTGAAGGGCAAAACCACAGGATCATCTCAATTGAAATAGAAAAAGCCTTTGACAAAGTGCAACACCCTTGCCTGATAAAAACACTTAGCCAGGAACAGAAAGAAGCTACCACAACATAAGGCTCTCCATGAAAGGTCCACTGCTAACAATCTGATAATGGTGAATGACTGAAAGGCACACATCTAAGTTAAGGACAAAAGGAAGACCACTTTGCCACTGATGTTCAATGTGGAATTTGAAATCCTTACCAGAGCAACTGATTAAGAAATAAGTAAAGGCTTCAAATTTGAGATAAGATGTAAAATTTTCTCTCTTCACAGATGACATAATCTTGTATGTAGAAGACCTAAACATTCCATCAAGTCTTCTAAAACTAATAAATTCAGGAAATTAACAAGATACAAAATCAAAACTCAAAATTAGTTGTACTTTATATATACTACCAGTAAAATATTTGAAAATGAAATTAAGAAAATCCCATTGACAATAGCATCAAAAAGAATAAAATAGATAGAAATAACACTAGCTAAGCAGCCCAAAGACCTGTACACTAAAAATTCTAAAACTTTGCTGAAAGAAATTAAAGACACAAATAAATCAGAAAACATCTCATATAAATGGGTTGAAAGATTTAGTAATGCTGATCCAAAGTGATCTATATATTTAGTGTGATTCTCTAGCAAAATGCAATGGCATATGTTTCAGAAAGAAAAAAAAAATCCATGTTAGCATTCCTGTGGAATCTCAGTTACCCAAAATAACCAAAACAATTTTGAAAAAGAACTCAGTTGGAAAGCTCACACTTAGAGATTTCATCACATATTGCAAAGCTACAGTAGTCCAAAAAGCATGGTAGCAGCATAAAGACAGATCTACAGAAAAATGGGATGTGATGTTATTCAGCATTTTGTAATTGCAGCCAAATAACTGAGATACACAACTTTAAAAGGTGAAAGGTTTATTTTGGCTCACAATTTTGGATTTTTTTAGTTCATAGTTCATGGATCCATTGCTTTTGGGCCTGTGGCAGGGCAGCATATAATGGCAGGGAGCACATGGTGGAAAAAGCTGCCCAATTCCTGGTGGCTAGGAAGTGAAAAAGCAAGAGTGAGTGACCAACATCTCACAGTCCCCTTTGAGGCCATGACACCAATGACCTAAAAACCTCCCACCAGACCCCACCCCGGAAATGTTCTAACACCTCTCAACAGTGACTTGCAGAGACTAAGCCTTCAGCATAGGAACCTCTGGGGGACTCTTAGGAGTCAAAGTATAGCAGGGAACCCAGAAATACATGATCAAACCCTTCAAATACATGATCAAATGATCTTAGATAAGGGTGCTAAAATTACTTGATAGAGAAAGGAAAGTCCCTTCAACAAAATGGTGGTGAGCAGATTGGAAATCCACATGCCAAGAGAATGAGGTTGGGCCATTATCTTACTTCATATGAACATCAAAACCATAGGCATAAGAATCAAAATGATAAAATTTCTAAAATTAAGAAAGAATCTGTCATGATCTAGGACTTGGCAATGAATTCTTGGATGTGATAACAAAAATACAGGAAATGAGAGCAAAAATAGAGTAATCAAACAGAATGGCCAGTGCTGATGAAGATGTGGAGAGGCTAGAGTCCCTGACCACTGTTGGTGAGAATGTAGAATCCTATGCCCACTGGGGAAAATAGTATGGCAGTTCCTGAAGAAATTAAAAATGAAATTACCTTCTGATTTATTTATCTTACTTCTGGGCATGTACCCGAAAAGTTGACAGCACGATGTCAAAGAAATATTTGTTCACCCACCATTATTGACGATGGCTAAGGTGTAGAAGCAACTTGTGTGTTTATCAGTGGGTGAAGTGAAAGCAAAATGAGTCGCACACATGCAACAGAATATTATATATCCTTAAAATAAGGAAATCTGATTGTGCAGTATAACATAGATAAACCTCAAGGATATTATGCTAAGGGGAAGGAATAAGCCAGTCAGAAAATGTCAAATGAAACAGGATTTCATGAGTTATGTAAAGTAAGTTCCCAGAAAGCACAGAATGGTAGTGAATGGGCTGAGAGGAGAAGGGAATAGAGAGCTTTTTTTTTTTTTTTCATTTTAACACCTTATTCAGGTTGATAATAAGAACATACATTTTGTAATGCTTAGATCCACCTCTCACTGCTAGTGTACATCAACTGTCTTGTGTGATGTTCATGGTATCCTCAGGTGGGCAGAGAAAAACCTTATTTCCCCATTTGCCAGATGAGGTCATTGAAACGGACAAAGCTAAGAGACTTCTACAAGATCACACAGCCTGTAATGAAAATACCTCACATACAAAACAGAGAGCTTTTTAATAGGTACAAAATTTCTGTTTTGCAAAATGAAAATATTCTAGAAATGTGTTCCATTGCAATGCAAATTCAATTGGCACCATTATACTCTACACTGGAAGAAGTTAAGACGGTAAATTTTTATTGTGCATTTTATCATAATTAAAAAATGAATGATTACTGATTAGAAAGAGAGAATAGAGAGCTCACCATGGAAGACCAAGAATTTGACCAATGCAGTTGATGGGAAAAAAAAAATAATTCATGTTCAGGGAACAGATTGTCAGAGCTTGGTGCAGTAGAGGTAATAGAATTGAAATGAGGGACACCTGCTGGAGTCGAAGCCTGGAGTAGAAGACTGATAAGCATCATGTGATCTGGGTGGTAGCCAACAGGAAATGGTGGAGGTCTGGGCATGTGTTCACCTGAACTGAGATGAGCTTTAGGAGGCTAATCCAGCCTTGATGGACAAACGGCTATGACGTGCACCAGAACCAGAGACAGCCTATCAGTTCAGAAGCAATGATACCTAAGTTGTATATGGCTGTGCAGATGGTGGCTAAAAACCAGCCTGTCCTCTGCTTTGCAACCTGTACCCCTGGGTAAAGGGAAGCCTTTTCTTATTTACTTGATGTTGCATTATGGGGTGGGAATGGACTTGGCAATAGGGAAGCACTGAAAAATGGTACCAAATGGTAGGGACACTTGTTTTAGAGAGAGGGATGAATTGATTCCACCTTGGAAAGGTTATGTCATGGAGACAACAAGAATGGAGGTAATATTAATAGAGGTGGGGAGGCTAGGAGGATGAGATGTGTGTGTTTAGGTGTCTTTGCTTATTCAAGAACATGTTCAGATCTGAAAATATTGTAAAACAGTAATAACAAAATCCAACAGAAACACTTTAATGAAGCTTGCATATTACAGAATATTAGATGTTAATGAAGGTTTCCACATACCAACAGAGAACAGCATTTTGTACATAATAACAAGATATCTTTTGTCCTTCTCTTTTCCCTTGCTTGCTAATTGGGTGATCTTAGACAACTGTTTACAAAAACTATACCTCTTTGTATAGGGTGGGGCTCTCGGAGCAGGGTCAGCAGTCCCACCTATTGCTCCTGGAAGTCTCTGTAGTTATTAAATCTCTCTACCCAAGACCTTCACCCTTTTTAGTTGATTGTACATTTTCCTTTCTTTCTTCTCAACTTTGCACCTGCTTATTTCTTAATCTTTTTCACTTCACTCTGCTAGTTTGTTCATTAATTAATTAATTATTTAATGCATTTATTTAAGGCCATTTATTAAATTCTGGTAGGCAGAACTCTAGGATGTTTTTAGGATCCCAACCCCAGATGAACAGGTTGTGTACAGTTTCTACCCCTAGAGTGTGGTGGTCCAAACCTCATCAAGCACGTACTTCTGAAAGAGGATCTAGAGACCAGAGGCAAAAGTCAGTGAGATTCAAAGTTGTAGCAGATGTTGTCTGATTGGACTTGAAGCAGCAGCCTGCCCTGTTGTGGAGAGGATCATGGGCGAGCTTTGGCAGTTGGCCTCCCACAAGGACCTACAAATACAGAGGCGTTTTGCCAAGGACTCCATCATTTAAAAAAAAAAAAATCCCAGAGTTCCAGAAGGGAGGTACCCTGACTAACATCTTGCTTCAGCCCATGAGACCCTGAACAGGGCACAAGAGGAACAAAGATAATTTGTACTTCTGCTCTACACAAAGTGACTCTGAGATAATAAATGAATATTATTTTAAGTCTCTATGTTTGTGACAATTTTTCACGCACCAACAGGAAATTGAAATAGGCTGCCCTTGATTCCTATTAGTTTGTGAGCCTTAGTTCCAGAGCTAGGAATTCCTCTCACCCAATTCCCCTGGGCTAGCACCACGGTTCCCGGCTCTGAAAGCACAGCTGGAGTTCTCCCTTCCCACATCATTCTCTGATCCTCTGTGCTTATCTTCTGGGGCCTATGTTCTCATTTTTATCTAAATATGTGACCTTTTAAGCAATCTCTGTATTGATGACCTCCTGGCTATTTCAATGTTGTCCAAAACCTTGATACCCATCCTTCGATTTAGGAGTCCAATCAATTCCTTGCTTTAAGCCACCTGCCCTGCAGCTACTTAGAGACCTGATGCTACAGACAGGAAAAAGAGTTTTGATCAATCAGTATAAACAAAATCATCTCAGAAAAACCTTCTTCATTTTCTTAAGTTAGCATAACCATCTACTTAAAGGAAAAGCAACATAAAAATAGTGCCTTTTCAACCACAAATCACTAGTCCATTAGAAGAGTTATACACCATGAGCCTTTTGAGAAATATCTCAGATGATCTGGTAGAGGCCAATAATTTGGGGCACATTCAGGGCAGAGCAGCTCTGGTGGTCAAGACCTCACTTGGTGAGGGTCCTTACAAGCATGGGGCCCTCCTGGTATGGTCCAGATGTGCTGCCTCCTGAGAACTCTGCAGGGCCTTTCTTTGCCACTCAGAGGTGCAGTTGCTCTCTCTGTTTGGGGGAGGCACGAGAGAGAGAGAGAGAGAGAGAGAGAGAGAGAGAGCAAGAATGAGTGCGCTTAAGCGCTACTCCTTGCAGAATGGACTTGCAGAAGTTTTAGGTAGAGGAAGGAGTCAGAGCAAGAGATGCTATTTGTCTTTGAAGCAATTTAGATCTTGCATATCCTTGTGTTTCTAAGGTACTAAGGGCCTAAATAGAAAGTCTCTTTTACAGCCATGCTTTCTCTCTCTTATTTCTATTGCTGTCTTTTCCCTCTGCCTGTGCTTTTAATTTTTTTTTATTTTTTCATTTCTAAACATCCCTAGGAGAATACCATTCCTAATCTAGATGATGTGTCATCTTTCATTTATCCTCCTTGGAAAATTGTATGATGCCTTCTATTGCAAATGCTGCATAAAATAAACTGTATGACATAACAAGAGCAAGTTTTTGTGAAAAATAGCTAATACTTTGAAATAAATACTACTTACAAATCTCAATATCATAATTTCTTTATGATTTTCTTTTTTTGAGGGATGGACAAAATTCTAAAACACCTGATATTAATGATGAGGACATTAACATTCTTCTGAAACCTTTCAGTCTTTCCAGCAGAATAAAGCTATGGAATACTGAAAAATTTCTTATGGGTTGAATTATGGTGAGATGGTGTCTGCATTTACCACAGTTAGAACAGAATAACTTGGTAGCATGGAAGTTGGGAGATGTTGACTATATATTCCAGATTTTCCTCTTCTAAAATTGTTCTTGTCAGGTCTTTCGTTCACAGCAGTGAAAGAGCTGACAAAGCATATGGTTTCCCCATCCCAGGGTTAAGCCTTGGTAATGTTCTGGAATCAGACTCTCCCAGGGAGTCTGAAGATGATGCTGAATGCTGAGGGAACTCCTGTGGAAGCCATAGTCTTGCTTCTGCTATCTCATTTACTCTTTTTTTCCCCTTAGATTTTTAAATCAAATATTGATATTAGTGATTGTGTAGAAATAATCCAGACCAGATTTTGAAGACCTTGATTTTGTTTTTCCAGTTTCTGTTGTGATCTTGTACATTTCTGAGATAAATGCTCAGAAAGCAGAAGATGCTCTTGCAGTGAGATAACATATGATAGATGACCTGTACTGATTTCTTCTTTTCCTGGCCCCCTTTTGCTAAATAATAATCACTACATGCCTGTGTGCAGCATATCTTCATAAAACCAACACTGAGACAAGAGTGACATATTAGCTTTCATGTGACCAAAAGACTTGACAAGAACAGCTTAGAGGAAGAAAAGTTTATTTTTGCTCATGGTTCTAGAAGTTCAGTCCATGGTCTGCTGAATTCATTGCTCTGGGCCCAAATGAGGCAGTATGTCATGGTGGAAAGGATCCATGGACAAAGCTGCACAGCTCCTGGCAGCATCAGTAAGCAGAAGAAAAGAAAGAAGGGGAAGAGGCCACAGGGAAGATGGTCCCTTGCAGGGCACACCCACATCCTCCAGGCATGTTCCATCTGCCTACAGTTATCACCCAGTCTGTCCATTCAAAGGAAGATGAACTGATTACGTCACAGTTCTCACAATCTACTCACTTTACCTCTGCACATTCCTGCGTTAACATAAGAGTTTTGGGGGACATCTCATGTCCATAGCAAGTGGCTAGGGAAGGCTAATTCTTTCCAGGATTCAGTGCAGGTAGGAGAAGGAGTCAATCTTGCTCTTATGGTACGCCAGCCAGTAGTACCAGGGCCAGGCCTGTGAGAAACTGGGGAAATGATTCCATGGGGTCTGGGAAATACACAAGAGAGGTCAGGACTGAGCAGTGCTCTGGCCGGAAGTAGAAAATACCCTGGCTCTCTTTCTATAGGGGCTTCCACATTTGTGTAGGGTGTAGAATTACAACTGTATTTCTTTTGTTGTTTGATTTTTTAATTTCAAAGTCCACACTTCTGGAAGTAATTAACTTAAAATGTGAAATTGAAAGTTTAATGAAAAATAAATATTATGTTTTTGTTTCCCAAGGGGATTGATGCTGAACACAAAACTTTTACAGAATGATTTTCAGCATCTACATCCATCATAGGGTTGGAACCTCAGAAGCCAGAAGACACATGTCTGCTAAGGGAACATTGGTACCTAATTTCATTAGCCCGAGAGGGACTGGAACTGAGTCACAGGGGTGCTTTAGGGCCTACAACTGAGATGGAGGATGTCAGATTTGTCTCTAGTACTGTGAATCATGTGTCTCTGGAGGGTCCCTGGGCAGACGTGGCTATTCCTAACTGCAATTGAGATAAGCTGGAATGGATGTAGGGCTATTTTAGGATCCACAGAGGGTCTAAAGTCAGCAGGTGGGCCTATATAGGCACTGATGAGCATGTCTGTGGGCACCTGTGTAGGTGGGACTGCCCTCCAGTTTCAGCTGAGGTGAGTCAGGACTGTTTGAGGATCTGCTGTGGGACTGAGCCTTCCCTGTGAACTGAGCATGTCTCCCTATGGGTCCTTGCACAAACACCATCAATCTCTGAATGCAGCCAAGAGAATTGCAGCCTTGTTTTAGGCTCCATAGCTAGCATAGAGGTTGGTGGCCTTGACTCCTACAGTACAGCAGGAGTGACTTGGTCCCTGGGTAGAGAGCTGTGGGCAGTAGAACCAACACCCAATGGGGCTGTAGCCAAGCCCCCTGGGAGACAGGGCTATTTTCCAGTCTGGAGCTGGGACCACCCAAGTGAATCTACCACTTGAGTAAGTGTCTGCCCTTCCCAAATGACCCTTTTAGATCCTGGGCTCCATCAGATTGCTATTTTCTACCTGAATCCCTAAGTTCTAAGGCTCCCACAGAGGCACTTCTGTCAGACTGACTGCAAAGCATTTGCTGCTGTGGGAGATTTAAGCCAGGGGACCACCTGTTCCACCCTCTTGCTGAAGATGGAATGATCATACCATGTAGTTACACCACAGTTATTTCTACCCATGACAATAGGCACATGCCATTATAAAAAAGAAGCTGCTCTTAACAATGACAAAAGTAGACTGTCCTCAACTGAAAAGCCGTACCTCTAAAGGGCATAATGGCTACCAGGTGAAAGCTCTGTTGGAGTTAATTTTGTCCTGTCCAGACCAACTCAGTATCAAAAGTGAAAACAGATGATTTAGTGATATCTTCTTTCTTTTTTTAAACTTTAGGTCTTTGTTTGTTTGTATTTAAAAACTTTGTTTTTTAAGAGAAGTTTAACAGCAAAATTGAGAGAAAGGCACAAATATTTCCTATGGTCTGCCCACCCCACACATGCATAACCTCCTCCATCAACAGCCCCCTTCAGAGGGTGCATTTGTTACAACTGATGAATCCACATTGACTCGTAGTTACAATCTACAGGCCACAGTTGACATTAGAGTTTCCTCTTGTTATCCTACATTTGATGTTTGGACAAGGCAGAATGACCTGTCGCCACCATTATAGCACAAGACTGAGTAATTTACTGCCCTAAAAATCCTCTGTGCTCCTCCTGCTCATTTATTTTTCCCTCCGAACCTCTGGCAATATTGATTTTTTTTTTTTTTTTTTTTACTATCTCCATAGTTTTGCCTTTTCTAAATATCATGTAGCTGGAATCACACAATCTTTTCAGATTGACTTCTGTCATGAAGTAACACTCATTTAAGGTTCCTCCACATCTTATTGATTTTTGAATTGGCTTTTTTGTCATGATGACTAAAACACCAGATGGGAACAACTTCGAGGAAGAGAAGTTTTTGCAGGGGGCTCAAGGTTTCATAGTTGTCCAAGTCCCCAGCTCTGGGCCCAAGGTGGGGCAGCATATCATGGGCCCATTGGAGGAAAGCTGCTCAGCTCATGGTGGCCTCAGGAAGGACAGAGAATGGGGAGGGCAAGGGGCCACAGGGAAGATGCAACCTTCTAGGGCAGTGACCACCTCCCCCAGCCAGGCCCACCTGCTCACAGTTACCACCTCGTCAATCAAACTAGGATGAAGTGATTAGGTTACAGCTCTTAAAATCCAATCATTCACCTATGAACATTCCTGAATTAACACAGGAGTTTTGGGGAACACCTCATACCAAACCATAGCACTTATCATGGTGTTAGAGTTCATTCCTTTTTAGCAATGAGTAATTATCCATTGTCTGGATGTACCATTTATTTACCACCCACTTACTGAAAGACATCTCTGTTGCTTCTAACTTTTGGTGATTATGAATGAAGCTGCTATAAATAACAGTGTTCAGGTTTTGTATGAACATAAGATTTCAATTTCTTTTAGTAAATATAATATTAAGAAATGCAATTGCTGGATTCCATAGTAATAGTAGGTCTACTTTTGTAAAAATAAAATGTCAAAATATCTTCCAAAGTGGCTGTCTCTTCTTACATTCCCACCAGGAACAAATGAGAGTTCCCATTGCTCAACATCTTCACCAGTACTTGATATTGCCTGTGTTCCAGATTTTGGCTATTCTAATAGGTGATTAGTGGTGCGTTTTTGAATTTACATTTCCCTAATGACATAATGTGGTAATGTGGAATATCCTTTTATGTGCCGATTTGCCATAGGGGTGTGTGTGTGTGTGTGTGTGTGTGCGTGTATGCATGTGTGCACTTTAAGGTCTTTGGTCTGGTTTTCTATTTGGGTTGTTTATTTTCTTGTTGTTAGGTGTTTTGTTTTGTTTTAAACCAGGGATTGAACTCAGGGACACTTGGCCACTGAGCCACATCCCCAGACCTATTTTGTATTTTATTTAGAGACAGGGTCTCACTGAGTTGCTTAGGGCCTCGCTAAGTTGCTGTGGCTGGCTTTGAACTCGCTATCCTCCTGACTCAGACTCCCGAGTCTCTTGGATTACAGGCGTGCACCACCACGCCCGGCTTGTTGTTAGGTTTTAAGAGGTTTTATATTTTTGGAATAACAATCCTTTATCAAATGTGTCTCCTGCAAATATTTTCTTCCAGTCTATGATTTGTCTTGTTATTCTCTTGACATTGTCTTTGGTAGAATACTTTCTTATTTTCATGAGATCCAGCTTATCAAATCTTTCTTTCAAGGAGAATGTTTTTGTTGCTGTATCTATGATGTCATTACTGTACCAAGGTCATCTAGGTTTTCCATGTTATCTTACAGGATTTCCAGGGTTGTGCATTTTCCATTTAAGACCATAATCACTTTTGATCAGTTTTTGTGAGGAGTGTAAGACCTTTTTCCAGATTCTGCTTTTGTTTCCTTAATGTGGACATTCAATTGGTCCTCGCATCATTTGTTGAAAGACTAGCTTTGCTCTATTATATTGCCTTTGCTCCTTTGTCAAAGGTAAGCTGATTACACTTATGTGAGTCTGTTTTGGGCATTCTATTCCATTGATCCATTGATCTGTCTGTTGTTTTATGAGGACCACAGTGTAGTTATTGGAGCTTTTTTGCATTAAGTTTTGAGGTCGGTAGCGCTGGTCCTCCAACTTTCTTATCCTTCAATATTGTGTTAAATATTCTGGATCTTTTACCTCTCTATAAACTTTAGACTCAGTTTGTCAAGTCCAAAAAATAACTTGAGGGGCTTTTGATTATGTTTGCACTGAAGCTGCAGACCAAGTTTGAAAGATCTGACAACTTGACAATACTGAGTTTTCCTGTCCCTGAAGATGGATTATTTTTTCATTTCTTTCATCAGAGGTCTATAATATTCCTCATGTAGATGTTGTACAACTTTGCTAAACATATACCAAGTATTTCATTTTGGGGGGTCATACCGTACGTAGTTAGGTATTCTTAATTTCAAATACTTCTGGTCCATTACGGGGATGTAGGAAATAACTGATTTTTGTTTATTAACTCTGTATACTGCAACTTTGCTACAGTTGCAAATTATTTCCAGGACTTCATTTACTCTTTCTATTCTCTACATCGGTGATCATGTCATCTGCACAAAAAAAGCTGTTTTCTTTCTTCTTTCTCCATGTGTAGAAATTTTTATTTTCTTTGCTTGCTTTATTGCATTAATTAGGACTTACTGTATGATGTTGAAAAAGAGTGGTGAGATCTTCACCTTGTTTCCTGTCTTGGTGGGAGTTTCTAGTTTTTCACCATTATGTATGTTAGTTGTAGGTTTGTTGAAGATATCTCTTATCAAATGAAGGAAATCAACCTCTAGCCCCTGGTAATACTGAGAATTTTTTTTTATTTTTATCAGAAATGAGAATTATTTTTTCAAATGTTTTCTTCATGTATTAATATGATCGTATGATTTTTCTTTAATTTGTTGATACGATGGACTACATTAATGGATTTTTGAATGTTGAAATAACCTTGCATACTTGGTATAAATCCCATTTGCCTTCAGTGTATATTACTTTTTATACATTATTATCATACATTTGCTATTGAGGATTTTTATATCTGTGATTGTAAGAGTTTGTAGTTTTCTTGTGATGCTTTGGTTTGGGTGCTAGAGTAAGGATGGACTCAGATAAGTTAGAACGTATTCTTTCTTCCTCTATCATTAGAATTAGTATAATTTCTTCCTGAAATGTTTGGTAGAATTCACCAGAAAATTTGTCTGGGCCTGATGCTTTCTGTTTTGGAAGGTTATTAAATATTGATGCAATTTAATTGATAATGGATTATTCAGATTGTCTATTTCTACTTAGGTGAATTTTGGCAGATTGATCTTTCAAGGAATTGGTCCCTTTCATCTCAGTTGCCAAATTTATTGTAAAAAAACTTCTATAGCATTCCCATATTATACTTTTAATGACTGGGATATATTAAGGTATGCCATCTTTCATTTTAGGTACTAGTATTTTCCATCCTCTTTCTAACCATCTTTTGATTTCATTTACAGTCTCTATTCATTTACTATTTTTAAATTCATTGATTTCTACTCCAATTCTTAATTCTTTTCTTTTGCTTATTTTGGACATAATTTGCCCTTCTTTTCTCTAGTTTCCTAAGATAGATGTTTATATTATTGATTTTATAACTTCTTTTTCTAATAAACACCTCTGATGCCATATATTTCCCTCTTAGCTCTGCTTTTGCAAGATTCCACAAATTTTGAGAAGTTGTGTTTTCATTTTCATTCAATTGAAAATATTTGTAAACTTCTCTTGAGATTTCTTCTTTGACTTATGTCTTACTTAGAAGTATGCTGATTAATTCTGAAGCATTGGGAGTTTTGTAGTGATTTTTTGTTGTTGTTATTTTAGCTTAATTCCATTGTGGTCTGTTAGTAGTTGGAAGTCTGTTCTCAGGCTGAATCTTGATTGTGACTGTAAAGGATGTTTTACATTTCACCAGTGAAAGATGGACTTGGCTTTTCGTTTAGACCAAATGTCTGTTGTTCTAAACTCACTTCGCATTTTACATTATAAGATTTTTGTATATACATAAAATGTGAGCTGATAATTATTGATATGTTTTGAAATTTACATTAATAGAATTCAGCTAAGAGTTAACTTCTATTAATGAAAATTTAAACCAGTCACATCAGATGCCTCAAATATAAAGTCAGTTAAAGCCAAAAAATTATTTTAATTTTTAACCCCACTTATGAACCTAAAGATTTATACCTTTTTCCAGAAAAGATGAAATATGTCATGATTTATGAACACGTAAACTGCCAAAATTCAAAATTCATTGAAGAAAAGATTGTTTTTGCAATTTTTTATAAATCTAAATTTTACTGAAATAGTATGAAAAAAAAATACTGACAATATACTAAATTGAATTAAGAGTCCTGTGGAAAACTGTATTTGAAATTAGCAACAGCACAGAGGCCATTGTTGAACCAATTGAACAAGATGCATTATTGTACAAACTGAAACAAAGTCCATAATTCTCCAAATGTAAAAGATTCTTATTTATCTATAGTTGATCTGCAACATATATTTCTGATGAAGCTGGCATTGAATCAAAATAATAAATAAATAGTTAAATAAATAAAACATCAGTCTTGCAATCTGTTTTCTGCTCATTTTGAATCAAATTTTAGAAAATTTTGGATCCTTTAAATGTACTGCTTTTCAAATCCATCTATGTATCTTCTGTGGTATTGAACATATTTTGGAAACAAGCCCTTTATATATTAGTTATAACTTGTTCAAAATGAATTAAAATTCTTTCATTAAAGAATTCAACACATGAAGTGCCAACAAATTTTTGTCTTTCAAAACTGTTTATAAATTGCCATGATTGAAAATACAATTTGCAAACAGGAAGACGTGCACTTCATTCCCGGTACAGGGAAAGAAAACAAATTAAGTGATGAGAGATTGGATAGTATACAGGACATGATTTTGGAATTTGATACATTTTGTAATATCTTGACTTAAAAAAGAATATTTTTGATGATATTTCTGTTTTTAATTAGAAAATTTATATTCTGAGCCAGCATACAATAAAAATGAGATGATCTGGGCTTTTGTATCCTCCAAATTGAACACAATTTTCCAAGAAACAAGAGATAACATTTTATGATCTCTGCCTTATAGCAATATTGAGTGAAAAAATATTCAGAACTCAGTATCATTTTTAATATGAAAATCATCTTGGGACAACCCTTCATTTAGCACCATGTGATCTGAATTTTTCAGGTATCTCAGAATGGGTAGAAAGGAGATTTTCTCCTTTAAAAATA
>JAJEJO010052250.1:64605-94375 GCA_020662805.1 Glaucomys volans | reverse complement strand
CCCATTCCTCCAGTATAATGCAAAAGCTACAAGAATTACAAACTATTATTCACCAAAGAAGTAACCCATTTTTATAGGGCATCTAAGAAGACATTCAGGATTATCTGTCTTGTTATCAGAGAGAAAGAATCAAACTGATCTATTAACTAAAACTTCTGTTTGTATAGCCATAGAAGATGCCACAGAGTCTCAGAAGCTACATATTCAGAATACTTTTGCTTTAAAGCATCAATTTCATTTAACTAGAGAACAAGCAAGACAAATTTTTAGGTCTTGTCATGCTTGCCCAAAGTTTTGGCCTTCTCCACAGATGGGTGTGAATCCCCATGGCTTAGCTCCAAATAAGCTGTGGCAAATGGATATGACTCATGTGCCAGAATTTGGAAAATTATCATTTGCACATGTTATTGTAGATACCTTTTCTCATGTAATCATTGCTTCTGCCCAAACAGGAGAAGTTTATAAAATGTGTCTCAAGTTTTGTTCCAGTGTTTTTCTATTCTATGAATACCTTCAAAAAATAAAACTGATAATGGTCCTGCTTATATTTCAAAATCCTTTTAAAAATTATATGGTATGCCTAACATTTCTCATTCAACAAGAATTCCTTATAACCCTCAGAGTCAAGCAATTGTTAAAAGAGCATATCAAACATTAATATCTCAAATATCTAAATTAAAAAGAGAATTTAGATATAATTTTCCTCATGATTTTATTCAACATGCTCTTTTTGTAATCAATCATTTCAATTCAGATTCTACAGAAATGACTCCTATGAAGAATTATTGGGATCATAGTCCACAACCCAAGGTAATAGCAAAATGGAAAAATTTACTTACACGGCAATGGAAAGGACCTGATGTTCTCTTCACGTCAGGATGGAGGAAGGCTTGTGTGTTTCCACAGAATGCAGTATCTCCCTCGTGGATTACAGGTCGGCTGATTTGACACAATGATTCCCCCAAAGTGGTCAGACAATCGAACCTTTACCAAAGACTGACCACAGAAGAGGACCTTATCCATAGTTCAAGACACATCTGCCTAGCTCAAGCCTCCTCAACACATGAATCACAATTTTTGAATTGGGGACAACTTAAACAACTGACTACAGCAACCTCTCACATCCTGATAGCTCAAGGGAAACAAAGTGTACCTAAGACCCTGTTTGCTGCTGTTTTGGCAATCCTTGTTAATCAGGTAATAACTTGTCAAAATACATCACAGTCCTATTGGACATATTTTCCAGATCCACCTACGTTACATCCCTCCAAGGTATTTAAAAGCCATGTTCCTTTGTTTGGTGGATCTCAGATTCAAAAATTCCTCATAAGATAACATCTACCATTTCTCTTGATTGTGTTACTGAAGAAACCCCTGTTTGCTTTACAAGCAACAATATTAATGTTCCTTTGGGATATTTGCCTTTTAGTTATAGAACATTTTTAACAGATTTTCCGCAATCCAATCCTAAGAAAAGATATGTTTGATCACTAGAAATGGCCTTCATTGGATATGCTAATTATAATGAGACATATTAACAGCTCTGCTCCTCCCCCATTAGAAATCTGTAAAAAGATTACTATAAAAATTGACTTATATTGGAGTTTAATGGACAATGAAGTAGATTTTTTAGAATGGTTTGAATGTGGATTTTATCATTTTGCTCAAGTATATACCCTTCTTATGTCTAATACATGAATTTAAATTGGTCTGTGTCAGATTCACACTACAATTACAAAAACCATTTATATAAGAACATACAAAAATTTGGTTTTTATACTAATTTATATACCTCAGAAACAATATACAGATGGTTTACACCTGACTGGGTAGCTTCAGTCTATTAGAGCATATTGAATAATGGCAAACATTCCTA
The DNA here is from genome assembly GCA_020662805.1 of Glaucomys volans. NCBI lineage: Eukaryota > Metazoa > Chordata > Mammalia > Rodentia > Sciuridae > Glaucomys > Glaucomys volans. Next base: position 92,499 of record JAJEJO010052250.1, on the reverse strand, counting down.
TTTTCCTGATTTGTGTCATTTTTAAGCTTCTCCTAATATGATATTCTTAACCAGATCTATATCTACAGGATTTGCTGGTAAAAATCCTACTAAAAAATTTATACTGTATTCAGTGTCAGAGCTTGTGTAAATGCTCCTCATGCTATACTGTTTGCTACAAGTAATGATTTAAATATTACTAAAGATAAAAGTTTCTACTCCATTCAATGTAATTATTGTATTAGAACAAACTGTATTATTGCTATCATTCCCAAACAATATTCTCTTTTCATGATTCTACATCAATCTTCTTATGTTATGCTGCCTGCATTGTTAGAAGAAGAATGGTATGATGATCCAGGAATGGAAGTTCTCAAAAGGCTTAATGAATTAATGAGACTTAAGAGATTTGTAGCTGCCTTGATGTTCAGAATACTGGCATTGATTATCATTATTACTGCTTTAGCTGTTTCTACTACTGCCTTAGTACAAGAGATTCATATTGCTTCTCATGTTACTAACATCTCATATTCTTTCCATTGCCCTGATTCCAAAGAAAAGGTAGATTAAAAAATTAGAAATCAGAATTAATGCTATGGAAGAGGCCATTTTACATTTTGGTAATCAGATTCAAAATATTAAAGCTCTAATGACCACTAGATATCATGCTAAATTTAAATGTGTTTATGTAACTCTCCTTCAAGTAGGCAATAATGCTGATTGGATTCATGTACAAACTCACCTTAAGGGTGTTTGGAACAATTCTAGTATGCTCCTAATATAAATATTTTACAGGAAAAAAATTAGAGACCCTTGACAAGCACATTTGGAAGTAAGACCATCTGCTGATTTGGCTCAACAAATATTTTCAAATATTAAAAGGACCATTATCAGAAGCATATTTCTGCAAGCTATTATTAAAATTTTATTCAAATTTATTGTGTTCTGCTTCTCCTATTTCTCCGACCAGCCATCATTGCTTTTAGAAGAGGAGCAATAAAAGATCTCCAGACTCAACTTAAACTGATGAAATTTAAAATTAAAAAAAAAATAGAGAAGGGCTGCACCCTCTTCAAGTCCCCTCAATGCTTGAAAAGGATTCCACTGAGTAATGAAGATGTTTTCAAGGCCTCATCTTTGTGGAAATTGGAGTCTCTATTTCCTGTTGTGTTGTTTAATTTGCCTATGTTTGGGAGCAGTATTGAATTAGATTTCTGGCAATTCTAGGGTCTTAGGGGATGAAGAACACAAAGCCTAATCCTACTGAAAATAACCAAGAAAGGCCCTTCTTCTGGTGTGATGAAGGTATAACATGGAAAAACTGCTATGATCATTTCCAAGAACTTATGCTAAATGCACTGCACATGGTGACTACTCCCAGAAGACATAGGGCAAAAAAATCTGTTGCTTCTACCTAAACTCCAGGCAAAAAAGTCACAAAGTTGTCAAGACTAGAGAAATAGTTCCAGCAATTCAGACACCATTTGGTAATGCTCATTTGGTAAATGGGAAACCATCGTATCCTCCTAGGAAACCAGCTTCTGGTCCCTTAGATTTAGACCCCCCTTTATCTCCCACTGGCAGAATACACCTTGGTTGGCATCAAGTATGTAATAGTTGAAAATGTACATGGAAAGCTGCTCTACCGTTTTCAGAATATTTAAAATATGTGAGAGCCTGGTGTTTGCTTAGTTGCTCTGAACATCTTTGATGGGCAAGACAGGTTACTGCTGTCTGGGAAAAAGTAGGAGGTGTAATCTATCAAGAGCTACTGTTTACCCCTGGGGAAATGGTAACGATTCTTAATTGACTTAAGGGAGTTCAGACAATCAATGATCCTGAAAGTTCAGAAAGAAACTCGCTATTGTTTATGTTTACCTAGCTATTAACCACAGAGTGTAAGCTTATATGGTGTTGAAAGAAATGCCTTCTGCGTGTGATGTTTCCAATAATATAGAAAGTAGAAGTAGTTAAAGATTATAATCAAGAGTACTTAAAAATATTAAGAGGAACTTATAATATGTACTCTGCTAATATGTTTTGCCTATTGTCTTGTAGTTTCTGTCAGTTTCTTTTTGTGTAGCCAAAGATATTGTACTCAAGCTAGAATATAACATAGAAGTGTGGTGTGTGAAAAAATAAAGTTAGAACTTAGACTCAGACCACTGAGTTTGTGTTGTTTTTTTCTCCAACTCACCAATGCAATCCCACTAACCTAAGACCTCCATGTCAAAGGGCAGGACACCAGCAGGTGCCTAAATTCTGTGATCCATCACCTCTTCCCATTCCCTATACATATTTACAGACTGGGCCTCGTGAAGTTGCTGAGACATTCCCATATTCAGAGAAACAGACTTATCCTTGGAAATACAATTTTTCATGCACCCACATACCTGAGGTGAAATAAAAAATACAGCACCAGCATTTGGACCCACTGGCTATATTTTCCTCAAAGAAAAGTCCAGGCAGAATAAAAACAATGAGACAGGTGTAAGCAGTTTGGGATAGCAAGAGTTTGGTGTTGAGGTGTGAAAGATTCCCCCAATTTCCCGTGCTCCCAAAGAACAGAGCATATAATATTTTCTACAAAGGCATACTTCTCCTACTGCCACATGCCTCCTTGCTTCCCTTCAATGATTGCCTGCTCATTGATAAGCTACAATACTCTTGTTCCTTAATAGGAAGGGGATAAATCTTTCACTCCTCTTTACTCCATAGACTTTGGGATTTGACCAACAATAAATGATGCTGGTTAGATTTTACTCAAAAGGAATCTACAGAATTTAGATATAAATTAGATATTAGATATGTAAGTTTAGATATAAATGGCCATGTGCCTTAGAAGGGATGGAAATTATTTGGATCTGCCATGTGATCATTCTTCCTCAACAATATGCCATAGTCAGGCCTGCAGAACATACAGTCATTTACCTTAAAGAGCCTCTTCAGATCATGTCATCCCTCCAAAGATTCAATGTTTCCTCCTGTGTTCAATCAAGTGAACACAAAAATGTTTGGATAAGTATCGTATTAATTGAACCCCAATCTAAAGAGAGTATACAGCAAGCATCTTGGTGCCAGTCAAAAGTGCTTCCCCAGAGATGTGGATTTACTAAGAGGCAGTATTCCTGAAGAAAAGATAACTCTGAGGAATGTAGAGGTTATAATGGTATCATTAAAATGCTTTCAAGTGTATTGAGTCAGCAAGTTCTATGAGATGAAAATCCTCACTAGGATCTCAAATTGTTTCTTTTCCATTTCCCCATTTGAAGTTCGGGATGAACGAATATTGGGAGTTCAGTAAATGGCATTCAAAGTATCACCTGCACTAGAATTGTGAAGGAGGAACCCTTTTGGAGTGCACTCCAGTCTCTCTGCCAAAGAAGTAGACTTCTACACCTCAACGTTTTCCAACAAAACCACACTATCAACTTGAAAACAGAGAAGTAGACAAATGACAGTGGCACATGGCCTTTGATTTACTCAGGTTTTGTGCTTTGAATTTTTACAGACATTATTTATGAAAGACTTTTATGAATTGGTACTGAATATATGAACTAATTTCTACTGATATAATTCAGGAGCCACAGGTATTTTGAAAGGCCTGTTTTCCCTGTATCATATGAGGTCCAGTTTCATCTTCTCCTCATCAAACACTGTTTCATCCCTCGGTTTCATGTTCTTGGAGGATAGTTGTGACAACATGTGTGACATTGACCTGTTGTCTGCATCTACCAGGTCTGGTTAAGATATCCTGGGATTCGGCCAGAGTGCCTTTACTCAGACAGGTGATATGCAGCTCAAGAGAATTACACCTTAAGAGAAGAAACATTATGAAGGTGTTTCTACCTCAAAGAGGGAGTGGAAGGGCCACATGGAAAATCATGTCTATCATTCTGATTGGCTTCTAAGGCCCTTGACCATTTTCTCATCTCAGCAATGTAGTGGGTGAATGCACACCAGGACAGTTGTCATCTTCTTGCCATGCCTGTGTGAACTTTGCATGGCTTGGTGACCCATCTGTCCTTGGGCACCCCCACTTTACTCCCTGATCCACAACCTGGCATGGGGTACAATTGCTTGCAGCAGTGTCCCCATCCCCAGAAAATCCTGATGTCCCTTGTGGCCTTGTGAGTGCATCACCCCATCGTGATCCTGGGCTGTATGACAGCCTGTCAGGCTTCAGCAGGATCTCTTATGTTGGATGGAATCAGATGTCTCAAAGCCAGAGCCCCCCCCCAGAATACATGCTGATTCCTTCTCTCCTGGGTTCAGAGGTTAGGATTGCTCTTGTCCCAAAAAAAAGAATCCTGGGTCTAACCTGCTTCCTATTACTTCCTAAGAGAAAAGCTGGACTAGCCATTCTCTTGAAGGTTCCTCCCAAGCAGCCAGGACCTGAAGTGATTCTGGATGCCATGGCAACTGTGATGCCATTGTGCTGTCAAATGCTCTTCATGTGATTGCAGGCAGAATATGCAGTACAGCTAGGATGCCACCCAAGCCATTCATGAAAACCAAAGTTGCCCAAGGCCCAGCAACAACCCTGAGGAGAGGAAAAAAACCTGCATTCTCCAATATGAGCCAGAAAATTCCATGACCTTCAATTCCAAACTTCTGCATGCCAGCCCCTTCCACTCTACACACTCTAGTTCTCCTCTTTTGCTTTCATGTCCCAGGAGCACTGGGAAACAAGGTAGGCATTTCTTTTGAGGAATTAAAACCAGGGTACCAGCATTTTGGGGAAATATGAAGGACTGACAGTTCAATAGACAGAATATTCTACAAATAATCTCACTGTAAAGAATGTTGAGAAAATGTTTTCACATAAAAGTACTGGATGTTTGATAACACAGTGGGGTTATTTACCTGTGAACAAATTTTATTCATGGGTTCATAGATCTTGTGACACCTCTTCCCATTCTATTAACATACTTACAGTCTGTGCCTCATGACATTTCTCAGACATTCCCTTATTCAGAGAAACAGAGTTTGCCCAGGAGATCCAAATTTTCCAAGAACCCACATATCTGAGGTGAAAAGCAAGATCCAGCATCTCCACTGGCATATGTGTTTGTCCCAAATGGTTAGAATTTCCTCAAGGAAAAGAATTGGCAGAATGAAAACAATGAGACAGGTGTAAGCAGTTTGGTATTGTAGAGTTTGGTTTTCAGGTGTGAAAAATTTCTTCAATTTCCTGTGGTCCCAAAGATCATAGCATATGTTTCCTACAAATTCCTACTTCTCCTACTGCCACATGCCTCCATGCTTCCCTAGGATAATTGCTCATGGTTCTGCTAACATTCTCCTTTTCCTTAAAGGGACAGGGATAAATCTTTCTCTCCTCCATACTCCCTAGATTTTGGGATTTGGCCTGCAATAAATGATGCTGACTGGGTTGTTCTCACAGCCATCTACAGAATTTGATAGGAATTATTTAGATCTGATTTTGGGGGTTCTTCTGCAGAACATATCCCGGAGTCATGTCTGCAGACATGCAGTCATCTAATTTAAAGAGTCTCTTAACCTCCAAAGACTCAAGTTTTCCTCCTCTGATCAATCAAGTGAACAAAAAATGGTTGATCATGTACCACATTTAATTGGAAGATCAATCTAAAGAGAGTATTCAGCAATACTCCGTGTGGCAGCCAAAAGTGTGTCCACAGAGACCTGTATTTCTTATGAGGCAGTATTTCTGAAGATAAGGCAACCCTGAGGAATATAGAGGTTATTATGGTCTCATTAATATGCTTTCAAGTGTATTAAATCAGCAAGTTCTACAAGATGAAAATGATCCCCAGGATCTCAATTTGATTTTTTCCATTTTCCCATTTTGAAGTTCAGGTTTAGCATATATTGGGACTACATTGTTGCCTTTCAGCAAGAAAGGACATTCAAAATATCACTTGCACTAGGATTTGTGAAGCAGAAGCTGTCTGGACTGCACTCCAGTCTCTCTGCCAAAGAAGTGAACTTCTACACCTCAACAATTTTCAACATAACCATACTATCAATTTGAAAACAGAGAGATGTAGACAAAACACAGGGGCACATGGCCATCAGTTTACTCTGTTTTTTTGTGCTTTGCACTTTTACAGATATCATTTATTAAAGACTTGTATGAATTTGCACTGAATACATGAATTACATTTTATTGATATTTTTCAGGAGTCACAGGGTTTATGTAAAGCCTAGTTTCCCTGTATCATTTGAGGTCCAGATTCATCCTGTCCTCTTCAAAAACTGTTTCATCCCTCGGTTTCCTGATCTTGGAGAGTGGTTGTGCCAGGGTCTGTGACACTGTCCTGTAATCTCCATCGACAAGCTGCTGGTTAAGGGGTCCTGGCAAATGGGCCAGAGGGCCTTTACTCAGGCTCTAGGCAGTTCAAGAGAATTACACTTAAGTGAAGACATATTGTGAAGGCGTTTCTGCATCTAAGGGTGAGTGAAAAGACCACTAGGAAAAACAGCAAGACAATTTCTGAGTGCACCATAAATGTAGTTCAACAGAAGTGTTTGTGGTGTCTGGCTGATTCTGTGAGTATAGAATGGCTCTCTTTGATTGTCAACAACCTGCTAACCTCCTTAATAATTGATTAGCTATTAACCCCCTCCCCTCAACATTGGGGAGATCAACATCTCCTTACGCCTACCTAGAAGTCAGAAATCAAATGTTGCAACTGTATCCTGTTGGGGTTTACGTGGAGAGATTTGGCACCACACCATAGTTTGTGTGATGTTCTCCAGTTCAAACTTTACCTAATTCACCAAGTTGCCCTGAATGCTTCTCTGCTCTTAAATGTCATCCATTAGTCATCATTGTGAGAGGTTGCTAAGGAACTTGGAGTGGTTCAAGCCTCAGAAATATACTGGGTGAGTCCAGACCAGGATGAACGTCTTCATAGGGCTATGCCCCTGTGGCCTCTGCTAGGCTTGGTGACCCATGCTTCCTCAGGCATTACCCCATCACTCCCTGTGCCACTTCACCTGATGGGGACCAATTGATTGCAACAGGTTCCCCATTCTCAAGAACTCCTGATGCCTCCTGGGACCAAGTGAGCACATCAGCCCCTCACAGACATGGAAGGTATGGCAGCCTGTCAGGCTTCATCAGGCTCCATTATCTTGAATGAAATCAGATATATCAAAGACAGAGGGCACCCACACACAACACCTGCTACTTCCTCTTCTCCTGTGGTAAGAAGTTAGGATCCCTATTGTGGCAAGCAAAAACACCTAGATCTTACCTGCTTCCTCTTTCCTCCTACCAGCACAGCTGTGCAAGTAGTTTTCTTGAAGGTTCATCTGCAGTAACCAGGACCTGAAGAAGCTCCTGGCTCCATGGCAACCATGACATTGTTGTGTGGCCATATGGTCTTTCTGTGCCTGTTGGCCATATGTGCAGCACACCTAGAATGACAGACAAGCATTCATGAAAATATAAGTTCCCCAAGACCCCGCAAAAATCCATGGGGTGAGAAAATCCTACATTCTCCTACATGAGCTAGAAAATTCCATGCCCTTCAAAACCAAATCCAGCATGCCAGCCCTTTCCACTCTACATATTGTAGCTCTCCTCCATTTTTCTCTCATGTCCCCAGAGCATTGGTAAGCATATTAAGCATTTCCTGAGTGGGAACATAATCATGGTAACCACCTTTTGCAGAGAAATGAAGGACTGACAGTTCATTGAACCAAACTCTGCAAATATTCTCACTGCAAAATTGTTGACATGAATTTCTGCACACCGCTGCATGATTGAAAACTGGATGGGGATTATTTACCTCTGAACAAAGATTACTCATGGGTTCATAGATCCCTTGATCCATCACTTCTTCCCCATCGCTATTCATATTTACAGTGTTCCTCATGAAGTTACTGAGACATTTTCTTATACAGAGAAACAGACTTGGCCCAGAAAATCTGCTTTTTCTAATCCCCACACACCTGATGTGAAAATTCAGATCCACCACCCCCACTGACATGTGCACTTGGCCCCACTGGTAAGGTTTTTCACAAGGAATGGACTTGAAGGAAATGAAACAATGAGACAGGTATGAGCAATATGGAATCTTAAGGTTTGGTGTTCAGGTGTGAAAGATTTCCTTGATTTCCTGAGGGCCCAAATATCAGAGCATATAATATTTCCTACAAATGCCTAAGTCTCCTACTGCCAAATACCTCCAGGCTTCCCTGGGATAATTGTCTGCTCATTGAGCAGCTTCAACACTCTTGTTCCTTAAAGGGACAAGGAAAATCTTTCTCTTCTCATGACACCATAGACATTGGGATTGACCTGCAACAATGGATGCTGACTGGATTGTTCTTAAGAGCAATCTACACAATTTGATAGAAATTATTTGGCTCTGTATTGGGGTGGTTTTTCTACAGAGCATATTCCATAGTCAGAACTACAGAACCTGCAGTCATCTACTTTAAGAGTCTCTCCAGATCATACCAACCCTCCAGAGTATCAATATTTCCTCATCTGATCAATCAAGTGAGCACAACATGGTTGGAGAAATATCATATTGAATTTGAAGCCCATTCTAAAGAGAGTATTCAGCATGAATCTCTGTGCAGGGCAAAAGTTCTTCCCCAGAAGCCTGGATTTCTTAAGAGGAAGTATTCCTGAAGATGAGACAACTCTGAGTAATGTAGAGGATATAACTGTCTCATTAACATGCTGGCAAGTGTATTGAATCCGCAAGATCTACAAGATGAATATCCTCACCAACATCTCTAATTAATTCTTTTCCATTTTTGCATTTTGAAGTTCAGGTTTTGCAAACATTGCAAATCTATTGATGTCTTTCAACAAGAAAGGACATTCAAAAAATCTCACCTGAACTTGGGTTTGTGAAGGAGAAACTTTCTAGGGCCCATTCCAGTCTCTCTGCAAAAGAAGTGGACATCTACACCCCAACATTTCCAACAGAAGCACACTATCAATTTGAAAACGGAGAGATGCAGACAAAACACAGGTGCACCTGGTCCTTGATTTCCTCAGGATTTTTTTATGCATTTTTACAGACATCATTTACTGGAGAGTTGTATGAGTTGGTGCTGAATACATGAATTAACTTTGGCTGATATCATTCAGGAGCCACAGAATTGATGTAATTCCTGGTTTCCCTGTGTTATTTGAGGTCCTGGTTCATCCTGTCCTCATTAGACACTGTTTCATCCCTCAATTTCAGTTATTGGAGGATGGTTGTTCCAAAGTCTGTGACACTGAATTCTGGTTTGCATTGACCAGCTGCTGCTTCAAGGGTTCTTGGAAATGCACCAGAGGTTCTTTACTCATACAGGTGATGGGCATTTCAAGAGAAATATACCTTAAGTGAAAACACATTTTGAAGGTGTTTCTGTATCAAAGTGTGAGTGGGAGGGCCTCTTGGAAAGTTATAGAAGAAAATTTCTGAGCACAACATAATTGTAAGGAGAAGCAGAGGTAGTGTGGTCTGGCTCTTAGAGTGAGCATAGAATGTCTCTCCTCCATTCCCAGAAACACGCTAGCCTCCTTCTAATTGACTAGTGATTAATTCCCTCCTGTCAGCATTGGGTAACTCAGTAGTTCCTCACTTCTTAGAAATCCTAAGTCCCAGATTCCAGCTGTCTCCTGTTGGGGCTATCGTGGAATGGTGTGGCATCACACAAGAATTGGTGTAATGTTTCCCACTTTAAACTTCACCAAGCCCACTGAGCTACCTGGCATGTTCCTCTGCTGTGAAATGTCATGGACCATCATTTTGAGTGCTGCTAAGGGCCCAGGCCAGTTTCCCAAGGCAGCAATCAATCTAAGCATGGACCAGTGCCTTGCCCCAGTGGCCTGTTCTAGGCTTGGTGACCCTCGTGTCCTGGGGCACACACTCATCTCTCCCTGGTCCACTTCACCTGGTGCTGATCAATTGCCTGCAGCAGCATTCCCATTCCCAGAAAATCATGATGCCTGCTGCGTCCAAGTGAGCACATTGCCCCTTTGTGGACATGGACATAATGGCAGACTGTCAGTCTTCAGATGGATCCCTAATATGGATGGGGTCATATGATTCAAAGTCAGAGGGGTGGGTCCACAACAACCAGATTCTTCTTCTCATGGGCTAACAAAAGACCCCTGGGACTTGCATACATCCATTTCCCTCACACAAGCACAGTTTTTCCCTTGCACAAGTCAGCCATTTATTGGTGGTTCCTCAGCAGCAGCCAGGACCTAAGGAGGTTCTTGTTGCCATGTCAACTGTGACACCATTCTGTGTTATATGGCCTTTCTGTGACTCCATGAAATATGTGCAGCACAGTTAGGGTGACAGCCAAACCATTCATGGAGACCCAAGTTGCCCATGGCCCAGCAACAAGCCCTGGGAGGAGAACATGCCTGCATTTCCCTACACAAGTCAGAGTACTCCAAGACCTTCCAAAGAAACTTCCTCATGCCAGTCCCTTCCACTCTGTATACTGTAGCTCTCCTCTCTTTTGCTCTCATGTCCCAGGAGAATTGGCAATACATTGAGGCATTTCTGCATTGAATCACAACCAGGGTAGCAGAATACCACAGAGAAATGAAGGACTGAAAGTTCAACGACAGCTTTCTGCAAATAATCTCACTGCAAAGAATTTTGACAGGAATTCCTGAAAGCGTAACTACTGGAAGTTTGAAAACTGATAGGGGATTCTTTTTGTTCAGAGCAAATATTATTCTTGTTTTAATAGAATCTGTGTGGCAAATTCTCTTCCCATTCCCTATACATATTTATAGACTCTGCCTCTAGAAGTTGCTGAGACATTCCCTTTTTCAGAGAAACAGGCATTGCCCCTAAAATCCACCATTTCCAAGCACCAACATAGCTAAGGTGAAACGTAAGATCCAGCACCTCCATTGGGATAGGCATTTGTCCAAGTCACTTAGAATTTCCTTGAGGAAAATGCCAGAAGGGATGAGAAGAATAAGACAGTTGTGAGCAGTTTGCAATTTTATAGTCTTGGTGTTTGGTGTGAAATATTCCCTCAGCTTTGTTGGTTCTAAAGATCAGAGTTTATAATATTTCCTAAAAAATACCTACTTCTCCTTCCACCACATGCCTCCTTGTTTCCTTCAGATATTTTTCTGCCCTTTTAGCAACTACAACACTCTTGTTCCTTAATGGCAGAGGTATAAGTCTTTCTCTCCTCATTACTTCCTAGACATTGTGATTTGACCTGCAACAATGGTTGCTGGCTTGATTTATCTCTAAAGTGATCTACAAAATTTGAGAGAAATTATTTGACATTGATTTGGGTGGCTTTTCCTTAAAGTATATCACATAATCAGCTCTGCAGAACATGCAGTCATCTACTTAATGAGACTCTTCAAATCATGCCAACACTCCAGTGTCTCATCATTTCCTTCTCTGATAAATCAAGTGAACACAAAATGGTCAGGTAAGTATAATTTTAAATTGCAAGCCCATTCAAAAGAGAGTATTGACTAAGCACCTGTGGTCCTAGCCACACGTGCCTCCACAGAAACCTGGAATTTTTAAGAGGCAGTATTCCTAAATATAAAACAACTTTTAGGAATGCAGAGTTTATTAAGGTCTCAATAATATACTGTTAATTGTATTGAATCAGTTCTACAAGATGAAATTGTTCACCCGGTCTCAAAGTGATTCTTTCCCTTTTTCCCATTTTTAAGAACAAGTTTAGCATGTATTGGGACTTCATTGTTGCCTTTCAGCAAGAATTGGCATTCAAAATATCATCTACACAAGGCTTTGCGAAGGAAAAGCTTTATGGTTTGCTCTCCATTCTCTCTGCAAAAGTAGGGAACTTCTACATCTCAATTTTGTCCAACACAACCTAAATATCAACTAAAAAACAGAGAGATGTACACAAAACACAGCTACACAGGGACTTTGATTACTCAGTTTTGTGTTTTGCATTTTTATAGGCATCATTTATGAATGACTTATGCAAATGGTACTGAATACATGAATTAAATTCTACTGATATTCAGGAGCCATAGGGGTTATGTAAACTCTGAATTCACTGTATCACTTGAGGTTCAGGTTCATCATGTCCACATCAGGCACTTGTTTCATCCCTCACTTTCATATTCTTGGATGGTTGTTGTGTCAGGTCTGTGACACTGACCTGTACTTTGCCTTTTGGAGGTACTGGATAACATGTCTTTGGAATTATGCCAGCGGTCTTTTGATCAGACAGGTGATAGGCAGGTCAGAAGAATTACACAAGAAATGAAGACAAATTGTGAAAGTGTTTCTACATCAAAGGATTAGTGGGAGGGCCTCTTGTAAAATCATAGCAAGACAATGTCTTAGTGAACCATAATTGTAAGGAACAGCAGAGGTGATGCAGTCTGTCTGGTGGTGTGAGCATAGAATGTCTCTCCTAGATTGCCAGGAACATGATAGACTCCTTCCTAATTGATTAGTGATTATCTCTCTCTTCTCGACATTGGTCACCTCACCAGCTCCTTATTTCTACTTAGAAACATTTGGCACCTGGTTACAGCTGTCTCCTGTTGGGGCATGCGTGGAAAGGTGTTTTATCACACAAGATTTGGTGTGATGTTCCCCAGTTCAAACTTCACCTAAACCACACAACAACCCAGCATGCTCCTCTACTCTAAAATATCATGGGCCATTATGTCGAGTGAATACTAATGCCCTAGGCCGTTTTCCTGAGTAATCAATCAACCTGGTAGCCCAGACCAAGATGAGAGTATTTCTAGTGCCTTTCTCCTGTGGCCTGTGGTAGGCTTGGTGACCCACTTGTCCTCCGGCACACCTTCACATCTCCCTGATCCACTACACCTGGTGGGGAACAATTGCCTGCAGTGAGGTCCACATTCCCAGGAAATCAGGATGCTGGCTGAAGCCAAGTAAGCACCTCACCCCTCATGAACATGGAGGGTATGGTAGCCCATCAGCCTTCATAAGGCTAAATTATATTGGATAGGGTCAGTAGTCTCAAAGCCATAGTTGCCAGTCCACAACACACACTGATTCCTCTTCTTATGGGATAAGAGATTAGAATCCTTTTGTGGCAAGCAAAAGACCTCCGGGTCCTGACTGCTTCCTCTTTCCACCTACCAGCACAGCTGGGCCAGCACTTCTCTTGATGGTTCCTCAGCAGCAGTCAGGACCTCAGGAGGTTGTAGTTGGCATGAAAACCATGATGACACTGTGCTGTCATATGGTCTTTCTATTACTGCAGGCGGTATGTGCAGTACAACAAGGATGAAAACCAAGCCATTCATGGAAACCCAAGTTGCCAAGGTTCAACAACAAGCCCTGGGAAGAGAAAAAATTCTTCATTTTTCTATACAAGCCAGAGTAATCCACGACCTTCCAAAAGAAACTACGACATTGCAGCCCCCTCCATACTGCATACTGTAGTTCTCCTCTATTTTCCTCTCATGTCCTAGGAACACTGGTAAACCATTCAGGCTTCTCTGCATGGGAACAAAAAGAAGGGTAGCATCATTATACAGAGAAATGAGGGACTGACAGTTCAAGGACATTTTTTCTACAAATACTCTCAATGCAAAGTATGTTGAGAGGAATTTCTGCAAACATAACTACTGGACATTAGAAAACTGATTGGGGATTCTTTTTTTTTTTTTCAGAAAAAATGCTATTCGTGTGTTCCTAGAACCTGTGAGCCAATCCCTCTTCCCAACCCCGGTACATATTTACAGACTCTGCCTCTAGATGTTACTGAGACATTCCCTTATTCAGAGAAACAGACGTTGCCCCTAAAATCCACCATTTCCAAGCACCCACATAGCTTAAGTGCAAAGCAAGATCCAGCACCTCCACTGGGATATAAATTTGACCCAGCTGCTTAGAATTTTCTCAAGAAAATGGCCGAGGGGAGTGAAAAGAATAAGATAGGTTTGAGCAGTTTGCGAATGTAAGGTTTGTTGTTCAGGTGTGAAAGATTCCCTCAATTTCATTGGTCCCAAACATCAGAGCTTATCATATTTCCTACAAGTGCCCCATTCCCCTATTGCCACATGTCTGCATGCTTTCTTTAGTAGTTTCCTGCTCAATGAGCAGCTACAACACTCTTGTTCCTTAAAAAGACAGGTATAAATTTTTCCCTGCTCATTACTCCCAAGACTTTGAGATTTCACCTGCAACAAAGGATGAGGGCTGGATTGTTCTCAAAAGCCATCTTAAGAATTAGATAGAAGTTATACGATTATACCTTAGGTGGTTTTTAATCAAAGCATATCACATAATCTGGTCTGCAGTACTTGCAGTCATCTACCTAAAAGAATCTCTCCAAATCACAACAGTGTTCCAGTATCTCAACATTTCCTCCTCTGTTCAATCACGTGAACACGAAATGGTTGGATAAGAATAAGATTAAATTTCAAGTCCATTAAAGAGGAGTACTCAGAAAGCAGTTCTGGTGCCTGAGAGAAGTGTTTCCTCAGATACCTGTATTCCTTAAGAGGCAGTGCTCCTAAAATTTAGACAATTCTTAGGAACTGAGGTTATAAAGGTCTCACTAATATGCTGGCAACTGGATTGAAATTTTGTTCAAGACAAAAATGCTCACCAGGGTCTCAAAAATAGATTCTATTCCATTATTTCATTTTGAAATTCAGATTTAGCACATATTGGGACTTCGTTGTTGCCTTTCAGCAAGAAATTACATTCAAGATATAACCTGTAAACCTGGGTTTGCAATGGAGAAGCTTTCTGGGTCACACTTCAGTCTCTCTACAAATGTAGTGGACTTCTAAGCATCACAGTTTTCCAACACAACAAAAATATCAACTTGAAAACAGAGACATGCAGAAAAAACACAGCTGCCCATGGTCATTGATTACTCAGTTTTATTGGTTTGCATTGTTATAGACATTATTCATTAAATACTTGTATGAATTGGCACTGAATACAAAAATTAACTTCTGCTGATATCATTCAGGAGCCAAAGGGTTTTCATAAAGACTGGTTTCCCTGTATGATCCTGTCCCCATCAGGCATATGTTTCATACCTTGGTTTTACATTATTGAGGATTGTTTTGCCAGAGTATGTGACACTGACCTGTAGTTTTCATCTAGGAGCTGCTGGTTAAGGTGCCTTGGAATTAAGCCAGAGAATCTTTGTTCCAACAGGAGAAAGCCAGTTCAAGAGATTTACACCATAAGTGAGGACACATTGTGAAGGTATTTCTGCATCAAGGTGTGAGTGGAAGGGCCCCTTGGAATATCATAGCAAGACAATGTCTGAGTGCACCATAATTGTAAGAAACATCAGAGTTGGTGAGGTCTGGTCTGTGGAATGAGCACAGAATGTCTCTCCTAGATTGCCAGAAACTTGCTAGCCTCCTTTCTGCGTTGATTAGAGATTAATTCCTTCCTCTCAACATTGGGCACCTTAGCAGTTCCTCATGTCTAGGAATTCCTAAGTACCAGGTTCCAGCAGTCTCCTGTTGGGCTATTCATGGAAAAGTGTGGCTTTACACCAGAGTTGTTGTGATGACCCCCGTTTCAACTTCACCTAACCCACTGAGCTACCGGGTATGCTCCTCTGCTCTAAAATATCATGGGCCATCATTTCCAGTGACTGCTAAGGCCCTAGGTCAGTTTCTTGACACAGAAATCAACTGGGTGAGTCCAGACCAGGATGAGAGTCTTCCTATTGACTTGCCCCTGTGGCCTGTGCTAGGTTTGGTGACCACGTGTTATTGGGCACACCCTCATATCTCCCTGCTCCACTACACCTGGTGGGAAAAATTGCCTGCCATTCAGTCCCCATTCCCAGTAAATCACGATGCCTGTTGCAGCCAAGAGAGCATATCGCCACCTTGTGGACATGGATGGTATGGCAGCCTGTCAGGCTTCATGTGTGTCCCTTATATTGGATGGAGTCAGATGTCTCAAATCCAGAAGGTCCGTAGTATTCATGACACACCCTGATTCCTCAACTAATGGGCTAAGATGTTAGAATCCCTTTGTGTCAAACAAAGACATCCGGGACCTGACTCCTTCCTTTTTTCTCCTACCAGCACAGCTGGGCCAGGATATTCCTTGATGGCTCCTTAGCAGCAGCCAGGACCTGAAACAGTTGGGCTTGCCATAAAAACCCTGATGCCATTGGGCTGTCATATGGGCATTCTGTGACTGCAGGCGGTATGTGCATCCCAGCTAGGATGAAAGCCAAGACTTTCATGGAAACCCCAGTTGCCCAAGGACCAGCAACATGCCCTGGGAGGAGACAAAAGCTGAGTTTTCCTAAATGAGCCAGGAAACTCCAAAACCTTCCAATTGAATTTCCCACATGCCAGTCCCATACACACTGCATACTGTAGTTATCCTCTCCTTTGTGCTATTTTCCCATGAGCACTGGTAAAACATTTAGGCCTTTCTGCATAGTATCAAAACAAGTTCAGCTGTATTTTGTGGAGAAATGAAGGACTGACAGTTCATTGGAAAGATGGTGCAAATAATCTCACTGCAAAGAAAGGTTGAGAGAATTTCCTGCAAAAATAACTACTCGACATTTGAGAACTGAATGGGAATTTTCTCTCTGAGCAAATATTCATGGGTTCATAGATCCTGTAAATCAATACCTCTTCCAATTCCCTATACATATTTGCATGTTATGCCTCTTGATGTTGCAGAGACATTCCATTTTTCAGTGAAACAGATTGTAACCCAAAAATCTGCCTTTTCCAAGCACCCCCATACCTTAGGTGAAAAGGAGGATTCAGCAGCTCCATTGGGATATGCACTTGTCACAATTCCTTAGAATTTCCTCAAGGAGAAGTCCAGGAAGAAAGAAAAGAAAGAGACAAGGGGAAGCATTTTTTATTCTCCAGAGTTGGTTTTCAGGTGTTAAAGATTCCCTCAATTTCTTTAGTCCCAGAGATCAGAGTATATATTTTCTACAAATGCCTACTTCTCCTACAGCCACATGCCTCCATGTTTCCCTCAGAAAATTTTCTGCTCATTGAGCAAGTACAACACTCTTGTTCCTTTGAGGCTGAGTGATAAATATTTCCCTTCTCATTATTCCCTAGAAATTGACACTTGACCTGCAACAAAGGATGCTGGCTGGATTTATCTCAAAAGTGATTTACAGAATTTGATAGAAATTATTTTACCTTGACTTAGGTGGTTTTTCTTCAAAGAATATCACGTAATGACGTCTGCAAAACATGCTGTCATCCACCTTAATGAGCCCCTCAGATCATATCAACTCTCCAGTGTATCAACTTTTCCTCCTCTGTTCAATCAAGTGAACACAAAATGATTGTGTAATGTATCAGATTCAACTGCAAACCCATTCACAGATTATTCCATAAGCAGCTGTGGTCCAAGTCAAAAGTGCTTCAGCACAGACCTGATTTCCCAAGAGGCAGTGCTCCTAAGGATGAGACAATGCAGAGGTTATAGAGATGTCATTATTTTTCTGGCAATTGTATTAAATCTGCAAGTTCTCCAATATTAAAATGATCACCAGGGTCTCAGTTTGAACCTTTCCATTTTCCTGGTTTGAAGTTCAGGTTTAGCACATATTGGGATTTCATTATTTCTTTTCAGTAATAAATGAAATTAAAAATGTCACCTGCACTAGGGTTTGCTAAGAAGAAGATTTCTGGGGTGCATTCCAGTCTCTCTGAAAAAGTAGTGGACTTCTACATCTTAAAATTTTTCAACACAACCAAAATATCAATTGGAAAGCAGAGAGATGAAGACAAAACACAGCTACACACAGCTGCACAGCTACTCAATTTTTTTGTGTTTTGCATTATTATACAAATAATTTATTAAAGGCTTGTATGAAATGGCACTGAATACATAAACTAACTTCCACTGATATCATTCAGGAATGATAGTGGTTATATAAAGCCTGTATTTCCTGTATCTTTTGAGGTCCACGTTCATCATGTCCCCATCAGGCAATTTTTCCATCTCTTAGTTTCATATTCTTGGAGGATTACTGTGCCAGGGTCTGTGACTCTGACCTGTCATTTGCATCTAGGAGCTGCTGGTTAATGCTCTCTTGGAATTATGCCTGAAGACCTTTGTTCAGACAAGTGAAAGGCAGGACAAGAGAATTACACCTGAAATGAAGATACATTCTGAAAGTGTTTCTGCATCAAAGCATGAGTGGGAGGGCCTCTTGAAAAATCATAGCAGGACTATGTCTGAGTGCACCACAATTGTAAGGAACAGTAGAGGTGGTGGGGCCTGGCCAGTGGAGAGAACATAGAATGTCACTCTTAGATTGCAAGCAACTTGTTAGCCTCGTTCCCATTTGATTAAATACCATCTCTCGACATTGGGAAGTTCTGCAGCTCCTAACTTCTATTTAGAATTCCTAAGGTCAAGGTTCCAGCTGTCTGCTGTTGGGGAATTCGTGGAAAGGTGTGGCATTACATAAGAGTTGGTGTGATGTTTCCCAGTTCTATATTCACCTAACACACCCAGCAGCCCGCATGCTCCTCTTTGAAATGTCATTGGCCATAATTTTGATGGCTGCTAAGTCCCTAGGCCATTTTACTGACTAATGTACTGGGTGAGTGCAATATGGAGAAGTGTCTTCTTAGGGCCATGCCTTTGTGGCCTCTTCTGGACTTGGTGACCCACTCATCCTCAGGCACCTGCACAGGTCTCCCTGGTTCACTACACCTGATGGGGACCAAATGCTTGCAGTGGGATCCCCATTTCTAGAAAATCATGATTCCTACTGTGGCCAAGTGAGCACATCACAACCTTGAGGACATATATGTTTTGGCAGTCTGTTAGACTTCAGCAATGCCCCTTATATTGTATGGTGTCAGATGTCTCAAAGCCAGAGGATTTGCACCCATAACACATCATGATTCATGGGCTAAGAGGTTAGGATCCCTTTGTGGCAAACAGCAGAGTTGTTGGGACCTGGCTGGTAGAGTGAGCATAGAATGTCTCTTCTGGATTTTCAGCAGCTTGCTTGTCTCCTTTTCATTGATTAAATATTCATTTCATCTTCTCCACATTGGGCATTTCATCAGCTACTCACATCTACTTACAAGTCCTAAATCCCAGGCTCCTACTCTCTCCTCTTGGGGCATTCCTGGAAAGGTGTGGCAAGACAGCAGAGTTGGTGTGATGTTTTCCAGTTCAAAATTCTCGTATCCAACCAAGCTGTCCCACATGCTCCTCTGCTCTCAAACGTCAACAACTATCTATGTCAGTGACTGCTAAGGCACCAGGCAAAATTCTGGTATCAACATTGTACCTCCTGAGTGCCCATCCTGAGGTGTGTCATCATACAGCCACTCCCTTGAGACCTGTGCTAGGTTTGTAGACTCACACATCCTTGGGCACTCCCACATCTCTCACTGCTCCACTACAGCTGGTGGGGAAATGTTGCATGCCGCTGGGTCCCAGGAAATCATGATGCCTGCACTAGCCAAGTCAACACATCGCCCCTTCTTCCATATGGATGGTTTAGCAGCCAGTAATGATTCAGCAGGGTCTTTTACCTTGGAGGGACTCAGATGTCTTAATCAGAGAGGGGCCCCACCCACAATACATTATGATTCTTGTTCTACTGGGATAAAGTTTAGGATCACAAATGAGGTGATAAAAAGACCCCTGGGACTCACCTGATTCCTTTTCCTTCTGCCAAGAACAGCTGGAAAAGAGCTTTTCTTGAAGGTACCCTCACTCTAGTCAGAACCTGCAGAGATTCCGGTTGCCAATGCAACTGTAAAGGCATTTTGCTCTCATATGTCCTTTCTATGACTTCAGGATATATGTGCAGTGGAGCAACAATGACAGCCAAGCCATTCATGGAAACCCAAGTTGCCAACGTCCCAGTAGCAAGGCCTGGGGATAGAAAATACCTACACTCTCCTACATGAGCCAGAGAATCCCACACACTCTGAACAAAACCCTCGGGTACCAATCCCTTCCATTGTACATATTGTAGCTGTCCTCTCTTTTGCTCTCAAATACCAGAGCATACCTATACAAGTGAGGCATTTCAGGAGTGGGATCACAACCATGGTATCAGCACTTTGAAGAGAAATGAAGGACTGACAGTTCAATGCAAGGACTTTCAGAAAATAATTGCAATGCAAAAATGTTCAGAGGAATTACTGCACACATAAAAATTGGATGGTTGATAACTGAATGGGATTGTTTTGTCTCTGAGCAAATACTATTCATGGGTTCATAGATCCTGTGAGACATCACCTCCTCCCATTTTCTAAACATGTTTACAGACTGTGCCTACTGACATTGCTGAGACATTCTCTTTCTACCAAGAAAGAGACATTGCCAAGGAAATCCACCCCTTCCAAACATCCCCATAGGTGAGGTGAAATCAAGATTTAGCACTTCCACTGGGATATTTTTTGGCCCTGCTGCTTAGCTTTTCCTCAAGGAAAAGTTTGGAAGGCATGGAGAGATTGAGACAGCTGTGAGCAGTTTGGGAATTTAAGGGCTTACTTCTCGAATGTGAAATATTAGCTCATTTTCCTTTCATACCAAAAATCAGAGCATGAAATGCTTCCTAGAAATGTGTTCTTATCCTACTGTCACACACATCAAATCTTCCCTCAGATAATTCTCTGCTTGTTGAGCAGCTACAACAGTATTAAACCTTAAAGAGCAAGGGGAAGATTTCTCTCTCCTCATAATTCCCTAGGCATTGGGATCTGCCCTGCACCAAAAGGGCAGGCTGGATTTTTCTCAAATGTCATATACAGAATATGATAGAAATTACTTGGCTGTGACTTTGGTGGTTTTTGTACAAAGTATACCACATAGACATGACCGTGGAACATGGAGTCATCTAGCTCAAGGAGCCACTTCATATCAACTCAATCCTCCAGTGTCTCAGCATTTCCTCCCCTGTTTAAACAAGGGAACACAAAACGGTTGAAGGAGTATCAGGTTTAATTGGAAGCCCAATCAGGTTTAATTGGAGTATTCAGAAGCAGCTGTTTCCAGTCAGAAATGCAGCCCCAGAGCCCTGGATTTCTAAAGAAACAGTATTCCAGGAGATGAGCCATCTCTCGGGAATGCAGAAGTTATAATGATCTTATTAAAATGCTGGCAAGTGCATTGAAAGCACAAGTTCTACAAGTGAAATTGTTCACCAGAGTCTAAAATTGATTCTTTTTCATTTTCACATTTTGAAGTTCTGAATAGCAGATATTGGGACTTCATTGTTGCCTTTTAGCAAGAAATGACATTCAACTGTCACCTGCACTAGTGTTTGCAACAGAGAAGCTTTCTGAAGTTCACTGCAGTCTTTATGCAAAACAAATGGACTTATATACCACAACGTTTTCCAACACAATCATAGTATCAACTTGAAAACAGAGATGTAGACAAATCACTGCTACATGAGGTCCTCAAATTACTCAGGTCTCTGTGTTTTGTATTTTATACACATCATTTTCAGGATTTATATTCATTGTCTCTCAATACATGGATTAACTTCCACTGATATCACTCAGAAGCCACAGAGGTTATTAAAAATGGTTGTGTGTAAGATTCTATTTCCAGGCTCAACTTGTCCTCATCAGGCACTTACTCCATCCCTCAGTTTCACATTCTTGGAGAATTGATGTGACTGGTTCTGGGACACGGACCTATAGTCTGCTCCTATGAGCTGAAGGTTAAGGGATCCTTGGCAATGTGCCAGAGAGCCCTTCTCAGACAGGAGATAGGCTGTTGAAGAGAATTACAACTTAAGTGAAGATACATTGTGAAGGTGATTCTGCATTAAAAGGCGAGTGGAAGGGAAAAATGGAAAAGCATAGCAAGTCAATTTATGAGTGCACCTTAATAGAAAGGCAACAGCAGAGGTAGTGGGGGCTGATCAGTGGAGTTCTATTCTCATAGAATGTCTCTCCTCAATTGCCAGCAACTTGATGGTCCCCTCCCTAATTGATTAGTGATTAATTTCCTCCCCTTGTCATTGGGGAGCTCAGCATCTACTTACTTCTACTTACAAGTCCTAAACCGCAGGTTCCAGCTGTCTCTAGTGGGGGCATTCTGGGAAAGTTGTGGCATCACAGTAGAGTTTGTGTGATGTTTTCCAGTTCAAATTTCACATCTCCCACCAAGATACCCTGCATGCTCCTCTGCTCTGGAAAGGTCAACACCCATGTTTTCGAATGACTGCTAAGGCCGTAGGGCAATTTCCCTACTCAGCAATGTACCCTGTGTGTGGATATCAGGACGAGTATCTTCAGAGGACCATGCCCCTGAGGCCTGGGCTAGGCTTGGTGACTGGGGCCTCAATGGACACCCCTGCATCTCTTACTGGTCAATTTCATCTGGTGGGAAACAATTGCCTGCAACTGGGTCCCCATTTCCAGAAAATCATGACGCCTGCACAGGACAAGGAATCACATCATCACCTTGTGCACATGAATGGTATGGCAGCTTGAAAGGAATCAGCAGGTTACCTTCTCTTTGATCCTTTCAGATGTCTCAATGCCAGAGGGGCTCCATCCACTACAAATTATTAGTCCTCCTCTCCTGGTCTAAGAGGTTAAAATCACCCTTGTGTCCACCAAGAGATGACTTGAACGTCCCTGTTTCTTCTTCTGTCCTACCAGTACAGCAGTGCCAGCCCCTTTTCTGAAATTTTCCCCTCAGCATCCAGGAACTGACCAGATTCTTGTTGTCATGGCAACCATGATTATGTGGTGCTATCATAGGTCATTTCTGTGACTGCAGGTGGAATGTGCAGTGCAGCTAACATGTCAGTCAAGTAATTCATGTAAACTCATGTTGCCCAGGGCCCAGCAACAAGCACAGGGAATAGAGAAAACATGCATTCTCCTATTGGAGCCAGAAAATCCCAGGCCCATCCAAAATAAATTCCAGCATACTAGTCTCTTCTAGTCTACATATTGTAGTTCCCCACACATTTGCTCTCATGTCCCAGGAGTACTCCTAAACAAGTCTTTAGTGGGATCAAAACCAGGGTAGCAGCATTGTCAAAGGACTGTCAGCTCAATGAACAGAACTTTCTGCAAATAATCACACTGCAAGGAATGTTGACAGGGACTCCAACCCACATAAATACTGGATGTTGGAAAACTGAATGTGAATACTGACTCTCTGAGCAGACATTAATCATGGGTTCATAGATCCTGTGATCCATCACCTTCTCCCAGTCCTCATACATACATATTTACACCTGTACCTCCTGAATTTGTAGAGTATTTCCTTAAGAAGAGAAACATTTCCCATGAAATGCATCTTTTCTAGGCACTCACATAACTGAGGTGAAAAACAAGATTCACTACCTACACTCACATATGCATTTGGCACTGCTGTTTAGCATTTCCTAGCAGAAAGACTGGGAAGAATGGAAAGAATGAGAGAGATGTGAGCACTTAGGGATTGTAAAGTCTTGGTGTTCAGCTGGGAAAGATTCCCTCAAAATCTTTGGTGCCACAGATCAGAGCACATAGTATTTCCTACCATTGCTTACTTTTCCTAATGCAACATGCCTCCACACTTCCCTCAGAAAATCTGCTCATTGAGTGGCTACAACACTCTTTTACCTAAAACATTCAGTGATAAAACATTCTCTCCTCAATACTTCCTCAACTTTGGAATTTGACCTGTAGCAAAGGATGTTGGTTGGATTCTTCTAAAGCAATTGACAGATTTTATAGAAATTAGTTGGCTCTGCCTTGGGATGGAATTCCTGCAAGCATATCACATAGCCATGTCTGCAACACCTGCTGTCTTCTACCTCAAAGAGCGTCTTCAGACCATGTCATCCCACCAGTGTCTCAACACTTCTTTCTCTGTTCATCAGGTGAACACAAAATGTTTGGAGAAACATCAGAATTAATTGGAAACCCATTCTAAAGAGACTTTTCAGCAAGCAGCTGAAGTACCAGCCATAAATTCATTCCCAGAGACCAGGAATTCTAAAGATGCAGAATTCCTGGAGATGATACAACTTTCAGGAATGCAGATGCTAAACAGGTCTTATTAATATGATGGCAAGATTCAAGATGGTGGACTAGAGGAAGGCTGCATTCCTACTTGCTCCGTGGATTCCTACTTACTCAGCATTCAAACATCAGGAATATGGCTCTCAACGAGATTTTATATTCAAATCACATATAAGGGGTCCCCAGTCGCTGCTCCAGAACCAACTCTCCCGGGTTGGGCTCAGGCCGGCCGCAGGCAGCTACCACCCAGGAGTGCTGGACCCTGCAGCTGCTTCAGAATCACGGACCTGGGCCTGGGCCAGCCAGCAACTGAGTGTGGGACCTCCCCGGAAGCAGATTCAGAGTCACTGGCCAGGCTGAGGCACCAGCCAGGAAGCCATTCTGCAGCTTCCCTGGCAGAGAGAGACCATCTTCAGCTGCCTTAGCCCTTGGAGTTAAGCTCAGGCCTTCCCAAGGGGACACAGCACTGCGGCTCTGGGTGAGTTCTGGCCAAGAGCAGAGCTGGTTGCAGGTGCCACAGGGGAGTTTGGGCCCTTCGGCGCCATTCTGCAGCTTCCCTGGTGGAGAGAGACCATCTTCAGCTGCCTGAGCCCTCGGGGGCTAAGCTCAGGCCTTCCTGCAGGGACACAGAGTTGTGGCTCCCAGTGAGATCTGGCCAGGAGGGGAACTGGTTGCTGGGTCCAGAGGGGAGATTGGGCCCATTGGCGCCATTCTGCAGCTCCTCTGGTGGAGAGAGATCATCTTCAGCTGTCTGAGCCCTCGGAGCTGAGCTCAGGCCTTCCAACAGGGCCACGGTGCTGCGTCTACTGGTTGCCTCTGCCCAGAAGCATTGATCATTCCCAACCTGGAGGAAGTGGGACAGTAGATATCTTGGGTCATGGCTTGATTAAGCACCTCTCAAACATCTGGTGAGTTACTGGAAATCTGAAGGGACACCTTAAGTCTTTACATGGAAATTGCAATCCCTCTGATTTGCACTAATAGAGGGGAAGATACATGAGCAGCATGAGAAAACACGGGAAGAAAGTGCCCCCAAACAAACGTAGATGATACATCAAGACAACCCAAAGACAGCACAGTAGAAGGAATGACAGAAAGGGAGTTCAGAATGTTCATAATTAAAATGATCCAAGAAGAGAATGATGTGACAAGACAGCAGATTCAGGCTATGAATAATCAGTTAACAGAGCAATTGCAGGAAGCAAAAAATCATTTCAATAAAGAGATAGAAGTTCTGAGAAAAAAACAAACAGAAATCATTGAAGCAAACAAGGAAATGATGGAAAAAATAAACCAATTTAAAAACTCAATAGAAAACATAATTAACAGAATAGATCACTTGGAAGACAGAACCTCAGACAATAAAGACAAAATATTTAATCTTGAAAACAAAGTCGAATAAACAGAGAAGATGATTAGGAATCATGAAAGAAACCTCCAAGAAATATGGGACATCATGAAAAGACCAAATTTAAGAGTTATTGGGATTGAGGAAGGCACAGAGATACAAACCAAGGGTATGAATCATCTGTTCAATGAAATAATAACAGATAATTTCTCAAATATGATGAATGAGATGGAAAATCAATTACACGAGGCCTACAGGACACCAAAGGCACAGAATTTCAACAGATCAACACCAAGGCATATTATAATGAAAATGCCTAACATACAAAACAAAGATAGAATTTTAAAGGCGGTGAGAGAAAAGCATCAGATTACCTACAGGGGGAAACCAATACGGATATAAGCAGATTTCTCAGCCTATACCCTAAAAGCAAGAAGGGACAGGAACAACATATTTCAAGTTCTGAAAGAAAATGGATGCCAACCAGAATCTTATACCCAGGAAAACATACGTTCAGATTTGATGACAAAAAAAAAATCCTTCCATGAAAAACAAAAGCTTAAATAACTCACAAAGAGAAAGCCTGCCCTACAGAACATGCTCAACAAAATATTTGAAGAGGAAGAAATGAAAAATACAACCTCAGTCATCATGGAGAGGAATTACCCTAAAGAAAGAGTCAATCAAAAAGAAACAAAGTTAAGCTAAAAACCCCAGAAAAGCTAAAATGACAGGAAATACAAGTCATATCTCAATAATAACCCTGAATGTAAATGGCCTAAACTCATCCATCAAAAGACATAGATTGGCAGAATGGATTAAAAAGAAAGACCCAACAATATGCTGCCTTCAAGAGAGTCATCTCATAGAAAAACATGCCCACAGACTAAAGGTGAAGGGTTGGGAAAAAATATACCATGCACATGGACTGAGTAAAAAAGCTGGAGTTTCCATTCTCATTTTAGATAAATAGACTTCAAGTCAAAGTTAGTAAGAAGGAATAAAGAAAGACATTTCATACTGCATAAATCAGAAGCATAAATCAGCAAGACATAACAATCATAAATACTTTTGCACCAAACAATGGTGCATCCATGTATGTCAATCAGATCCTTCTCAATTTCAGGAATCAAATAGACCAAAACACAATAATACTGGGAGACTTTAACAATGCTCTCTCATGATTGGACAGATCCTCCAAGCAAAAATTGAAAAAAGAAACCACAGTACTCAATGACACCATCGCTAATTTGGACTTAACGGACATATATAGAATATTCCATCCATCAAAAAGCGAATACACTTTGTTTTCAGCAGCTCATGGTTCCTTCTCTAAAATAGACCATATGTTTTGCCACAAAGCTACTCTTAGCAAATACAAAAACATAGAGATACTACCTTGCATACTATCAGATCATAATGGAATGAAATTAGATATCAATGATAAAGTTAGAAACAGAAACTCCTCCAAGAAATGGAGATTAAATAATATGCTATTTAATGATACATGGATAACAGAAGACATTAGGGGGGAAATGAAGAGATTCTTAGAGGTCAAAGAGAACAAAGATACAACATATCAAAATCTCTTGGATACTATGAAAATAGTGCTAAGTGAAAATTCATTGGATGGAGTGCATTTAATAAAAGAATTAAAAGTTAACAAATCAATGACCTCACATTACAGCTCAAAGCCTTAGAAAAAGAGGAACAGACATCACAAAAAGTACTAGAAGACAGGAAATAATCAAAATCAGAGCTGAAATCAACGAAATTGAAACAAAAGAAACAATTCAAAAAATTGACAAAACAAAAAGTTGATTCTTTGAAAAAATAAACAAAATTGATAGACACTTAGCCACGGTAGAAGGAGAGAGAAACTCCAAATTACTAAAATTCGGAATGGAAATGGAAATATTACAACAGACACAATTGAAATACAAAACATAATAAGAAGCTACTTTGAAAAATTATACTCCTACAAAATAGAAAACCTGGAAGACATCAACAGGTTCCTAGAGGCATATGAGACACCCAAACTGAATCTCAAGGACATACACAACTTAAATAGATCAATTTCAAGCAATGAAATAGAGGAAGTCATCAAAACCTACCAACAAAGAAAAGTCCAGGACCAGATGGATTCACAGCTGAGTTCTCCAAGACCTTCACAGAAGAGCTCATTCCAATACTCCTCAAAGTATTTCATGGAATAGAGGAGGAGGGAACCCTTCCAAACTCATTCTATGAAGCTAATATCACCCTGATAAAGGACACATCAAGGAAAGAAAATTTCAGACCCATATCTCTAATGAACATAGATGCAAAAATTCTTAACAAAATTTTAGCAAATCGCATACAAAAGCATATTAAAAAGATAGTGCACCATGATCAAGTGGGTTTCATCCCAGGGATGCAAGGTTGGTTCAACATCCAGAAATCAATAAATGTAATTCACCACATCAACAGACTTAAAGTCAAGAACCACATGATTATTTCAATAGATGCAGAAAAAGCATTTGATAAAATACAGCATGCCTTCATGCTCAAAACAATACAAAAAATAGGGATAGTGTGGACATTCCTTAACATTGTAAAGGCTATCTATGCTAAGCCCACAGCT
>JAJEJO010052250.1:24476-64205 GCA_020662805.1 Glaucomys volans | reverse complement strand
TTGAAATACAAAACATAATAAGAAGCTACTTTGAAAAATTATACTCCTACAAAATAGAAAACCTGGAAGACATCAACAGGTTCCTAGAGGCATATGAGACACCCAAACTGAATCTCAAGGACATACACAACTTAAATAGATCAATTTCAAGCAATGAAATAGAGGAAGTCATCAAAACCTACCAACAAAGAAAAGTCCGGGTCCAGATGGATTCACAGCTGAGTTCTCCAAGACCTTCACAGAAGAGCTCATTCCAATACTCCTCAAAGTATTTCATGGAATAGAGGAGGAGGGAACCCTTCCAAACTCATTCTATGAAGCTAATATCACCCTGATAAAGGACACATCAAGGAAAGAAAATTTCAGACCCATATCTCTAATGAACATAGATGCAAAAATTCTTAACAAAATTTTAACGAATCACATATAAAAGCATATTAAAAAGATAATGCACCATAATCAATTGGGTTTCATCCCGGAGATGCAACGTTGGTTCAACATCCGGAAATCAATCAATGTAATTCACCACATCAACAGACTTAAAGTCAAGAACCACATGATTATTTCAATAGATGCAGAAAAAGCATTTGATAAAATACAGCATGCCTTCATGCTCAAAACAATACAAAAAATAGGGATAGTGTGGACATTCCTTAACATTGTAAAGGCTATCTATGCTAAGCCCACAGCTCACATCATTCTAAATGGAGAAAAATTTAAAGCATTTCCCATGAGAACTGGAACAAGGCAGCGATGCCCTCTTTCGCCACTACTATTCAACATTGTTCTTGAAACTCTAGCCAAAGCAATTAGACCGTCCAAAGAATTTAGAGGAATATGACTGGAAAAGAAGTGATCAAACTATCCGAATTTGCTGAAGACAGGATTCTCCATTTAGAACACCCTAAGAATTCCACCAGAAAACTTCTGGAACTCATTAATGAATTCAGTAAATAAGCAGGATAAAAAATTAATGCTCATAAATCTAATGCATTTTTATTCATAAGTGATGCATCCTCTGAGAGAGTAATTAAGAAAACTACTCCATTCACATTAACCTCAAAAAAAAAAATAAAATACTTGGGAATCAATCCAACAAAAGAAGTGAAAGACCTCTACTATGAGAACAACAGAACACTAAAGAATGAATTTAAAGAGCATCTGAGAAGATGGAAAGATCTCCCATGTTCTTGGATAGGCAGAATTAATATTCTCAAAATGGCCATACTTCCAAAAATGCTGTACAAATTCAATAAAATTTCAATTAAAACCCCAATGACAGACCTCATAGAAATAGAGCAAGCAATCATGAAATTCATTTGGAGGAATAAGAGACCCAGAATTGCTAAAGCAATCCTTAGCAAGAAGAGTGAAGCAGGGGGTTTCACTCTACCAGAACTTCAACTATACTACAGAGCAATAGTACCAAAAACAGCATGGTATAGGTACCAAAATAGACAGGTAGATCAATGGTACAGAATAGAGGACACAGAGACAAACCCACAGCAACACAGGTATCTCATTCTTGACAAATGAGGCAAAAACATGCAATGGAGAAAACACAGCCTCTTCAACAAATGGTGCTAGGAAAACTGGAAATCCATATGCCGACAAATGAAACTAAACCCATATCTCTCACCCTGTTCAAAACTCAACTCAAAGTGGATCAAGGACCTAGAAATTAGACCAGAGACTCTGCACCTAATAGAAGAGAAAATAGGTCCAAATCTTCATCATGTTTGCCTAGGACCAGATTTCCTTAACATGACTCCCAAAGTGCAAGAAATAAAATCTGTAATCAATGACTGGGATGGAGTCAAACTAAAAAGCTTTTTCTCAGCAAAGGAAAAAAATTAGCAATGTGAAGAGAGAGCCTTCAGAGTGGGAGAAAATCTTTGCCACACACACTTCAGATAGAGCACTAATCTCCAGAATCTACCAAGTACTCAAAAATCTTTACACCAAGAACACTAATAACCCAATCAATCAATAAATGGGCCAAGGAAATGAACAGACACTTTCCAGAGGAAGATCTACAAGCAATCAACAGATTTATGAAAAAATGTTCAACATCACTCTTTATAAGAGAAATGCAAATCAAAACCACCTTAAGATTTCATCTTACCCCAATTAGAATGTCTTTTATTAAGAACACAGGCAACAGCAGGTGTTGGAAAGGATGTGGGGTAAAGGGTCCACTCATACATTGCTGGTGGGAGTGCAAGTTGATGCAGCCACTCTGGAAACCAGTGTGGAGATTCCTTAAAAATCTTGGAATGGATCCACCATTTGACACTGCTATCCCACTCCTTGGCCTATACCCAAAGGACTTAAAATCAGATCACTACAGTGATGCAGCCACATCAATGTTCATAGCTGCTCAATTCACATTAGCTAGATTATCGAATCAACCTAGATGCCCTTCAGTAGATGAATGGATAAAGAAACTGTGGTATATATACACAATGGAACATTACTCAGCCATAAAGAAGAATAAAATTATGGCATTTGTAGGTAAATGGATGATGTTGGAGACTGTTATGCTAAGTGAGATCAGCCAATCCCAAAAATCCAAAGGCTGAACTGTCTCTCTGATAAATGAATGATCATGCATAATGGGGGGGGAAGAGTGGCAAGAATGGAGGAAGGGTAGATAGCATAGAGGTAAGGGAGGGTGGGGTCAAGTTGAGGGGGTAATTATAATAACAGAACTTGTGACAAATTCCATTGCCCTGTGTACATGCATGAATGCACAGATGGTGTGACTCTACTTTGTGTTCAACCAGTGAAACAATAGGTGTACTCCATTTGTGTTCAATGGATCAATATGTAAATAAAAAAATATGATGGCAACTGCATTAAAAGGGCAAGTTCTACAAGGTCTAAAATTTATTGTTTTTCATTACTGCATTTTTAATTTCATGTTAGCACATATTGGGATTTCATTGTTAGATTTCAGTTGAAATGTCATTCAAAATATCACCTGCATTAGGTTTCATGAGAATCTTTCTGGTGTTCACTACATTTTCTCAGCAAAAGAGATGGGTTTGCCCACCTCAAAGTTTTCCAACACATGCATTATAATAGCTTGAAAGCAGAGAGATGCAGACAAAACACAGCTGCATGTGGCCCTTGATTTCACAGGAATGGAATCCTAACATCTTAACACAGGAGAATTGGAAACAGGGTGTGTGGTGGGCATGCACGATGGGGCTCTGAGATTCCTATCTTCTCTAAGATAAGGGACCCTGTTGAAACTTGACAGGATGCTATACCATTCATGTCCATGAGGGGGCGATGTGCTCATTGGACCCCAGGAGGCATTAAGATTTCTAGGGAATGGGCACCCCCTGCAGGCAATTGTTCCCAATGAGGAGTAGTGGATTAGGATGAGAAGCGGGAACGAATGAGGACAGGTGTGTCTCCAAGCCAAATACAGTCCCTGGAGTATGGTCCTATGCTGACACTCCTGCTTCCATGGACTCCTTTGGTACATTTCTGTGTTGGGAGTCTGACCTAGGGAATAAGCATCCACCTGCAATGATGACCAATGACATTTCAGAGAAGAGGATCATTCAGGGCAGCTTGATGGGTCAGGTGAATTTTGAACTGGGAGACAACACACCAACCCTAGGGTGATCCTACACCTTTTCACATATGCCCCAGCAGGGGGAAGATGGAACCTGGTTTGTAGGACTTCTAAGTACAAGAGAGAAGTGCCTGAGTCCCCCAGCCTGTTGATGAAGTTATTCATGACTAAACATTTCGGATGGAGGCTAGCAAGTTGCTGGCAGTCTTCGAAATACATCCCATGCTCACTTGACTGGACAGGCCCCACCACCTGTGCTCTAGTCTTACAATTAGGGTGCACTCACAAATTGTCTTGCTATGAGTTTTCAAGAGGTGATTCCACTAACCCTTTGATGCAGAAAAACTTTCACAATGTTTCTTCATTTAAGGTGCAATTCTCTTGAACTGCTTATCACCTGTCTGAGGAAGGACCTCTGCATATTTCCAAGGCACTTTGCCCATCAACTTGAAGAGGACAATGAAGGCTATGTCACACACCATAGAACAATGATCCTCCAACAACTTGAAATTGAGGGATGACACAAGTGCCTGATAAGAGAAGGAAGAGCACCCTGCAAAGTAAAATCTATATTTTCTTTACAGATTTCATCACATGAAATTTTTACATGCATCCGTCTGGAAGAGGGAAATGATAGTTGGACTGGAAGTTGAAGAGTCAAACAGGAAGGAGCAAGGATATATCTTGTGCCCTAAATGCAGAAGGGTGTTGTAGAGGAAACCAACTTCTGTGAATGGATTCTTAAAGAGGTTGTCCTTGTGAGTGGTCTCCCCAAACATTCCAGGAACTTTCTTCAGCTGCAATGCAAATAAAGCAAAACTAGTAGCCAGATTTTTGTTTAAGCAATGATAGATATTGATCACAAGTGAACTTGCTGAGGAACTAAAGGCCCTCCCACTTTGTTGACTCTAATCTGAAGTTTACAATGAATTCCACATTAAGAAAATACAGATTTTGCTTTCCTGCCATATGAACGTGTAGGAATGGCCTTCTTTCACCATAGAACTTATGCCTGAGCACTTCATTTTACACAAGTTCAAATATTCATGCAGACCACTGAAGGATGCCCCTGGAAATAAATCAGGCAGAACACCATCACAAATCTAAAAATATTCTCTGTTAGGATGCTACAGTGAACACACAAAAGGCATGAAGTCCTAAATTGAAAAACAGAAAGCAGCATGAGTGAAAGGTGCGATAAGACTTAGGGTACCTCTAAAGGAGATCCTACAGCATTTCACAATTCCAAGCCTATTTGTAGGAATTACAGACATCCATACCAATCGTGCCACATAACTACTGTCTCGGATTTCATTTCTTCAATAGGATTATTTTAAATAAGCTTTCCTGAGTCATGCCTGCACTAACATCACAATAAAATCATTCTCATTTCCTTGATATAATTCAGAACACACTATCCTTCACCCACCCCTACACAGCATCTCTTCAAATATCCCTCAAAATGAAAAATAGTCTGAAAAAATGCTTCATTAGTAATGAGCCTGGATATCAGGTGACACAGGGAATCCAGGATTTACAAACCCCATGTGGCTGCTGAATGGTATCAGTGGAAGTTAACCTATATACTCACTGCTAATTCATGCAAGCCTTTAATAAATGATGTATATACACATGTAAAGCACAAAAAGCTGAGTACACCCAGGGCCATGTGTAGCAATGTTTTGTCTTCAACTCTCAATTTCCAAATTGATATTGTGGTTGTGTTGGACAATGTTGAGGTA
The DNA here is from genome assembly GCA_020662805.1 of Glaucomys volans. Classification (NCBI taxonomy): domain Eukaryota; kingdom Metazoa; phylum Chordata; class Mammalia; order Rodentia; family Sciuridae; genus Glaucomys; species Glaucomys volans. Next base: position 58,874 of record JAJEJO010052250.1, on the reverse strand, counting down.
TAGGAGCCCACTTCTTTGGCAGAGAGACTGCAGTGTGCACCAAATTGCTTCTCAATGAGAAACACTAGTGACAGTGACATTTTGGAAGTCATTCCCTGCTGAAAGGCAACAATAAAGTCCCAAATGTTCATCCTGAACTTTAAAACCCCAAAATTGAGAGAATCCATTTTAGACCAGGGTGAGCATTTTCATGTTGCAGAACTTGCTGATGCAATACTCTTTACAGCATATGAACCAGACTGTTATAATTTTTGCATTCCTGACAGTGGTCTCATTTTCAGGAATACCAGCTCACAAAATCTACTTCTCTAGGAAATGAATTTTTCCTTGCACCACAGCTGTTTGCTGAATACTCCCTTCAGAATGGACAGTCAATTAAATTTGAGACTTTTCCAACTGCTTTGTAATACTTGAGGGAACAGAGGAGAAAATGTTGAGATACTGGAGGGTTAGAATGACCTGAAGAGGCTCTTTAAGATAGGTGACTGCATATTGTGCAGTCCTGCCAGTGTGATATGCTTTACAAAAAAAAAAAAAAAAAACACTGAAGGCAGAATCAAATACATTCTTTTAAATTCTGTAGTTGGCTTTGAAGAAGAAAACATCCGTAAACTTTTTATGCAGGTCAAATCCCAAAGTCTAGGCAATCACAAGGAGAAAGTGTTTTAATCCTGCCACTGAAGGAAGAAGAGAGTTGTAGCTACTCAATGAGGAGACAGTTTTTCAAAGAACCGTGGGGGCAAGTGGCAGTAGGAGAAGTAGACCTTTGTAGGAAATATTATATGCTCTGATCTTTGGGTCTAAAGGAAATTGAGGGAATCTTACACCCCTGAAAACAAAACCCTTATTATCACAAACTGTTAACAACTGTCCCTTTCTTTTCACTCCTACTGTCTTGTCATTGAGAAAATTCTCACCAGCTGGGCCAAATGCATTCCCCAGTGGAGGTCGTGGGCCTTACTTTTCACCTCAGGTATTTTGGTGCTTGATAAAATTTGTTTTCCTGAGAAAAGTCTGCTTCTTGATTATGGAATGTCTCAGCAACTTGGCGAGGCCCAGTGTGTAAATATGTATAGGGAATGGTAAGAGGTGATGGCTCAAAGAATCTGTGAATGCATGAGGAATGTTTGCTGAGAGAAATAATCATGCACATTCAGTTTTCAAACTTCCAGTACTTATGTTTACATAAATTCCTCTCAACATTCTTAGCAGTGAGATTATTTGCAGAAAGTTCTACACATTGAACTGTCAAACCTTCATTTTTCTGCAAACTGCTGTGACCTTGTATTGGATTCATCTCAAGAAATGCCTAATTGTTCTCTTGCACTCCTGGGACATGCTATCAAGAGAGAGGAGAGCTCCTGTAGCAGAGTGGAAGTGTCTGGAATGTTGGAGTTTGGCATGGAAAGGCCTGGAATCTTCTAGCTCAAGTAGGAAAATGTAGGTTTTTCTCTCAGATCAGGGCTTATTGCTGGGCCTTGAGCAAGTTGACTTTCCAAGAATGCCTTTCCTGTCATCCTTGCAGGATGACACATTCTGTCTGTAGTCACAGAATGGCCATATGACAGCACAATGGCTTTACAATTTCGATTGGCAAGCGGAAAATCTTCAGGTTCTAGCTACTGTGGAGGAATCTCAGGATAAGCTCTTTTCCAGCTCTGCTGGGTAGAGTGAAGAGAAACCAGGCATGTATAAGTGGTCTTTTCTTTGCTGAAAATGGAAGGCTAACCTCTTAGCACAGGACAAGAGGAAGCAGGGTGTGTAGTGGGCGTGTCCCCCGAGACCTTAAGATACCGGACTTCATCCAAGAGTAGGGACACTGCTGAAGCTTGACAGATTGCCATACCATCCAATCCACGAGGGGGCGATGTGATCACTGGGCCATAGCAGGCATTATGGTTTCCTGGGAATGGGGAACTCCTGCTGGCAATTGGTCCCCACCAGAAGAAGTGGGTCAGGGAGAGAAGAGGGGATGCCCAAGGACAGGTGGGTGTCCAAGCCAAGAACAGGCCCCAGAATCATGGCCCTACATTGACACTCCTGCTCCTCTGGTACCACTGGTTCCACGGTACCTTGCTGTGATGGGGATGTGGCCTAGGGAATTAGCAACCACTCACAGTGATGGAAATTGAAATTTCAGAGACCAGAATCATACAGGGCAGCTTGGTAGGTTAGGTGAAGTTTGAACTGGGAAACAACACACCAACTCTGGTGTGATGATACAACTTTCCACAAATGCCCACCAAGAGGCAGTTGGGACCTGGGTTTTAGGACTTCGAATACAAGAGATGAATGAGCTCCCAACCTGTTGAGGAAGTTGTTCATCACTAAATATTTAGGATGGTGGCAAGCAAGTTGCTGGCAATTTTGGAGACACATTCTATGCTCACTCCTCTGGTCAGGCCCCGTGATCTCTGATGTGGCCTTACAATTAGGGTGCACACAGTAACTGTCTTGCTATGAGATACCAAGGGGCCCTTCCACCTTTGATGCAAAAACACTTTCACAAAGTGTGTTAACTTAAGGTGTCATTCTCTTGACCTGACTTTTACCAGTCTGAGCAAATACCCACTGCATTATTCCAAGGCCTGTAAAGCAGGAGGTTGAAAATTCCAATACAGAACAAGTTCACACAGGCTGGTACAATGATCCTCCAAAAACATGAAATTAAAGGATGAAACAAGTGCCTGGAAAGGACATGAACACCACTTTGTAACAGGGCATCACACGAAATTTGAACTTGTATCTGTCTAAAAGAGAGAAGTGGTAGTTGGGCTGGAAGTTGAATAATCAAACAGGGAGGAGTAAGGATATATCTTGTTCCCTAAATGCAGAAGGGTGTTTGAGCAGAAGCCAGCTTATGTGAATGGACTCTATAGGAGGTTGTCATTGTGAACGGTGTCCCCATACACTCCAGGAACTTTATTCACCTGCAATGCATATACAGCAAGAAGTAAGGCCCAGAATTTTGTGCAAGCAAGGAGAGTTACTGATCACAAGTGCAATTTCTGAGCACCTAAGGGCTTTTCCCCATTGCTGACTCTACCCTGAATCTTACAAGTGGTATCTCATTAAGCATATGCAGATTTAACATTCCTGGCATGCAACCTGGTAGGAAAGGCCTTCATTCATCACAGAATGTACACCTGAGCCCTTCGTTTACACAAGTACACAATTGCATAAAGACGACTGAATGAAGCCTCTGGAAAAAATCATGGAGAACACCATTGCAAATCTAAAAAGAAGTCTTTGTTGGAAAGTAACAAGGAAGACACAAAAGGTCTGAAATATTAAATAAAAAATCAGATAAAGCAGCATATATGTGAAAACTCTGAAAGGACTAAGGCTGTTTGAAAAGATGAACCTAAAACATTTCAAAATTCCAAGTCCTTATGTGTAGGAATTACAAGCATCCACACCAATCAAGCCACATAACTACTGTGTCTGATTTCATTACTTCAATAAGATCATTTTAACAGGGATTCCTGGGTCATTACTGCACTAACATCAAGATCAAATCATTCTCATTTCCTTGATAAAATTCAGAATATACCAGTCTTCACACATCCCTACACAGGATCTTTTAAGACATCCTTCAAAATGAAAAAGAGTCTTAACAAATGCTTCATTAATAATGAACATACATCTCAACAGGGAATCAGGGAGACAGGGATACAGGGAAGCAGGGAAGCAGGGAGACAGGGAAGAAGGCTTTACATACCTCATGCAGTAGCAGAATGATATCAGCAGAAGATAACTTATGCATTCAGTTCCAATTCATACAAGTCTTCAATAAATTATGTCTACCAATATGGAAGGAAGAACAAATTGGGTACACTCAGGACCACATGCATCTGTGTTTTGTCTATATCTCTCGGTTTTCAAATTGACATTTTGGATGTGTTGGACAGTGTTGTGGTGTAGAAGCCCACTTTTGCAGAGAGACTGTGCACCAGAATGCTTCTCCTTGACAATAATGCCAGTGATATTTTGAAAGTCATTCCCTGCTGAAAGTCAAAAATGATTTACTAAAATGTGTTCAACCTAAATTCAAAAATTGAAAATTGAGAAGAATCCATTTTAGATGCTGGTGAGCATTTTAATGTTGTAGAATTGCTGATGCAATACACTTGACAGCCTATGAATGAGGCCATTACATCCTCTGCATTCCTGACCGTGGCCTCATCATCAGGAATACTGATTCAAGAAATCTGGGTATTTTATGAAAGAGTTTTTCCTGGAACTACAGGTGTTTGCTGAAGACTCTCTTTACAATGGACTTTCAAATAAACCTAAGACTTTTCAAACCATTTTGTGCTAACTTGATTGAACAGAGGAGGAAATATTGAGATACTGGAGGGCTGTCATAACCTGAAGAGGCTCCTTAGGATAGATGACTGCATATTGTGCAGGCTGATTTTGTTATATGTTTTGCAGAAATGAAACTCAAGGCAGAGACAAGCACTTTCTATCAAATTCTGTAGATGTCTTTGGAGAGCAAACCTTCCAGAATCCTTTCCTGCAAGTCAAATCTCAAAGTCTATATAGTCATGAGGAGAAAGTTCATCATTCCTGTCCCTGAAAGAAGAAGAGAGTTGTAGCTGCTCAGTTAGCAGACAGGTTTCTGAGTGAACCATGGAAGTGGCAGTAGGAGCATTAGACATTTGTAGGAAATATTGTATACTCTGACATTTGGGCCTAAAGTAAATTGGAATCTTACACCCCTGAACACAAAGCCCTTAGTATCACAAACTTTTCACACCTCTCTTTTTCTTTTCATTCCTGCTGGCCTTCTCCTTGAAGAAATTCTACCCAGCCAGGCCAAATGCATACCCAGTGCAGGTCCAGGGCCTTGTTTTTCACCTAAGGTAAGTGGGTGCTTGATAAAGTTGGTTTTCCCGAGAAAAGTCTGTTTCTCTATTAGGGAATGTGTCAGCATCACTGTGAGGCCCAGTGTGTAAATATGCATAGGAAATGGGAAGGGGTGTTGGCTCAAAGGATCTGTGAATGCATGAAGAATACTTGCTGAGAGAAATAGACATGCACATTCAGTTTTCAAACTTCCAGTACTTATGTGTGCAGGAATGCCTCTCAGCATTTCTTGCAGTGAGATTATTTGCAGAAATTTATATCCATTGATCTGTCAAGCCTCCATGTTTCTGCAAACTGCTGCAAATCTGGTTTGGATCCCTCTCAAGAAATACCTATGCTGCTTCCCTGTGTTCCTGGGACATGAGAGCAAGAGACTGGAGAGCAACAGTAGGCAGAGTGGAAGAGATTGGCATATGTGTGCTTCCTTTGGAATGGCAAGGAACTTTCTGGATCACGTATGAGAATGCAGGTTTTTTCTCTTTCCAGGGCTTGTTGCTAGGCCTTGAGTAACTTTAATTTCCATGAAAGGCTTGCCTGTCATGCTAGAAAAGTGGCACAGTCTGCATGATGACACAGAATGGGAATAAGATAGCACAATATCAACACATTTGCCATAGCAACCAATGTCATGTCAGGGTCTGTCTACTAAGGAGGAACATTCAATATAAGATCCTTTCCAGCTCCATCTCTCCACAAACTGCTGAGACACTGGTTTGGATACCTCTCAAGAAATGCCTATCTTGTTTCCCTGTGGTCCTGGGACATGAGAGCAAGGGATTTGAGAGCAACAGTATGCAGAGTGGAAGGGGCTGGCATGCAGGTGTTTGGTTTGGAAGGGTGTGAACTTTCTGGCTCATATAGGAGAATGCAGTTTTTTCTCTTTCCAGGGCTTGCTGCTGGGCCTTGAGCAACTTAGTTTCCAAGAATAGCTTGCCTGTCATCCTAGAAGCATGGCACAATCTGCTTGAAGTCACAGAATGGCCATATGACAACAAATATCAACACAGTTGCCATACCTATCGGTGTCACATCAGGGTCTGTCTACTGTGGAGGAACCTTCAGGATAAACTCTTTTCCAACTGTGCTGGGAAGAGTGAAGAGGATGCAGGCAAGGACCAGAGGCCTTTTGTTTCCCACGAATGGGATCCTAACCTCTTAACACAGGACAAGAGGAATCAGGGTGTGTAGTGGGCATGTCCCCTGGGTCATTGAAATAGCTGACTTCATCCAAGATCAAGGACCCTGCTGAAACTTCACGTTGCCATACCATCCATGTCCATGAGGAGGCGATGTGCTGATTGTGCCACAGGAGGTATTATGATTTCCTGGGAATGGGGAAGTCCTGCATACAATTGGCCACCATCTGGAGTATCAGAACCAGGAGAGAAGTGGGAATGCCCAAGGATAGGCAGGTGTCCAAGCCAAGCACAGGCCCCTCCTGCTTTGCTGCACCCACTGGGTACATTGCTGTGTTAGCAATTTGACCTAGGTATTTAGTAACCACTCCCAATAATGACCAATGACTTCAGAAAAGAGGATCGTATGGGGCAGCTTGCTGTGTAGGTGAAGTTTGAACTGGAAAACAACACACCATCTCTGATGTGATGTTACACGTTTCCACAAATGCCCCAGGAGGAGACAGCTGGAATCTGGGGTTTAGGACTTCAAGTCTAAAAGAGGAGTGGTTGAGCTCCCCAACATGTTGAGGAGATTGTTCATCAGTAAATATATAGGATGGAGACTAGCAAGTTGCTGGCAAACTTAGACACATTCTATGCTCACTACACTGGTCAGGCCCCATGATCTCTCCTGTGGAATTACAATTAGGGTGCACACAGACATTGTCTTGCTATGAGTTTCAAAGAGGCCCTTCCACCTTTGATGCAGAAATACTTTCACAATGTGTCTTCACTTAAGATGTAATCCTCTTGACTTGCCTACCACCTGTCTGAGAAAGGACCCTCTGAATATTTCCAAGGCACTTTAGTCATCAATTTGAAGAGGTCAATGATGGCAACGTCACAGGCTGTGGAACAATGATCATCCAACAACATGAAGTTGAGGGATAAAATAAGTGCCTGATAAGAGCATAAAGACAACTTTGTTTCAGGGAATCATACAAAATTGGAATATGCATTTTTCTGAATGAAAGAAGTGGTAGTTGGGCTGAAAGTTGAATAATCAAATAGGGAGTAGTAAGGATATAACTTGTGCCCTAAATGCAGAAAGGTGTTTGAGCGGACGCCAAATTCTGTGAATGGCCTCTAAAGGAGGTTATTATTTTGAATGGTCTCCCTATAAATTCCCAGAACTTTCTTCAGCTGCAATGCATATACAGCAAGAAGTACGGGCCAGAATTTTGTGTAATCAAAGAGAGTTACTTATCACAAGTGCAATTGCTGTGGACGTAAAGGCTCTCCCACGTTGCTGACTCTACCCTGAATCTTACAAGGGATACCTCAATAAGAATATGCAGAATTAACTTTCCAGACATACAAACTGGTAGGAATGGCCATCTCTCACCACAGAATGTACACCCCAGTTCTTCAGTTTGCAGAAGTACACATTTGCATATGGACCTCTGAATGATGCCTCTGGACATAAAACGTGCAGAACAACATTACAAATCTAAAAAAAAGTCTCTGGTAGCATTCAACAATGAAGACACAGGAGTTGCAAAATACTAAATTGAAAAGAGAGAAAGCAGGACAAGTATGAAAGGGTTGATAGGACTTAGGGTTTCTGAAACAGAGTACCTACAGCATTTCAAAATTCCATGTCCTTGTGTGTAGGAATTACAGGCACCCACACCAATCATACAATGAAACTACTTTCTCTGATTTCACTACTTCAATAGAATTATTTTAAATAGGTTTTCCTGGGTCAGCCCCACACTAACATCAGAATCATTCTTACTTCCTTGATAAATTTCAGAGCATACCAAACTTCACCCACCCCTACACAGCATCTCTTAAGACATCCCTCAAAATGAAAAACAGTCTGAAAAAAATGCTTCCTTAGTAATGATCCTAGATATTGAATGATACAAAAAAACAGGCTTTTCATACCCCATGTGGCAGCAGAATGATGTCAGTGGACATTATGTATTAATGGCAATTCATATGGGTCTTTCATAAATTATGGCTGTAAACATGCAAAACATAGCAAACTGAAACCAAGGGCCACTTGCTGCTGTGTTTTGTCTACATCTCTTGGGTTTCAAGTTGATATTGTGGTTGTGTTGTATAGCATTGAGGTTTAGAAGCCCACTTCTTTTGCAGAGACTACAGTGTGCACCAGAATGCTTCTTGACAAACACTAGTGCTGGTGATATTTTGAAAGTCATTCCCTTCTGAAATTCAGCAACTTTTTTGAAGTCCCAAAATGTGTTCAACCTTAACTTCAAAAACCAAAAATTGGGATGTTCCATTTTAGACCCTGATGAGCTTTTTCATGTTATAGAACTTGATGAAATGCACTTGATAGCATGTGAATGAGACACTTACAACCTCTGCTTTCCTGACAATGGCCTCATCTTCAGGAATACCAACTGAAGAAAACTAGGTCTCTGGGGAAGCACTTTTTCCTGATACAACAGATGATTGCTGAATATTTTCTTTAGAATGGATTTTCAAATACATCTGAGACTTATCCAACCATTTTGTGTTCACTTGTTTGAACGGGAGAGGAGAGTTTGAGGTACTGGTGTGTTGGAACCCGAGTGGCTCCTTAAAGTAGATGACTGCATGTTGTGCTTCCCTGCCATTGGGATATGCTTTGCAGAAAAACCACCCAAGGCAGAGTCAAATGGTTTCTGTCAAATTCTGTAGATGGCTTTGGATAACAAAACATCCAGAAACCTTTTTTGCAGGTCATATCCCAGTGTGTAGGAGGTCATAAGGAGGCAAAGTTTCAACCCTGTCCCTGAAGAGAGAGTTGCAACTGCACAATGAGCAGAGAGTTTTCTTAGGGAACTATGGAGGGCACTGGCAGTAGGAGTAGTACCATTTTGCTGGAGATATTATATGCTCTGTTCCTTAGGACTAAAGGAAATTGAGGGAATCTTACACACCTGTATTGCAAGCCCATTCCTTTGCAAATTTCTCAAAACTTTCTCTTTCTTGTCATTCCTGCTGTCCTTTTCCTTGAGGAAATTCTAACCAGCTGGGCCAAAGGCATACCCCAGTGGAAGTTCTGGACCTTCATTTTCACCTCAGGTAAGTGGGTGATAAATAAATTTGGATTTTCTGGGAAAACTCTGTTTCTGTTAGGGAATATCTCATCATTTGGCGAGGTCCTATGTGTACAAATGTACAGGGAATGAGAAGAGGATGCCTCACAGGATCTGTGAATCCATGAGTAATATTTGCTGAGAGAAATAATCGTGTGCATTCAGTTTTCAAATGTCGAGTACTTATGTTTGCAGGAATTGCTCTCAACATTCTTCGCAGTGAGTTTATATGCAGAAATTTCTATCCAATGAAATGTCAAGCCTTAATTTCTTCACAATCTTCTGTCACCCTGGTTTTGATCCCAGTGACAAAATGCCAAACTAGTTTCCCTGTGTTCCTGGGACAGGAGTGCAATAGAGAGGAGAGGTACAGAATGCAGAGTGGAAAGGGCTGGCATGCAGGAGTTTGGTTTGTAAGGGCATGGAGTTTTCTGGCTCATGTAGGAGAATGCAGGCTTTTTCTCTTTCCAGGGCTTGCTCCTGGACCTTGAGTTACTTGAGTTTCCTAGAATGGCTTAGCTGTCACCTAGCTGCACAGCATATTCCACCTGAAGTCACAGATAGGCGATATGAGAGCACATTGGCATAACCGTTGCCAAAGAATCCAGAATCTGGCTACTGTGGAGGAACCTTCAAGATAAGTTCATTTCAAGTTCTTCTGGGAAAATTGAAGAGTAAGCAGGTGAGTCCCAAGGATTTTTTGCTTGCCACAAATGGGTTCCAAACCTCTTAGCACAGTAGATGAATAATCAGGTTGTGAAGTGGGTGTGTCCTTTGGGTCTTTGAGATATATGAATTCTTCCAAGATAAGGGATCCTGCTGAAACCTGACAGTCTGCCATACTGTCCATGTCCACGAGGGGGTGATGTGTTCACTGGACAACAGCAGGCACTATGGTTTCCTGGGAATGGGGAAGCCCTACAGGCAATTGGACACCACCAGGAGCAGTAGATCAGGGAGAGAAGTGGGAGTGCCTGATGACAGGTGGGTCTTCAAGCCAGCATTGGCCCAAGGGGCATGGTTCTATGCTGACATTCCTGCTTCTGTGAACTCACTGGATACATTGCTGTGTTAGGAATCTGCCCTAGGGAATTAACAACCACTTGCAATCATGGCCAATGATATTTCAGTGCAGAGGATGATGTGGGCCAGCTTGCTGTGATAGGTGAAGCTTGAACTTCACTCCAAGAGATGCTACACTTTTCCACACATACACACCAGGACAGAGCTGAAACCTGGATTTTAGGACTTCAAGTACAAATGAGGAATGGCTGAGCTCCCCAACATGTTGAGGAATGTGTTCATCATTAATCATTTTGTATGGAGGCTAGCAAGTTGATGGCAACCTTGAAGACACATTCTATGCTCACTCCACTGGTCAGGTCCCATCACCTCTGATATGGCCTCACAATGAGGGTTCACACAATGTCTTGCCATGAGTTTCCAAGCATCCCTTCCACCATTGAAGCAGAAACACTTTCACAGTGGGTCTTCACTTAGGGTGTAATTCTCTTTACCTGCCTATCACCTGCCTGAGCGAGGATCCTCTACATATTTCCAAGGCACTTCAACCAGCAGCTTGAAGATGCCAATAGAGTCGAGGGTCACACACACTGGAACAATGACCGTCCAACAACATGAATTTGAGGGATGAAACAAGTGCCTGATAAAGACAGGAAGAGTACTTTTTACAGGGCATCACATGAAATTTGAACATGCATCATCTAAAAGAGAGAATCAGTACTTGGGCTGGAAGTTAAATAATCAACCAGGGAGGAGTAAGGATATAACTTGTGCCTTGAACACAGAAGGGATTTGGAGAGGAAGTCAAGAACTTGGAATAGAGTCTAATAGAGATTTTACTTGTGAGTGTTTTACCCAAACATTCCAGGAAATTTATTCAGCTGCAATGCATATACAGCAAGATGGAGGGATCAGAATTTTGTGTAACCAAGGATACATACTGATCACAAGTGCAATTTTTGAGAGCTGGAAGGCCCTCTCCATTGCTCAATCTACCCTGAAGCTTACAAGGGATATCTCATTAAGCATATGCTGATTTAACTTCCTGGAATTTGACATGGTAGGATAGGCCATCCTTAACCACAAAATGTATGCATCAGCCCATCATTCACAAAAAGTACACATTTGTGTATGGACCACTGAATGATGCCTCTGGAAATAAATCATGTAGCACAACAAAAAAAAAAATCTGAAAAAAAAGTTCCTGTTAGGATGCAACATTGAAAACACAAACGTGTGAAATCCTAAAATGAAAACAAGAGACAACAGCATAAGAACTAAAGTTGTGGTAGGAATTAGGGTGCCTAAAGAGTAGATCCCACACCATTACAAAAGTCCAAGTACTTATGGGCAGGAATTACAGACATCCACAGTAATCTTGCCACATAACTACTCTCTCTGATTTCATTTCTTCAATAGGACTATTTTAAATATGCTTTACTGGGTCATCCCTGCACTAATATCAGAATCAAATCATTTGCATTTTCTTCATAAAATTAAGAACATACCATCCTTCACACATTCCTACACAGCATCTTAAGACATCCTTCAAAATGAACAAAAGTCTCAAAAAACTCTTCATTAGTAATAAACATGGATTTTGAATGATACAGGGAATCCAGGCTTTAGATACCCCTTGTGACTGTGAAATGATATCAGCAGAAATTAGCTCATGCTTTCAGTGCCAATTCATACAAGTATTTAATAAATGATGTCTATAAACATGCAAAATACAACAAACTTGAGTACACTTAGGGCCACAAGCAGCTGTGTTTTGTCTACATCTCTTGGTTTTCAAGCTGATATTGTGGTTGATTTGGACAAAGTTAAGGTGTAGAAGCCCACTTCTTTTGCAGAGAGACTGCAATGTGCACCAGAATGCTTCTCTTTGGCAAGCACCAGTGCCAGTGATATTTTGAAAGTCATTCCCTGCTGAAAGGCAACAATGAAGTCCCAAAGTATGCTCAACCTGAACTTCAAAAACTGAAATGGAGAAGATTCCAGTTTAGACCTTGGTGAGAATTTTCATGTTGTAGAATTTGCTGATGCAAGAAAATTGACTGCATATAAATGAGACCATTACAACCTCCTCATTCCTGATAATGACCTCATCTTTAGGAATGCCAATTCAAGAAATATAGGTCTCTGTGGAAGCACCTTTCCTGGTATCTCACCTGCTTGCTGAATACTCTTTTTAGAGTGGGCTTTCAATTTTATGTGAGACTTATCCAATCATTTTGTGTTCATGTGTTTGAATAAAGGAGAAAAATTTCAGATACTGGAGGGTTGGAATGACCTATAGAAGCTCCTTAAAGTAGATGACTGTGTATTGTGCAGATCTGCCAGTGTGATATTCTTTTCAGAAAAACCTAAGAAGGCAGAGTCAAATGCTTTCTACCAAATTCTGTAGATGTCTTTGTAGAGCAGCATATCCAGAAAACTGTCTTGCAAGTCAAATCCCAAAGTCTAGGTAATCATGAAGAGAAAAAATTTCATCCCTTTTTCTTTAAGGAAAAAGACAGTTGTAGCTTCTCTATGAGCAGACAGTTTTCTTAGGAAGCATGGAAGCAAATGAATGTAGAAGTAGGACTTTTTAGAAAATATATGCTCTGATCTTTGGGAGTAAAGGGAAGTGAGGGAATCTTACACACTTGAGAACAAAGCCTTTCAATCACAAACTGTTCACACCTGTCTCATTCTTTTCAGTTCTACTGGCTTATTCCTTGAGGGAATTCTCACCTTGGACCAAATTCATATTCGGGAGGAGATCCTGGACCTTTATTTTCACCTCATGTAAGTTGGATCTTGATAAAGTTGATTTTCCTGAGAGAGGTCTGTTTCTCTATTAGAGAATGTTTCAGCATATTGGAGAAGCCCAGTGTGTAAATATGTATAGGAAATATGAAAAGGTGATGGTCCAACGGATCTGAGTCTATGAAGAATATTGCTGAGAGAAATAATCATGAACATTCAGTTTTCAGTCTTGCAGTATTTATGTTTGCAGAGTTCCTTTCAATATTCCTTGCAGTGAGATTATTTGCAGAAAGTTCTATCCATTGAAGTGTCAAGCCTTCATTTCTCTGCAAACTGATGCTACCTTGGTTTTGATCCTACTCAAGAAACACCTAACCTGCATCTCTGTGTTCTCCGGATGAGAGGAAGATACTTGAGAGCTACAGTATGCAGTGTGAAAGGGGCTGTCATGCATTAGTTTGGTTTGGAAATGTGTGGAATTTTCTGGCTCATGCAGGGGAATGCAGGTTTTTCTCATTCCACAGCTTGTTGCTGGGCCTTGAGCAAGTTGACTTTCCAAGAAAGGCTGACCTGTCATCCTAGCTGCATGGCACATTTCAACTCCAGTCACAGAAAGACCATATGACAGCAGAATGGCATCACTTTTGCCATGGCAACCAGAGTCTCTTCAGGTTCCGGCTACTGTGGAGGAATCTTTAAGATAAGCACCTTTCCAGCTCTGCTGGGAAGAGTGAAGAGGAATCAGGTGAGTACCAGCACTCTTTTGTTTGCTGAAAATGGGATGCTAACCTCTTAGCCTAGGAGAAGTGGAAGCAGGGTGTGTAGTGGGCGTGTCCCCTGGGTCTTTGAGACAACTGACTTCATTCAAGGCAAGGGACCTGGCTGAAACCTGACTGGATTCCCTACCATCAATGTTCATGAGGGGGTGATGTGCTCAGTGGGCCACAGCAAGCATTATGACTTCCTGCAGGCAATTGGTCCCCACCAGGAGTAGTGTATCAGGGAGAGGAGCAGGAATGCAAAAGGACTCGTGGGCTCCAAGTCAAGCACAATCCCCAGGAGCAAGGCCCTACACTGACCAACCTTCTTCTCTGGACTCACTCTGTACATTGTTGGGTTTGGAATCTGGCCTATGGAATTAAAACCACTTGCAATCATGGCACTGACATTTCAGAGATGAGGATCATGCAGGGAAGCTTTCTGGGTTAGGTGAAATTTGAACTGAGAAACAACACACCAACTCTGATGCAATGCTACACCTTTCCAAAACGCCCCAGGAGGAGACAGCTGGTAGCTGGGTTTTAGGATTTAAAGTACAATTGAGGAGTGGTGAGCTCCTGAATATGGTGAGGAGAGTTCTCAACACTAAATATTTAGGATGATCTCTAGCAAGTTGCTGACATTCTTGGAGGCACATTCTATTCTCACTCCACTGGCCAAGCACCACAACTTCTGCTGTGGCCTTACAATAAGGCTGCAAACAGATATTGTCTTACTATGATTTTTCAAGGGGCCTTTCCATATTTGATACAGAAACACATTCACAGTGTTTCTTCAGTTAAGGTGTAATACACTTGTCCTGCATATCACCTGTCTGAGCAAGGACCTCTACATATTTCATAGGCACTTTAACCAGCAACTTGAAGATGCCCATACAGGCCAGAGTCACACGCCCTGGAAAATGATACTCCAGAACATGAAATTAAGGAATGAAATATGTGCCTGATAAGAACAGGAATAGCACTGTTTGCAGGGCATCACCTGAAATTTCAAAATGCATCTGTCTGAAACAGAGAAATGGTAGCTGGGCTGGTAGTTGAATAATGAAGCAGGGAGGAGAAAGGATATAAATTGTGCTCAAAATGTGAAGGGTGATAAAGAAGAAACAAACTTCTGAGAATGGACACTAAAAGAGGATGTACTTGGGAGTGGCCCCCAAACACTCCAGGAAGATTTCTCAGCTGCTATGCAAATACAGCAAGAAGTAGTGGCCAGATTTTTGTGTAAGCAAGGATAGGATACTGATCACAAGTGCAATTGCCAAGGACCTAAAGGCCTTCTCCATTGTTGATTGTACTCTAACCCTCATTAGACACATGATAAGATTTTGCTCTCCTGGCATATGCCAGTTAGGAAAGGCCTTCTTTCACCACAGAACACACAACCAAGCTCATCATTTACACAAGTACACATTTGCATACCGACCTCTGAATGATGCCTCAGGAAAAAAATCCTGCAGAACAACATCACAAATCTAAACAAAAAGGCATCTGTTAGGATGCAACAATGAACACACAAACAGAGTGAAATCCTTAATTGAAAAACAGAGAAAGCAGCATAAATATGAAAGCTGTGATAGGACTTAGGGTGCCTGAAAAAGAGATCCTACAGCATTTCAAAATTCCAAGTACTCATGTGTAGGAATTACAGGCATCCAAAAAAAATGTGCCATGTAATTACTGTTTCTGATTTAATTTCTGCAATCAAATTATTTTAAATAAGTTTTCCTGCATCATCCTTGCACTAACATCAGAATCAAATCATTCTCCTTTACTTGATAAATTTCAGAACGTACCATACTTCAACCATCCCTACAAAGGACCTCTTAATACATCTTTCAAAATGAACAAAATTCTGAAATTATGCTTCATTAGTAATGAAACTGGATCTTGATTGGGATAGGGAAACCTGGGTTTACATAGCCATTGTAGCTGCTATATGATATCAGCAATAGTTAACATGTATTCATTGCCAATTCATACAAGTCTTTAATAAATGATGTCTATTAAAATGCAAAGCACAGCTAAATGACTACACTCAGGGCCACATGCTGATGTATTTTGCAACATCTCTCAGTTTTCAAGCTGATATTGTGGTTGAGTTGGACAACATTGAGGTCTTTAAGACCACTTCTGTTGCAAAGAGACTGCAGTGCGCACCAGGATGCTTCTCCTTGACAAATGCTTGTGCCAGTGATATTTTGAAAGTCACTCCCTGCTGAAAGGCAGCAATGAAGTGCCAAAATGTGTTCAACCTGAACTTCAGAAGCAGAAAGTGGAGAATTCCTTTTAGACCCTGGCAAGCATTTTCATGTTGTAGAACATGCTAATGCAATACACTTGACAGCATATGAATGAGACTGTTATGACCTCTACATTCCTGACAGTGGCCTCATTTTCAGGAATACCAACTCAAGAAATCTAGGTCTCTGGGGAAGCAGTTTTCTTGAAACCACAGCTGCTTGCTGAGTATTTCTTTAGAAAGGAATTTCAATTAAATCTGAGACTTTTCCAACCATTTTGTGTTCACTTGATTGAACAAAGGATGAAAGGTTGAGATACTGGAGGTTTGGCATGAACTGTATATGCCCATTAGATTGGTGACTGCACGTTGTCCAGCCTGACTATGTCATATGTTTCACAGAAAATCATCCAGGAAAGAGTCAAATGCTTTCCATTAAATTCCTTAGACAGCTTTGGAAAAGAACACATCCAGAGACCTCATTTACAGGTCAAATCCCAAGGTCTGGGAGTCACAAGGAGAAAGTGTTTCATTCCTGTCTCTGAAGGAAGAAGAGAGTTTTTGGTGTTTGATGAGAAATTTTTCTGAGGGCACCATGGAGGCAAGTGTCAGCAGGAAGAGTGGACTTTGTAGCACATATTATATGCTCTGATCTTTGGGAGTAAAGGAAATTGAGGAGATCTTACACCCCTGAACACAAACCCCATATCATCACAAAATGTTAACACCAGTCTCTTTTTTTTCACTCCAGCTGGCCTTTTCCTTGAGGAAATTCTAACAGGCTGGGTCAAATGTGTATTCCAGTCGAGGTGTTTGACCTTGTTTTCATCTCAGGTATTGGGTGTCTATATTGTTTTTCCTGGGAAAAATCTGTTTCTCTGTTAGGGAATGTCCAGCATCTTGGAGAGGCCCAGTGTATAAATATGTATAGGAAATGGGAAGGCGTGATGGCTCAGAGGATCTGCAGATCCATGAAAAATATTTGCTGAGAGAAATAATCATGCCCATTCAGTTTTCAAGCATCCAGGACTTATGCTCAAAGGAATGCTTCTCAACACACATTGCAGTGACATGTGCAGAAAATTACATCCATTGAACTGGCAAGCCTTCATTTCTCCACAGTCTATTCCTACCCTGGTTCTGATCCTACTCAAGAAATTACTAACTTGTTTCCCTGTGCTCCTGGGACATGAGAGCAAGAGAGAGGAAAGCTACTCTGCAGAGTAGAAGGCATTGGCATTCCAGAGTTTGGTTTGGGAGGGCGTGGAATTTTCTGGCTCATGTAGGATAATGCAGATTTTTTCTCTTCCCAGGCCTTCTTGCTGGGCATTGAGTGCCTTGGGTTTCCAAGAATGGCTTGTCTGTCATCCTAGCTGCAGGGCATATTCTACCTGCAGTCACACAAAGGCCATATGACAGCACAATGGCATCACAGTTGCCATGGCTGCAGAGTCACTTCAGATTCTGGCTACTGCAGGGGAACCTTCAAGATAAGCTCCTTTCCAGTTCTGCTGAGAAGAGTGAAGAGGATTCAGGCAAGTCTCAGGGGTCTTTTTTTTTTCCACAAATGGGATCCTACCATCATAGAACAGGAGCAGAAGTGGCAGGGTGTGTAGTTTGCATGTACGCTAGGGATTTGAGACATCTGGCTTCATCCATGAAAGGGATCCTGCTGAAGCATGACAGGTTGCCATACCGTCCATATCCATTAGTGACTGAGGTGCTCACTGGGCTGCAGCAGGCATTATGATTTCCTGAGATTGGGGGACCCCTCCAGGCAATTGATCCCCACCAGGAGTAGTGAATCAGGGAGAGAAGTGGGAGTGTGCAAGTACTGATAGGCACCAAGCCAAGCACAGGACCCAGGGCCTTGCCCTATGTGGACTCTCCTGCTGCTCTGGACTCACTTGGTACATTGCTGTGTTGGGAATCTGACCTAGGTGATTAACAACTACTCGCAATCATGGCAAATGACATTTTGGTGAAGAGGATCAAGCAGGGCAGCTTGTTGTGTTAGATGAAGTTTGAACTGGGAAACAACACACCAACTCTGATATGATGATACACCTTTCCACAAATGCCCCAGGAGGAGACAGCTGGAACCTGGGTTTTAGCACTTCAAGTACAAGTGAGTAGCGGGTGAACTACACAACATGATGAGGAGGGTGTTCAACACAACATCTAGGATGCAATCTAGCAAGTTGCTGGCAATCTTGGAGGCCATTCTATGCTCATTCCCCTGGTCAGGTCCAGTCAACTCTGCTGTGACCTTACAATAAGGCTGCACACAGACATTGTCTTGCTTTGATTTTCCAAGGGGCCCTTCCAACTTTGATGCAGAAACATCTTCACAACCTGTCTTCACTAAGGTGTAATACATTTGACCTGCCTATCACCTGTCTGAGGAAGGACCCTCTGCATATTTCCAAAGCACTTTAACCAGCAGCTTGAAGATGCTGAGTGCAAGTCAGGGTCACACGTCCTGGAACAATGATCCTCCAAATGCATGAAATTGAAGAATGAAATAGGTGTCTGATAAGGGAAGGAGGAGCATGTTTTACAAGGCATCACAGGAAATTTGAACAAGCATCCATCTGAAAGAGAGACTCTGTGTTTGGCCTGGAAGTTGAATAATCAAACCGGGAGCAGTAAGGATACGTCTTGTGGCCTAAATAAGAAGGGTGTTGGAAAGGAAATTAACTTCTGTGAATGGACTCTAAAAGTTGTTTTCCTTGTGAGTGGTCTCCCCAAGTATTCCAGAAACTTTCTTCAGCTGCAACACAAATACAGCACAAGTAGGGGCCAGAATGTTCTCTAATCAAGGATAGTTTCTGATGACCTAAAACCCCTCACCCATTGCTGACTCCAACCTGAATCTTTCAAGGGATACATTTTTAATGAAATGCAGATGTAGCTTTCATGGCATATGACCTGGTAGGGAGGGACTTCTTTCACCACAAAATGTTCACTGCAGGCCTTCAGCTTACACAAGTACAAATTTGCATATGGACAACTGAATTATGTCTCTGGAAATACATCATGCAGAACAGCATTGCAAATGTAATCAAAAACATTGTTGTGGGAATGCAACACTGAAGACAGAAAAAGTGTGAAATCCTGAGTTGAAAAACAGAGAAACAGCATAAGTATGAAAGGTGTGATAGGAGTTAGGGTGCCTGAAACAGAGATCCTACAGATTTTCAAAATTCCAAGTCCTTATGTGTAGGAATTACAGGCATCCACACCAATTGTGTCACATAACTATGGTCTCTGATTTCATTTCTTCAATTGGATTATTTTATATAGGATTTCCTGTGTCATCCCTGCACTACCATCGAAATCAAATCATTTTCATTTCCTTGATAAAATTTAGAACATACCATACTTCACCCATCCCTACACAGCATCTCTTAAGACATCCCTAAAAATGAACAAGTCTGAAAAATGCTTCATTTGTAATGAGTCTGGATCTCGAGTGATACAGGGATACAAGACTTTGCATAGCCCAAGTATCTGCTGAATATTATCAGTTTAATTTAACCTCTGTTTTCAGTGCTAATTCATACAAGTCTTTAATAAATGATGTCTATAAACATGCAAAGCACAACAAACTGAGTACAGCCATGACCACATGCAGTCGTGTTTTGTCTATATCTCTCAGTTTTCAAGTTGATATTATGTTTTTGTTGAAATAGTTTGAGGTGTAGAAGCCCTCTTGTTTTTCAGAGATCCTGATGTGTGCACCAGAATGCTTCTCCTTGACAAACACTAGTGCTGGTGATATTTTTAAAGGCATTCCCTGCTGAAAGGCAGCAATGAAGTCCCCAAATGTGTTCAGAATGAACTTCAAAAACGGAAAATGGAGAAGAATCCATTTTATTTTTTTTAATTTACTTATTTTGATTCATTTTACACAAATATGGTACAGCTGTTGTTTCTCTGGTTATACACAAATTTGAGTCAAACCATCTCTGCATTCAAACTTGTACATGGGGCAAAATATCTTTCTCATTCTATTATTCTTAACCCTAACGTGACCAACCACTCCCTTCCCTTTATGCAATCTATCCTTCCTCCATTGTTGCCTCCCTTTTACCCAGCATTATGTGTCCTCATTCACTTATCAGAGAAATCATTCGGCCTTTGGATTCTTGGAATTGGGTAATCTTACTTAGCATGACAGTCTCTAACATCATCCATTTATCTGCAAATGCCATAATTTAATTATTCTTTATGGCAGAGTAATTTTCCACTGTGTATATATGCCACAGTTGTTGTTGTTTTTTTAACATTTATTTATGGAAGAGCACCTTGGTTGGTTCCAAAATGTAGCTATTGTGAATTGAGCAGCTATGATCAATGATGTGGTTGCATCACTGTGGTATGCTGATTTTAAGTCCTTTGGGTAAGGCTAAGATGTGGGATACCTGGGTAAATGGTGGATCCATTCCAAATTTCTAAGGAATATCCACACCAATTTTCCCAGTGGCTGCACTAACTTGCAATCCCAAAAGCAATGTATGAGTGAACACCTTCCCACATCTTCACCAACACTTGTTGTTGCCTGTATTCTTAAAAGAAGATATTCTAATTGAGTGAGATGAAATCCTCAGGTGGTTATTATTTGCATTTCTCTTATAACTAGCGATGTTGAACATTTCTGCACATATCTGTTGGTTGTTTTTCTATCCTCCTCAGTAAAGTGTCTGCTCATTTCCATGGCCCACTTATTTATTGGATTTTTAGTATTCTTTGTGTAAAGATGTTTGAGTACTTTTTAGAATCTGGAGATTACTGCTCTATCTGAAGTGTGTGTGGCAAGATTTTCTCCAACTCTGAAGGCTCTCTATACACATTGCTGATGGTTTCCTTTGCTGAGAAAAACCTTTTCAGTTTGACTTTATCCCAATTATTGATTCCTGCTTTTATTTCTTCTGCGTTGGGTGTCATAGACAACTCGGATTAGGCCAACATGTGAAGATTTTGGACCTATTTTTTCATCTATTAGGTGCAGAGTCTCTGGACTAATTCCTAGGACCTTGACCCATTTTGAGTTGCATTTTATACAGGGTGAGAGAGTTTTTGTACATGGGTTTAGTTTCATTTTGCTGCGTATGAATTTCCAGTTTTCCCAGCACCATTTTTTGAAGAGATTATCTTTTCTCCATTGTAGGATTTTGGCTCCTTTGTCAAGTATGAGATACCTGTATTTATGTAGGTTTGTTTCTGTGTCCTCTATCCTGTAGCAGTGATCAACCTGTCTATTTTGGTGCCAATACCATGCTGTTTTTGTTACTTTTGCTCTGTAATACAGTTCAACGTCCTGTATTCTGATGCCTCCTGATTCTCTCCTCTGGTTAAGAATTGATTTAGTTATTCTGGGCCTCTTATTCCTCCAAATGAATTTTATAACTGCTTGCTCTATTTCTATGAGACCTGTCATTGGAATTTTATTTTGAATTGCATTGAATTTGTATAGTGCTTTTGGTAGTATGGCAATTTTGACAAATTATTCTGCCTATCCAAGAACATGGCAGATCTTTCCATCTTCTCAGATTTTCTTTGATTTCTTTCTTTAGTGCTCTGTAGTTCTCATTGTAGATGTCTTTCACTGCTTTTGTTAGATTGATTCCCAAGTATTTTATTTTTGCAGCTATTCTGAATGTGACAGTTTTCAAAATTTCTCTCTCAGAGGATGCATCACTTATGAGTAAAAATGCACTCGATTTATGAGCTTTAATTTGATATCCTGCTACTTTCCTTAATTCATTTATGAGTTCCAGGTATTTCCTGGGGGAATTTTTAGGTTCCTCTAGATAGAGAATCACATCATCAGCAAATAGTATAGTTGGTCTCTTCTTTTCCTACTTATATCACTCTAATAACCTTGGTCTGTGTAATTGCTCTGGCTAGATTATCAAGGATATTGTTGAATAGAAGTGGATGAAAAAGGCATCACTGCCTTGCTCCAGATCTCAGGGGGAAAGATTTTAATTTTTCTCCATTTAGAATGATGTTAGCAGTGGACTTAGAATAGATAACCTTCACAATGTTAAGGATTATTCCTACTATCCCTATTTTTTCTAGTTTTTTGAGCATGAAGGGGTGCTGTATTTTATCAAATGCATTTTCTTCATCTATTAATACTTATGTGGTTATTCACTTTAAGTCTGTTGATGTGGTGAAATACATTATTACTTTCCAGATATTAAAACAGCCTTGCATCCCCAGGATGAAACCCACTTGATCAGAGTGCACTATTTTTTTAAAATGCTTTTTATGCGATTTGCTAAATTTTTTTTAAGAAATATGCACTCATGGCTATTAGGGATATTGGTCCAACATTTTCTTTCCTTGATGTGTCCTTCTCTGGTTTTGGTATCAGGGTTATATTAGCTTCATAGAATGAGATTGGAAGTGCTCCCACCACCTGCGCTTCACAAAATACTTTGTGGAGTATTGGAATCAGCTCTTCTTTGAAAGTCTGTTAGAACTCGGCTGCGAATCTATCTGGATCTTAACTATTTTCGTTGGTAGGTCTTGGATGACTTCTTCTTTTTCATTGCTTGAAATTAATCTATTTAAGTTGTGTATGTCCTCCAGATTCATTTTGGGAGGCTCATATGCCTCTAGGGACTTGTTGATATCTTCCAGATTTTCTTTTGTGCTTGAGTAAAAATTTTCAAAAAGCTTCTAATTATGTTTTGTATTTCATTAGAATCTGTTGTGATATTTCCTTTCTCATCACAAATTTTAGCAATTTGACTGTTCTCTCTCCTTCTTTAATTAGTGTGGCTAAGGGTTTGTCAATTTTATTTATTTTTTAATGAACCAACTTCTTGTTCTGTCATTTTTGAATTGTTTCTTTTGTTTCAATTTCATTGGTTTCTCTTCTAATTTTACCTATTTCCTGTCTTCTGCTACTTTTGGCGATGATGTGTTCTTCTTTTTCTAGGGCTTTGAGCTGCAAGGTGAGGTCATTTATTTGTTTACTCTTCATTCATTTATTGAATGTGCTCCATGCAATGAACTTTCCTCTTAACACTGCTTTCATAGTATCCCAGATACTTTGATATGTTGTTTCATTTTTCTCGTTGATCTCTAAGAAGTTTTTAATTCCCCCGTGATGACTTCTGTTATTCATGCATCATTCAGCAGTATATATTTTAATCTCCAGATGTTGGAGTAGTTTCTGTTTTTTATTTTAACATTGATTTCTAATTTCATTCCATTATGATCTGATATAATACAAGGTAATATCTCTATCTTTTTGTACTTGCTAAGAGTAGCATTGTGGCATATAATGTGCTCTATTTTAGAAAAGGATCTATGTGCTGCTGAGAAGAAAGTGTATTCACTTCTTGGATGGGATATACTATATATATGTGCTATGTCTATGTTAGTGATCATGTTATTGAGTTCTGTGGTTTCTTTGTTCAGTTTTTCCTTGGAAGATCTGTCTAGCTGTGAGAGGTGTGTGTAAGTCACCCAGAATTATTGCATTGTAGTCTATTTGGTTCCTGGAGTTGAGAAGGATTTGATTGACATACATGGATGCACCATTGTTTGGGGCAGAAATATTTATGATTGTTATGTCTTGCTGATTTATGCTTCCCTTAAGGAGAATAAAATGTCCTTCATTTTTCTCATCTGAATAATTTTGGCTTGAATTCCACTTTATCTGATATGAGGATGGAAACCCCTGTTTTTTTCCTGAGTCCATATGCTTGGGATGTTTTTCTCCATCCTTTTACCTTTAGTCTGTGTGTATCTATTTCTATGAGATGTATCTCTTGGAGGCAACATATTATTGGGTCATTCTTTTTAATCCAATCTGCCAATCTATGTCTTTAGATTGATATGTTCAGGCCATTAACATTCAGGGTTATTATTGAAGTATGACTTATATTCCCAATCATTATGGCTTGTTTATGATTTTTACCTTTAATTTTTAACTTTGTTTCTCTTTTATATGAGTATTCCTTTAGGGTTTTTCCTTCTTATACTGGTTTACATTGTTGATATTCATTTATTTCTCATGGAATATTTTGCTGAGCATGCTCTCTAGTGCTGGTTTTCTATTTGTAAATTGTTTTAGTTTTGTTTATCATGGAAGGATTTTATTTTGTCTTCAAATCAAGGGTGAGTGTTGATGGGTATAAGATTCTTGGTTGGCATCCATTTGCTTTCAGGGCTTATTACAGGCCCTTCTTGTTTTTAGGGTCTGTGTTGAGAAATCTGCTCATAACCATATTTCCCCATGAGTGTAATCTGATTTTTTTTCTTGCAGTCTTTAAAATTCTATCTTTATTTTGTATGTTAGGGATTTTCATTTTAATGTGACATGGTGTTGATCTGTTGTAGTTTTGTACATTTGGTGTCCTGTAAACCTCTTGTATTTGATTTTCATTTCATTCTTCAGAAGTGGGAACTTCTTTGATGTTTTTTCATTAAAGTGATGATTCATTCCTTTGGTTTGCAACTCTGTGCCTTCTGCAATCAAAATCATTCTTAAATTTGGTCTTTTCATGGTATCCCACAAATATTTAAGCTTCGTTAATGAATTCTTACCATCTTCTCTGCTTGGTTAGCTTTGCTTTCAAGATTAAATTTTTTTTCTTCCATGTCTTATGTTCTATCCTACAGGTGATCTAGGCTGCTGGTTATGCTGTCTGCTGAGTTTTTAATTAGGTTAACTGGTTCCTTCATTTCAAGGAATTCTGATGGTTTGTTTTCAATCTCTCTCTCTCTCTCTCTCTCTCTCTCTCTCTCTCTCTCTCTTTATTGAAATGATCTTCTGCTTTGTGCATCTGTTCTTTTCATTGGTGATTGGTGCAATCATTCATTCCCTGCATTTTCTCTCTCATCTCATCATTTGCTTCTCTGATCATTTAATTATGTACATTCTGAACTCCCTTTCTGACATGTCTCCTACACATTATCACTTGATTTGGTTGATGCAGTATCTAGGTTTGCTTAAGGTACATTCTTCCCCAGTCTTCTCATGATGTTCAGGTATCGCCGTTTTATCCATGAGAATCTAAGGTATAGCAGCTTTGCCTGTTAAAACAAGAGGTGGCCCTGCATGTTTCCTATATCTCATGTCCTAATCTTTAGTAGTATTAGACCATGGACTGGGGCTAGAGTAGAGCAAGTCTTGGCCTCTGGGCTCAGCCTCCCTGTGTGGGAGCCTCAGTTGTGCACTCTATGCTCACTCCCCCCACACTGAAGGCTCCAATTTCTGCATTGTGCCTGCCATCCCCTCAGAGAACCCATGGGAGCCCTCTAGACTGGCAGCCTGTGTGGGAAATTCTCACCCGTCTACACTGGGCTGAGCCTGATATTTTTCTCTGGGTCCACCTCCCAGAGCAAGAAATCTCATGGGACTTGGCTGAGCTGGATGCAAGTCTCTGAGCTGGCCCCCCTGTATAGGATGACCCAACTGTCCTCTCATCATTGCCCACTTCCCACACTAGAGATGCTCACCTCTGGGATGTGCCAGCTGCAAATGTAGAGGACCCATGGAAACATTCTGGGCCAATGACCTAGGCATGGAACTCTAACTTATCTGTTCTGGGCTAAGCCTGATATCTGTCTCTCAAAGAATCCATTTAGACGCTAGTGAGCATTTTCAGATTGTAGAACTTGCTGAAGCGATACACTTGACAACAAATGAATGAGACCATTACAACCTCCACATTCCTTACAGTGGCCTCATCTTCAAGAATACCTATCCAAGAAGTCTAGATCTGTAGGTAAGCACTTTTCCCTGGCATCACAGCTGCTTGCTGAATACTCTCTTTAGAATGAGCTTTCAAGTAAATCTGAGACTTATCCAACAATTTGCGTTCACTTGATTCAACAGAGGAGGAAATGTTGAGATAGGGGAAGGTTGGCTTTACCTGAAGAGGCTCCTTATGGAGATGACTTCAATTTCAGTAGGCCTGCCTTTGAGGTATGTTTTTCAGAAAGACCACCCAAGGCAGAGTCAAATACTTTCTTCCAAATTCTGTAGATGGCTTTGGAAAAAAACACATCCAGAAAAATTGGTGCAGGTCAAATCCCACATTTTAGGTAGTCATGAGGAGACAATGTGTTGTAGTTGCTCAACACACAGAGACATTTCCATAGAAAGAATGGAAGAAAATGGCAGTAGAAGAAGTAGTACTTTGTTGGATATATTATATGCTCTCATCTCATAGACTAAAGGAAATCGAGGCAATCTTACCCCCTGACACAAAAACCCTGAATATCAAAAACTAATCACTCCTGTCTCTTTTTTCTCAATCCTGCTGGCCTTTTCCTTGAGGGTATTCTAGCCACCTGGGCCAAATGCATACCCCAGTGGAAGTGCTGGACATTGCTTTTCAGCTCAGGTAAGTTCCTGCTGGGTTAAGTTGGTTTTCCTAGGCATAAGCTGTTTCTCTGAATAAGGAAATATCTCTGCAACTTCATGGGGCACTGTCTTCATATTTGTATAGGGAATGGTAGTGGTGATGGATCACAGGATCTAGAAACCCATGGATAGTACTTGCTCAGAGTTAAAATGATCATCATTCACTTTTCAAACTTGCATTAGATATGTTTGCAAGAATTTCTGTCAACATCCATTGCTGTGAGATTATGTGTAGAAAGTTCTGTCCATGTCAAGCCTTGATTTCTCTGCAAAATGCTGCTGCACTGGTTTTACACCCACTGAAGAAATGACTAATTTGTTTACTAGTGCTACTGGGACATAGAGGACAAAGAGAGGAGAGCTAGAGTTTGTAGAGTGGAAGCGGCTTTCATATGGGAGTTTGGTTTGTAAGGACGTGGAGTTCTCTGACTCATTTGGAGAATGCATGTATTTTTCTGCTCCAGGGCTTGTTGGTGGGGCTTGAATAACTTTTGCTTCCATGATTGGCTCAGCTGTCATCCTAGCTGCACAGCACATGCTGTTGCTATCACAGAAAGGCCATATAATAGCACAATGGCATCATGGTTGCCATGGCATCCAGAATATTTTCAGATGCTAGGTGATTTGGAGGAAACTTCAAGGGAAGGGGTAGTCCAACTGTGCAGTTTGGAGGGAGTAGTAAGCAGGTAAAAGCCAGAGGTCTCTTGTTTGCCATAAAAATGATTGTAACTTCTTAGCACAAGAGTAGTCAGTATGTGCTGTGGGCCTGACTACTCTGTCTTTGAGACATCTGAATCCATCCATGATAAAAGACTCTGCAGCAGCCTTTCAGGCTGCCATACCTTCAATGTCTGTGAGGGGGCAATGTGTACACATGGCTGCAGGAGGCATCAGGACTTACTCATAATGGGGCCCCACTCAGGCAATTGGTCCCCACCTGGTGTGGTGGACCATGGAGAAGTTAAGGGGTGCCTGAGGTCATGTGGTTCACCAAGTCTACCAAAAGCTGCAGGGGCATGACCCTACAAAGACACTTGACCTTTTCTGCACAATCCTGGTCATTGCTGGGTCAGGAACCTGCCCCAGGGACTTTACCTGCCACTTGCAATGATGACATTTCAAAGCAGAGGAGTTTGCAGGGTATCAAGTTGGTTTAGTTGAAATTTGAAATGGAAAATATAACACCAACTCTGGTGTGATGCCAAACCTTTCCAAGAATGCCCAAACAGAAGACAGATGAACTCTGAGAAAAAAGATTGTAAGTAGCAATTAGGACCTGCTGAGCTCCCCAATGTGGAGGGGAGGGACTTAATGTTTAATCATTTAGAAAGGAGGCTTGAAATTGATTGGCAATCAAGGAGAGACTTACTATGCTCACTCCACAGGCCAGTCCCACCTATTGCCTTGCAATCAGAGTACACTCAGAAATGTTTTGCTATGATTTCTCATGAGGCCTTTTCACTTGACCTTTGATGGAGAAACACCTTCAAATTTTGTCTTGACTTATGGTGTAATTCTCTTGAACTGCCTATCACCTGTCTTAGAAAAGGCCATCTGGCAAATTTCCATGGATCCCTTAACCAGCAGCTGGTAGATGCATACTAGAAGTAAGTGTCACAGACCCTGGCACAACTATACTCCAAGAACATAGACCTGAGTGATGAATCAAGAGCCTGATGAGGACAGGATGAACCTGGACCTCAAATGACATAGGAAAACCAGGCTTTATGTTATCACTGTTGCTCTTGATTGATATCAGTGGAAGTTAATCCATGTACACAGTGCCAGTTCATACAAGTGTTTCATGAATGAAGTCTATATAAATGCAAAGGTCTAAAGCTGAATAAATTAATGGCCACATGTGGCTGTGTTTTGTCTGTATCACTCTGTTTTCAAGTTGATTTTGTGATGGTGTTGGAAAGAGTTGAGGAATACAAATCCACTTCTTTTGCAGAGAGATTAGTGTGTTCCCCAGAGAGATCCTCCTTTGCTTACCCTTGCACAGGTAATACTTTGAATGTCATTTCTTGCTAAAATGCAACAGTGAATTCCCAATATATGCTAAACCTGAACAGAAAAATGCAAAATTGGAAAAGAATAAATTTCAGACCCTGGTGAACATTTTCATCTGTACAACTTGCTGACTCATACACTTGCCAGCATATTAATGAGGCCATGATAACCTCTGTGATCCTGACAGTTGGCACGTATTCAGGAATAGTGTTGTTATAGCAATCTAGGTTTCTGGGGAAGCATTTTTTTCTGCCACCACAGATGCTTGCTTAATGTTGTGTTTTGAAGAGTCTTGCAATTAAATCTGATACTTATCCAACCATTTTGTATTCACTTAATTGAACACAGAAAGTAATGTAGAAACACTGGAGGGTTGGCATGATCTGAAGAGGCTATCTAAGGTAGATGACTGCATCTTCCCCAACATGACTATGTGATATGCTTTGGAGAAAAACTACACCAATTAATAGTCAAATATTTTCTCTAAAATTCTGTATATCTCTTTTGAAAACAATACAGCCAGTATCCTTTGTTGCAGGTCACATCCCAATGTCTAGGGAGTAATGAGGTGAGAAAGAATTATCCATGCCCTTTTCAAGAACAACAGTGTTGTAGCCTCTCTATGAGGAGACAATTATCAGAGGAAAGCTTGGAGGTTTGTGGCAGTAGGAGAAGTAGGCACTTGATGGAATATATGCTCTGATCTTTGGGAACAAATGAAAATGAGGAAATTTTTCACACCTGAACACCAAGTCCTTACAATTTCAAACTGCTCACACCTGTTTCATTATTTTCAGTGCTCCTGGGATTTCCTTGAAGCTATTCAAAGCAGCTGGGCCAAAGGCATATCTGAGTGGAGGTGTTGGATCTTGCTTTTCACCTCAGATGTGGGTGGTTGGAAAAGTTGAATTTCCTGTGCATAGTCTCTTTCTCTGAACAAGGGAATGTCTCAGCAACATCAGGAGACACTGTCTTCAAATTTGTATATGGAATGGAAGAGATGATGGGTGACATGATTTGTGAAACCATGAATAGTATTTGCTCAGAGAGAAAATGATCACCATTAATTTTTCAAGTGAGCAGTAGATATGTTTGCAGAAATTCCTTTCATCATCTTGTGCAGTGAGACAGTTTGGAGAATGTCCTGCCCATTGAATTCTCTGTCCTTCATTTCTCTGCAAAATGCTGCTACCTTGGTTTTGATTCCACTCAAGAAATGGCTATTTTATTTACAAGAGCTACTGGGACATGGAGGCAAAAGAGAAGTGAGCTAGTATGTAGAGTGGAAGAGCCTGGCATGTGGGAAGGGCATGTGGTTTGGAAGGGCATGGAATTATCTACCTCAGGGTGAATTCAGTATTTTTTTTGCCCCAGGGATTCTTGCTGGACCTTGGGAAACTTGAGTTTCCATGAATGGTTGGCTGTCATTTGAGGTCCACAGCACATACATCCTGCAGACACAGAAATGCCATATGACAGACTAGTGGTGTCAAGGTTGCCATGGCAACTGGTTCATCTTCATGTGCTGGCTATTGTTGAGGAACCCTCAAGTGAAGGACTTGATCAACTGTGGTGATAGGGGGGATGAGGAAGCAGACAACTCCCTGAGGTCTTTTATTTGCCATAAAACCATCTGAAATTCTTAGGACAAGAGAAGTGGATTCAGAATTTGTTGTGTGGGGACCCCTGTGACTTTGAGACATCTGACTCCATTCAAGACAAGAGATCCTGCTGAAGCAAGTCAGGCTGCCATATCTTCCATGTCTGTGAGGTGGTGATATGCACACTTGGCTGTAGAAGGCATCATTATTTCCTGGTAATAGGGCCCTGCTCCAGGCAATGGTCCACACCAAGTGTAATTGACCAAGGAGAGATACAGTGGTGCCCGAGGACGCATGCATCATCAAGCATACACAGACTGAAGTGGCATGAACCTATAAAGACACTCATTGTGGTCAGCATTGTCCTCGTACATTGCTCGGTAGTGATACACGTCTAGGGCTTTAGCAGTTACTCCCAATGATGGCCAATGACATTTTAGGGCAGAGAAGATTGCAGGGAAGCTTGGGGGGTTAGGTGAAAATTGAACTGGAAACATCACACCAACTATGGTGCAATGCCAAACCTTTCAATGATTGCCCAAACAGGAGACAGCAGAATTCTGGGATTAAGGACTTGTAAGTAGGAGTAAGGAGCTGGTGAGCTCCCCAAGGTAGAGAGGAGGGTTTTAATCACTAATCATGTAGGTAGGAAGCTTGCAAGCTGCTGGCAATTAAAGACAGGCATTCAATGTTGACTCCAGGGGCCAGTATCCACGTCCTCAGCTGTTGCCTTACAATTATGGTGCAATCAGAAATTTTAATGCTATGATTTTCCAGGGGGCTCTTCCTCTGACCCATTGATGCAGAAACAGTTTCAAATTGTGTCTTCACTTAAGGTGTACATCTCTTGAACTCCCTATTGCCTATCTGACAAAGGGCTGTCTGGCATATTTCCATGGACACCTTACCCAACAGCTGGCAGATGTAGACTACAAGTCAGTGTCACAGACCCTGTCACAACCATCCTTCAAGAACCTGCAACTGAGAGAGGAAACAAGAGCATGATCAGGACAGGAGGGACTAGGACCTCCTTGGTAGAGGGAGGCAGACATTTAGATAACCCCTGCGGATCCTGAGTGATATCAGTGGAAATTAATTCAGGTATTCAGCACCAATTCATAAAATTCATTAATAAATGATGCCTACAAAAATGCAAAGGTCAAAAAACTGAGTAAACTGAGAACCACGTGGAACTGTCCTTTGTGTACATTTCTCTGTTTTCAAGATAATATTGTGATTGTGATGGAAAACATTGGAGGTAGAAATTCACATTTTTATGCAGAGACTGGAGTGCACCCCAAAGTGATTCTCATTCTCAAACCCTTGCATACGTCATACATTCAATGTCATTTCTTTCTGAATTGCAAAAATGAAATTCCAATTTTTGCTAATCCTGAACTCCAAAATGCAAAATTGTAGAAGAGTCAATTTCAGACTCCGTTGGACATTTTCATCTTGTACAACTTACTGACTCAATACTCTTGTCAGAATATTAATGAGACCATAATAACCTCTATGGTCCTGAGAGATGTCTAATCTTAAGGAATAGTGCCTTTAAAGCAATCCAGGTCTCTGGGGAAGCATTTTTCCTGGAACCACAGATGCTTCCTTAATACTCTTTTTAGAATGGTCTTGCAGTGAAATCTGATACTTATCCAACAGTATTGTGTTCACTTGATTGAACAGAGAAATTAATGGAGAGACACTGGTGGGTTTGCATGATCTGAGTAGGCTCATTAAGGTAGATGACTGCATGTTCCCCAACATGACTATGTGATATGCTTTGAAAAAAAATTATCCCAATGAAGCCAAATAATTTCTATAAAATTCTGTAGACTGCTGTTGAAAGCAATGCAGCCAGAATCCCTTCTATCAGATCAAATCTCAATGTCTAGGGACTAATGAGGAGAGACAAATTTTATCTCTCCCTTTAAGGAACAGAAGTATCATGGCAGCTCAATTAACAGACAATTACCTTATAGAAACATGGAGGCATATGGGATTAGGAGAAGTAGACATTTGTAGAATATATCATATGCTCTGATCCTTGGGATCAAAGGAAATTGAGGAAATCTTTCACACCTGAACACCAAGTTCTTAGATTTCTAAACTGCTCACACCTGTATTTTTGTTTTTACTTCTCCGTGGCTTCCTTGAAAAAATACCAAACATCTCAGTCAAATGCATGCCCCATGGATGTACTGGATCTTGCTTTTCACCTCAGGTATTTGGGTGCTTGGTAAAGTTGGATTTCCTGGGCAGAGTCTGTTTCTCCGAATAAGGGAGTGTCTCAGGAACTACATGAGGCACAGTATGTGAATATGTATAGGGAATGGGAAGTGGTGATGGATCACAGGTTCTATGAAATCATGAATAATATTAGCTCAGTGGTAAATAATCCCCATTCATTTTTTTTTGCCCACTCCTTTTTTTGTAGGGTGGGGGTAGTTTGTTCATCTCCATGGTGCTACTGTTTAATGGAAAGTACTTTGGGAAATGATGATACAAAGTGAATCACAAATTTCTTAACTCTTCCATGTTATGTTATGTCAAGTGAGCCCTTTATGTTATGGGCAGGGTTTGTGTTTTTTTTTTTAATTTACATATTGATTCATTGAACACAAATGGAGACAGCTATTGTTTCACTGGTTGTACAAAAAGTAGAGTCACACCATCTGTGTTTTCATGCATGTACACAGGGCAATTGTATCTGTCACACATTCTGTTATTATTTTTACCCACCCACCTCGACCCCACCCCTCCCTTCCCTCCATGCTATCTATCTTTCCTCCATTCTTTCCACCCTTCCCCCCCACATTATGCATCATCATTCATTCATCAGAGAGACCATTTGGCTTTAGGATTTTGGGGATTGGCTGATCTCACTTAGCATAACAGTCTCCAACATCATCCATTTACCTACAAATGCCATAATTTTATTCTTCTTTATGGCTGAGTAATATTCCATTGTGTATATAAACCACAGTTTCTTTATCCATTCATCTATTGAAGGGCATCTAGACTGATTCCATAACCTAGCTATTGTGAATTGAGCAACTATGAACATTGATGTGGCTGCATCACTGTAGTAATCTGATTTTAAATCCTTTGGGTATAGGATAAGGAGTGGGATAGCAGGGTCAAATGGTGGATCCATTCCAAGTTCTCTAAGGAATCTCCACAATGCTCTCCAGAGTGGCTACACCAACTTGCACTCCCACCAGCAATGTATGAGTGAACCATTTTCCCCACATCCTCGCAAACACCTGTTGTTGCCTCTGTCCTAAATAAAAGGCATTCTAATTGGGGTAAGATGAAATCTTACCCTGTTGATTGCTTGTAGATCTTCCTCTGTAAAGTGTCTGCTCTATTTCTTGGCCCATTTATGATTGGGTTACTAGTGTACATTGTGTTAAGATTTTTGAGTACTTGGTAGATACTGGAGATTAGTGCTCTATCTGAAGTGTGTGTGGCAAAGATTTTCTCCCACTCTGAAGGCTCTCTCTTCACATTGCTGATTGTTTCTTTTGCTGAGAAAAGGCTTTTTAGTTTGACTCTATCCAAATCATTGATTCCAGCTTTTATTTCTTGCACTTTGGGAGTCATGTTAAGGAAATCTGGTCCTAGGCAAACATGATGAAGATTTGGATCTATTTTCACTTCTATTAGGTGCAGAGTCTCTGGTCTGATTTCTACGTCCTTGATCCATTTTGAGTTGAGTTTTGTACAGGGTGAGAGATATGGGTTTAGTTTCATTTTGTTGCATATGGATTTCCAGTTTTCCCAGCACCATTTGTTGAAGAGAAGGTCTTTTCTCCATTGCATGTTTTTGCCTCCTTTGTCAAGTATGAGACACCTGTACTTATTTGGGTTTGTCTCTGTGTCCTCTATTCTGTACCATTAATCTACCTGTCTATTTTGGTAGCAATACCATGCTGTTTTTGTTACTATTGCCCTGTAGTATAGTTGAAGATCTGCTATTGTGAAACCCCCTGCTTCGCTCTTCTTGCTAAGGATTGCTTTATCAATTCTGGGTCTCTTATTCCTCCAAATGAATTTCATGATTGCTTGCTCTATTTCTTTGAGGTCTGTAATTGGGATTTTAATTGGAATTGCATTGAATTTGTATAGCATTTTTGGAAGTATGGCCATTTTGACAATATTAATAATGCCTATCCAAGAACATGGGAGATGTTTCCATCTTCCTAGATGCTCTTTAACTCCTTTCTTTAGTGTTCTGCAGCTCTCATTGTAGAGGTATTTCACTTCTTTTGTTAGATTGATTCCCAAGTATTTTATATTTTTTGAGGTTAATGTGAATGGGGTAGTTTTCCTAATTTCTCTCTCAGAGGATGCATCACTTACGAATAAAAATGCATTAGATTTATGAGCATTAATTTTATATCCTGCTACTTTACTGAATTCATTAATGAGTTCCAGAAGTTTTCTGGTGGAATTCTTAGGATCTTCTAAATAGAGAATCATGT
>JAJEJO010052250.1:1966-23249 GCA_020662805.1 Glaucomys volans | reverse complement strand
CTATTTCATGAAATACTTTGTGGAGTATTGGAATGAGCTCTTCTTTGAAGGTCTTGTAGAACTCGGCTGTGAATCCATCTGGTCCTGGACTTTTCTTTGTTGGTAGGCTTTTGATGACTTCCTCTATTTCATTGCTTGAAATTGATCTATTTAAGTTGTGTATGTCCTCCAGATTCAGTTTGGGTGGCTCATATGCCTCTAGGAACCTGTTGATGTCTTCCAGGTTTTCTATTTTGTTGGAGTATAAATTTTCAAAGTAGCTTCTTATTATGTTTTGTATTTCAATTGTGTCTGTTGTAATATTTCCATTTCCATCACGAATTTTAGTAATTTGGAGTTTCTCTCTCCTTCTCTTCATTAGCGTGGCTAAGGGTTTATCAATTTTGTTTTTTTTT
Source organism: Glaucomys volans (assembly GCA_020662805.1). Lineage (NCBI taxonomy): Eukaryota > Metazoa > Chordata > Mammalia > Rodentia > Sciuridae > Glaucomys > Glaucomys volans. The sequence goes on along the minus strand of JAJEJO010052250.1, from coordinate 22,854 downwards.
TCCAAGAACCAACTTTTTGTTTCATCAATTTTTTGAGTTGTTTCTTTTGATTCAATTTCATTGATTTCAGCTCTGATTTTGATTATTTCCTCTCTTCTACTATTTTGGTGAGGATCTGTTCCTCTTTTTCTAGGGCTTTGAGCTGTAATGTGAGGTCATTGATTTGTTGACTTTTCATTCTTTTTTTAAATGCACTCCATGCAATGAATTTTCCTCTTAGCACTGCTTTCATAGTATGCCAGAGATTTTGATATGTTGTATCTTTGTTCTCGTTGACCTCTATTATCTTTTAATTTCCCCCGTAATGTCTTCTGTTATCCATGTATCATTCAATAGCATATTATTTAATCTCCAGTCTTGGAGTAGTTTCTCTTTCTAACTTTATCATTGATATCTAATTTCATTCCATATGATCTGATAGTATACAAGTTAGTATCTCTATATTTTTGTATTTGCTAAGAGTAGCTTTGTGGCATAATATATGGTCTATTTTCGAGAAGGAAACATGAGCTGCTGAGAAAAAAAGTGTATTCACTTTTTGTTGGATGGTATATTTTAATATGTCTGTTAAGTCCAAATTAACGATTGTGTCATTGAGTCTTATCCTTTCATTGTTCAGTTTTTGATTGGAAGAACTGTCCAACGGTGAGAGAGGAGTGTTAAAGTCTCCCAGTATTATTGTGCTTTGGTCTATTTGATTCCAGAAATTGAGAAAGAGCTCATTGACCTACATGGATGCACCAATTTTTGGTGCCTAAATATTTACGATTGTTATGTCTTGCTGATTTATACTTCCTTTAAGAATTATGAAATGTCCTTCTTTCTCCCTTCTGAATAACTTTGGTTTGAAGTCTGCTTTATCTGAAATGAGAATGGAAACCCTAGATTTTTTTCTCAGTCCACGTGCATGGTATGCTTTTTCCCAACCATTCACCTTTAGACTGTGGGCATGATTTTCTATGAGATGAGTCTCCTGAAGGCAGAATATTGTTGGGTCTTTGTTTTTAATCCAGTCTGCCAGTCTGTCTTTTGATGGATGAGTTTAGGCCATTTACATTCAGGGTTATTATTGAGATATGACTTGTATTTCCTGCCATTTTAGCTTTTTGGGAGTTTTTAGCTTAACTTTGTTTTGTCTTTGATGGACTCTTTCTTTAGGGTAGTTCCTTCCCATGATGATTGAGATTGTTATTTTTCGTTTCTTCCTCTTCGAATATTTTGTTGAGAATGTTCTGTAGGGCAGGCTTTCTCTTTGTGAATTCTTTAAGCTTTTGTTTATCATGGAAGGATTTTATTTCATCATCAAATCTGAAGGTAAGTTTTGCTGGGTATAAGATTCTTGGTTGGCATCCGTTTTCTTTCAGAGCTTGAAATATGATGTTCCAGGCCCTTCTTGCTTTTAGGGTCTGGGCTGAGAAATCTGCTGATATCCGTGTTGGTTTCCCCCTGTAGATAATCTGATGCTTTTCTCTTTCAGCCTTTAAATTTCTATCTTTTTTTTTTTTGCATATTAGGTATTTTCATTATAATGTGCCTTGATGTGAATCTGCTGTAATTCTGTGCGTTTGCTGTCCTGTAAACCTCTTGTAATTGATTTTCCATCTCATTCATCATGTTAGGGAAATTTTCTGATAATATTTCCTTGACCAGATTATTCATACCGTTCGTTTTTATCTCTGTGCCTTCCTCAATCCCAATTACTCTTAAATTTGGTCTTTTCATGATGTCCCATATTTCTTGGAGGTTTCGTTCATGATTCCTAACCATCTTCTCTGTTTGTTCGACTTTGTTTTCAAGATTAAATATTTTGTCTTCATTGTGTGAGGTTCTGTCTTCCAAATGATCTATTTTGTTAATTATGCTTTCTATTGAGTTTTTAACTTGGTTCCTTGTTTCCTTCATTTCCTTGTTTCCTTCAAGAATTTCTGTTTGTTTTTTTCTCGGAATTTCTATGTCTTTATTGAAGTTATTTTTTGCTTCCTGCAATTGCTCTATTAGCTGATTATTCATAGCCTGGATCTGCTCTCTCATCACATCATTCTCTTCACGGATCATTTTAATTATGAACATTCTGAACTCCCTTTCTGTCATTCCTTCTACCATGCTGTCTTTGTGTTCTCTTGATATATCATCTATGTTTGTTTGGGACATTTTCTTCCTGTGTTTTCTCATGGTGCTCGTGTATCTTCCCCTCTAGTAGTGCGAATCCAAGGGATTGCAATTTCCCTGTGAAGACTTAAAGTGTCCCTGCAGATTTCCAGTAACTCACCTGTTGCTTGAGAGGTACTTGATCAAGAGGTAACTCAGGAAAGGTGCTGTCCCACAACCTCCAGTTTGGGAATGATCAATGCTTCTGGACAGAGGCAGCATAGTGTTGATAGACAATTAGATACAGCATGGTGCTAGAGTCCGGGCCAAGGTGTGGACCTGGGCACTAGACCAAGTTGGGGTGGTGTCACGGAACTGTGCTCAGTGATGCAGACACTGGGCTTGAGAGCCCAGGTAGGCCTGAACTCCTCGCTGTTGGCTCAGGTGGTGGCAGATGGTTGCTCTCTCCCAGGGACATTGTAAGGTTGTGCCAAAAGCCCTAAGCTTCTCGCTGCAGTCAGTGACCCCAGCAGCTCCTGGCCAGACCTCTACAGAAGCCACATCCCAGTGACTCGGAAGACCTGACCTCAGCTCCAAAGCCCCAGGCAGCCAGAGATGGTCACTCTCTGCCAGGAAAGCTCAGCTCTGAGGACCCAGACAGCCGGAGATGGTCCCTCTCTGCCAGGGAAGTTGCTGGCTGGTGTCAGAGCCTGGCCAGTGACTCTAAAGCCGCTGCTGGGGACCCGCACTCACTTCCTGGCTGGTGCAGACCCAGGTTGGTGACTCCAAAGCAGTTGTGGGGCCCGGCATTCCCAGGTGGTAGCTGCCCGTGGCCGGGCTGAGTCCAGCCCTGCAGAGTTGGTTCCTGAGCGGCGACTGGGGACCCCTTATATGTCATTTGAATATAAAATCTCTTTGAGAGCCATATTCCTGCTGTTCGAATTCCAAGCAAGTAGGAATGGAGTCTTCCTCTAGCCTGCCATCTTCCCCATTCATTTTTAAACATCCAGTAGGTATGTGTGCATCAGTTCCTCTCAAAGGTTTTTGCAATAAGATAATTTGCAGAAAGTCCTGTCCGCTGCACCCTCTTCAATTCCCCTCAGTGCTTGATAAGTGTTCCACTGAGTAATAAAAATATTAGCAAGGCCCTATCTTCCTGAGAATTGGGGTTGCTGTTTATTGTTGTCTTGTTTAATTTGCTCATGCTATTATATTGTTTTTCTGGCTTTCTAGGGCTTTAGGGGATATAGAAAATAAGAAGCAACAGGTAACCACACTGGAAATAACCAACAAATGTCCTTGTCCTGGTGTGAGAAATGTATAAATTTGAAAGAATACTGTGCTTATTTCCAGCAGCTTATGCTAACATGCACGGCAGATCATAACTCCTCCCAGATAATCATGGGCAGAAAAACATGTTGCTCACACCTTAACTCGAGACAAAAATGTCACAAACAAGTTTTTAAGACCAGAGAAATAGTCCCAACAATTCAGACACCATTTGGTATAGCTTATTTTGTTAATGGAAAAACATTTTATTCTCCTAGGAAACCAACTTCTGGTCTCTTAGACTTAGACACCCCTTTGTCTCCCACTGACAGAATACACCTTACAATTTCTTAAAAGTATGAATCAGGGAAACAGAGAGAAAAAGGTAATGCTAATGCTAACCAGGTTGTACCAGGAAATGGAGGAAATAATATTAATTGTTTTTCCTGTGGGTAAACTGGACCTTTTAGCAGACAATATCCTCAAAATTCTCAAAGAGGTAATAATATAGCTCCACAGCCAAAACCATGTGTCCATGATGCCAGAAATGATTTCATTGGGCAAAGGATTGCTGTTCTAAATTTCATAAGAATGGACATCCTGTGGGGACTACAGGACCTATGCAACATAGGATGGAGGAGGGACTACCTATGCCTCCTCCTCGTATGGCTCCATTTGATTCTGCTAGACCCATGCCAAGTAATGGACCATGGTGCCAGCCTGAGGTCTTCCAAAACAGAAGGGTCTTCTGGAATCCCTGGAACCTTTTTGTACAAAAACCATCAATGGGATGCCCAGAGCAACCCCATGGAGTGATGGATAAGATTTGCCTTCCATGAAACATTTAATAATGTACCCTGAGACAGAACTTACACTTATTCTAACAGGAGTTTATGGTCCTTTGCCTGAAGGATATATGGGTCTACTTATTGGTAGGAGTTCAATATCCAAAGCCGGGAGTAATTGATTAATTATATATCCTGGGAGTAATTGATTCTGATTATTTGGGAGAGATTAAAATTATCATACAGCCTCCTGGTAGAACTATGTAGATATTTCGTCAACAAGGAATTTCTCAAATGTTATTACTGCCTTACTGGAAACTGCCAAGCCAAATACTTAGTGAGGAATGTGCTGGTGATTTTCGGTCGACAAATACTGTGGCTTGAATTCAAAAGTTTCTGAACAGAGGCCAGTGAAAATAATCAAAATCCAAGATAAAGCAATTAAAGTTCATCTTGATACAGGGGCAAATAACACTTGCAACGCTGCTCAGGATTGGCTTATGACTTGGTCTATGACTAAAAGCCTCTCTACTTTAGTGGGGTTAGGCTTAGCTCCTAATGTGGCTAAAAGTTCTCAAATTTTATATTGTACTGATGGAAATCATAGAGGAACTTACAAACCTTATGTCATAACTTCTCTGCCCTTTATCTTATGGGGGAAAGATTTGATGGAACAATTTAATATAACTTGAACTCGTGAAATGACTAATATTCTTCTATTGAATATGCCACTGTTCTTATACAGGCTGAATCAATTGCATGGAAAAATGATAAACCTATGGAGGTGGAACAGTGGCCCCTCATTCAAGAGAAATTAAAAGCTGCCACCACTTTAGAAATGGAACAATTACAAAAAGTATATATTGGAAACTCTAATAGTCCTTGGAATACTCCAGTTATTGTGATCAAAAAGAAATATGGTATTCGGAGACTTAGGAAATCTTAGAGAAATCAGTGAAACTATGGAGACTATGAATGCTCTTCAGCCTGGCCTGCCATCTCTGGTGGTAATTCCTAAAGGATCTCATATTGTTGTGATTGACTTCAGGATTGTTTTTTCACAATCCCACTAGCTAAACAAGACTGTAAAAGGTTTGTTTTAGCCTACCTTCTCCTAAGACCTTATCAAAGATTTCAGTGGGAATTTTTACCTCATGGAATGAAAAGCAGTCCAATTCTGTGTCAAAAATTTGTTGATCAGACAATAGAACCTATCAGGACAAGATATTCAGGATTTTACCTAAGATATTATATGAATGTTATTCTCCTTGCACACAAGTTGCTGTCTAAACTCTAAGATATATTACAACAGTTAATAGTAACTATGAATAACTGGGGCCTCTTAGTGGCCCCAGATAAAATCCAAGCTAATCCACCTTATAATTATCTTGGGAAAATTATTAATACTCATCCTAATACTATCAGGACTTAGAAATTCAAACAGATAAATTGTACACTTTAAATGATTTTTAAAAAATGTTAGGAGATATGAACTGGATTTGGCCTTATCTAAAACTAAAAAGCACAGAATTAATACCATTGTTTGAGATTTAAAAAGGGGAAGCTGTTTCAACTTCCCCTCAAAAAATTATGGAAGTAGGAAAACTGGCTTTAGTCAAGGTTCAGACTACTATTAAAATCATCAGTTAAGTCAAATTGATTATAATATTTCCTGTCTTTTGTTTTGTTAAAAACTTATTTATTCCAAAAGGATGTTGGTGATGAACTGATCCTCTTGAGTGGTTACAAATGACTGCTACATTAAAAAAGATTGTGTTGTCTTACCCTTCTCAAATTGCATTAATACTTATTATTGAAGATTAAGGAGTAAAGAATTTTTTGGAACAGAAATGCACACCATTATAATTCCTTATACTAAAGAACAGTACTTGCAGTTGTGTCAATTAGAAGATCAATGGATTATTCCTTTTCATGATTTTACAGGACACATATTGTTTCATCTACCTAATCAGCCACTTGTACATTTTATTAACAAACAGAAATAATTTTTCCTTTAAAAGCAGCTAGTACAACATTACCTAAACCTGCTCTTCTGGTTTTCACAGATGATCATCTAATGGAAAAACTGTTCCTATTATTAACCAAGAGCCACCTATTGTTCAATTAACAGTAGAAACTTCTTCACAGAAAACAGAATAATTCTTAGGTGTAACAAAAAGGAATAATTGTTGTAATTACTCCCTTTAAAAATATTCCACAAGTCTTAAAACTTTACAGTGACTCACAGTCCATTGTTAATTTGGTTCCAGCCATAGAAACTTCTACATTATCACATTCCCTCAGTTTATTGCAAAAACTACAAGAATTACAAACTTTAATTCACCGAACTGCTAATCTATTTTTTATAGGACATAATAGAGGACATTCAGGATTACCTAGCCCTTTATCAAAGGGAAATAAGCAAACCAATTTATTAACTAAAACTTGTTTGTATAGCCATAGAAGCTGCCACAGAGTCTCATAAGCTGCAACATCAGAATGCTTCCAGTTTTCCAGGGTAGCTGCACCAACTTGCACTCCCACCAGCAATGTATGAGTGTACCCTTTTCCCCACAACCTCGCCAACACCTGTTGTTGCCTGTGTTCTTGATAAAAGACATTCTAATTGGGGTAAGATGAAATCTTAAGGTGGTTTTGATTTGCATTTCTCTTATAACAAGTGATGTTGAACATTTTTTCATAAATCTGTTGATTGCTTGTAGATCTTCCTCTGTAAAGTGTCTGTTCATTTCCTTGGATCCACCATTTGACCCTGCTATCCCACTCCTTGGCTTATACCCAAAGGACTTAAAATCAGATAGCTTCAGTGATGCAGCCACATCAATGTTCATAGCTGCTCAATCAACCTAGATCCCTTCAGTAGAGGAATGGATAAAGAAACTGTGGTATATATACACAATGGAATATTACTCAGCCATAAAGAAGAATAAAATTATGGTATTTGTAGGTAAATGGATGATGTTGGAAACTGTTATGCTAAGTGAGATCAGCCAATCCCCAAAATCCAAAAGCCGAATGGTCTCTCTGATAAATGAATGATGATGCATAACATGGGGGGGAAAGATGGCAAGAATGGAGGAAAGATAGCTAGCATAGAGGGAAGGGAGGGGTGGGGGCGGGTGGGGGGTAAAATTAATAACAGAGTGTGTGACAGATACCATTGCCCTGTGTACATGCATGAACGCACAGATGGTGTGACTCTACTTTGTGTACAACCAGTGAAACAATAGCTGTACTCCATTTGTGTTCAATGAATCAATAAGTAAATAAAAAAAAAGAATGCTTCCAGTTTACGGTATCAATTTCATTTAATCAGAGATGAAGCAAGAAGCATCGTCAGGTCTTGTCATGCTTGCCTATAGTTTTTCCCTTCTCCACAGATGGTTGTGAATTCCCGTGGGTTAAATACAAATAAGTTGTGGTAAATGGATATAACTCATGTACCAAAATATGGAAAATTATCATTTGTACATGTTACTGTGGATACCTTTTCTCCTGTAATCATTGCTTCTGCCTGAACAGCAGATGCTTAAAAGGATGTGCCTCAACATTTGTTCCAGTATTTTCTATTCTAGGAATATCTTCAAAAATTAAAACTGATGATAGTCCTGCTTATACTTCAAACTCCTTTAAAAATTATGTGGTGTGTTTAATATTTCTCATTCAACAGGAATTTCTTATAACCCTCAAAGCCAAGCAATTGTGGAGAGAGCACAACAAACATTAACAACTAAACTATGTAAATTATAAGGAGAATTCAAATATAGTTCTCTCCATATTATTATTAACCATGCTCCTTTTGTAATCAATCATTTAAATTCAGATTCTACAGGAAGGACCCCGATGATAAGACATTGGGACCATAGTCCACAACCCAAGTGAATGGTAAAGTGGAGGGTCATGCTTACAGGACAATGGAAAGGACCCGATATTCTCCTTGCATCAGGCTAGATATATGCTTGCGTGTTTCCACAGAATGTAGAACCTCCTTTATGGATTCTGGATCAACTGATTTGACACCCTGAGTCCCCAAAGTGGCACAGATGATCAAGCCCATCAGTGAGACTGATGCCAGAAGAGGACCTTATCTATCGGTTGAGATACATTCAGCTACTCAAGCCTGCTCAACATGTGAATCACCAGTTCCGACCTGGGGACAACTTAAATGACTGACTAGAGTAGACTCTCTTATGGTGATAGCTCAAGGGAAACAAACTCCACCTGAGACCATATTTTTTGCTCTTTTGGCAATAGTTGCTAGTCAGGTAATAACTTGTCAATCTACATCACAGGACTATTGGGCATATTTTCCATATCCACCTTTTTTACATCCCTCCTGGAAAAGAGTTAATTCAAAGTTATTTACTAGCCATCCTCAGTTGCTTGATGGAATCAAAACTTTATTAATTCCTCATAACATATCATAAGATACCATTTCTTCTCATGGTCTTACTGAGGAGCCCCCTATATGCTTTACAATTAACAATGCTAATGTTATTTTGCAATGTTTGCCTCTTAGTTTTACAACTTATTTAACATGTTCTCCTAAATTCAGTCCTAACAAAGGATAGTTTTGGTAACTAGAATGACCTCCATTGCATATGCTAATTATAATGAAACTTATATTTACAGTTCTGCTCCTCCCCCATTAGAAATCTGTGAAAAGGCTTCTACAAAAAGGACTTATATTGGATTTTAATGAATAGATATTCTAAAATGGTTTCAATGCAGGTTTTTTCCTCACCCCAGGGCTTGTTGCTGGACCTTGGGGAACTTTGGTTACCCTGAAAAGTTGATGTCATCCTAGATGTGCTGCAAATACTGCCTGCATGCATGGAAGTCCATATGACACCATAAAGGCATCATGGTTGACATGGTAACTGGAACCTGTACAGGTCCTGGCTGTTGTGGAGGAAACTTCAAGAAAAGGGCTGCTCCAGCTATGCTGGTAGGAGGGAAGAGGAAGCAGGTATGTCCCAAAGGTCTTTTGTTTGCCCAAATGCAATCCTAAACCCTTAATTCAGGAGAAGAGAATTCAGAATGTGTTGTGGGCTGGGCCCCTCTGGTTTGAGATATCAGATTCTATCAAAGATGAGGGAGCATGTTGAAGCCTGACAGGCTGACCAATTTCAATATCCCTGAGGGACCAATGTGCTCCTTTCCCACAGGAAGCATCATGATTTCCTGGGAATGGGAAACCTGATGGAGGCAATTGGTGCTGTCCAGATGCAGAGGACCAGGGATTGATTGGGGGATGCCAATGTGCGCATGGGTTACCAAGCCTTACACAGGCCACAGGACAATGGCTCTACCAAGACACTTTTCCTGGTCTGGACTCACCTGGTACGTTGCTGAGTCAGGAAACTGACCTAAGGCCTTAGCAGACACTTGCAATGATGGCCCATGGATGATATTTCAGAGGAGAGGAGCAAGCGGGGCAGCTCAGTGGATTAGAGGAAGTTTGAACTGGAAAACATCACAAGAATTCTGGTGTGATGCCAGACAAAAGCCCAACAGGAGAAAATTGAAACCTGGGATTTAGGAGTTTTAATTAGAAGTAATGAGATGCTGATCTCCCCAAAGTCAAGAGGAGCGAATTAATCACTAATCAATTAGAATGGAGCCTAGCATGTTACTGGCTATCTAGGAGAGACATTCTATGCTCACACCACCAAACAGGCCATACCACCTCTACTGCTGCCTTACATTTGCAGTGCACTCAGAAATGGTCTTGCTATGATTTGTCAAGCAGCCATTTCACTCAGCCTCTGATACAGAAGCACCTTCAAAGTATGACTTAAGGGGTATTTCTCTTTAACTGTCTCTCACCTGTCTGAGAAAAGGCCCTCTGGCACATTTCCAGGGATCCCTTAAACATCACCTGGTAAATGCACACTACAGGCCAGTGTTACAGATCTGACACAACCATCATCCACGTACATGAAACTGAGGTATGAAACAAGTGCCTGATGAGGACAGGATGAACTTGAGTCCTGAATTTTGCACAGACATCAGGCTTTACATAACCCCTTTAGCTCCTGAATAATAGCAGAAGAATTTAATTCATGTATTCAGTACCAAATCATGCAAGACTTTAATAAATTATGTGCTTAAAATGCAAAGCACAAAAACTGAGTAAACCAAGGGTTATGCACCACTGTGATTTGTCTACATCTCCCTCTTTTCAAGTTAATGCTGGGATTGTGTTGGAGATCATTGAGGCGTAGAAGATCATAACTTTGGCAGAGGGAATGGAGTGCATCCCAATATGCATTTCCTACAAAAATCTGAGTGCAGGTGATATTTTGAATGTCATTTCTTGCTGAAAGGCAAAATGTAAACCCATTATGTGGGAAAACTGAACTTTAAAATGCCAAAATGGAGAAGAATCAACATGGGAACTTGGAGAACATTTTTATCTTGTACCATTGCTGATTCAATAAACTTACCAGCTTAGTAATGAGAGCTGATAACTCTCATGTTCCTCAGAGTTGTTTCGTCTTCAGGAGTATTGCCTCTTAAGAAATCCAGGTCCCTGGTGAAGCACTCTTGGCTGGCACACATATCTGTGCTGAATATCTCTTAAGAATGGGGTTTCAATAAATTTTTATTGTTATCCAACCATTTTGTGTTCACTTAATTGATCACAGGAGGAAATGTTGAGACACTGGAGGGTTGGCATGATATGAAGAGGCTCTTTTATTTAGATGACTGCATGTTCTACAGATCTATGTGATATGCTTTGCAGATAAGTTACCCAAGGCAGATCCAATTTATTTCTTTCAAATTATGTGGATTGCTTTGGAGAATAATGCAGCCAGTATCCTCTGAAACAGATCGAACTCCAATGTCTAGGGAATAATTAAGAGAAAAAGATTTTTCCCTGTCTATTTAAGGAAAAAGTGTTTTGAAGCTGCTCAAAGTGCAGACAATATTAAGACACAACCATAGAGGAGACTGGCAGTAGGAAAGTTAGGCATTTGTAGGAAGTTTTATATGCTCTGCTCTTTGTGACCACAGGAAATTGAGGGAATTTTCACACCTGAATACCAAAATCTAACAATCCCAAACTGCTTACAACTTTCTCATTTCTCCTGGGCTTTTCCTTGAGGGAACTCAAACCAGCAGACTCAGTGCATATAACAATGCAGTTGCTGGTTCTTTCTTTTCACTTCACAGATGTGGGGTCTTGGATAATGTGGATTTCCTGGGCAAAGTCTATTTTTCTGAATAAGGGAATATCTCAGCAACCTCACAAGACACAGTGTGTAAATATGTAAAGGGAATGGGAAGCAGTGAGGGATCACAGGATGTCTGATCTCATGAATATTTGCTCAGAGATAAATAATCCCCAATTATTTCCCAAACATTGACTAATTATTAAAGCAGAAATTTCACTCAATATTCTTTGCAGAAAATCCTATCCATTGAACTGTCAGTTCTACATTTCTCCCCAAAATACTGCTGCACTTGCTCAATCCCACTCAATAAATGTCTACCTTGTTTATCAGTGCTCCTGAGACAGGAGAGTGAAAGAGAGGAGAGCTACATTAAGTAGAGTGGAAGGGGCTAGCATGCAGGAGTTTGATTTGAAAGGGCATAGAATTTTCTGGCTCTTGTAGGAGAATGCAGGTATTTTCTCTCCCATGGGCTTGTTGCTATGCCTTTGGCAACTTGTCATCCTTGCTGTGCTGCACATACTGCCTGCATTCACAGAAAGTCCATAAGATAGCACAATCACAACATGGTTTCCCTGGTAACCAGAACATGTTCAGATCCTGACTGCTGCAGAACAACCTTCAAGAAAATGGCTGGATCAACTGGGCTGGTATGGTAATAGGGAAGAGGAAGCAGGTAAGTCTCAGAAGTCTTTTGTTTACCACAAATGCAATCCTAACCTCATAGGACAGGAGAAGTGTCAAAAGTATGTACTGTCAACATGGCCCATCTGGCAGTGGGACATTTGATTCCATTCAAGTTAACAGATCTTACTGAAACCTGACAGATTGCCATACCGTCCACGTCCACCAGTGAACTATGTGCTCACTTGACCACAGGAGGCATCATGATTTCCTGGAACTGGGGAACCTGCTGCATGTAATTGAACCCCAGCAGGTGAAGTGGAACAGAAGGTGATGCAGCCATGACTGCACATGTGTGGGTCATGAAGCCTATTCCAGACCACAGGCACATGGACTGAGGAAGACACTCTTTCTGGTCTGGAGTCACTGGGTATATTGCTGATTGGACCACCTGGCCTAGGGCCTTAGCAGCCACTTGCAATGATGACTGATGGATGAAATTTAAGGGCAGAGAAACATGTGGTCTGTTCAGTGGGTTAGGTAAGTTTGAATTGTGAAACATCAAACCACCTCTATAGTGATGCCAGATTTTTCCATTAATGACCCAACAGAAGAGAATTGGAAACTGGGATTTAGGAATTCTAAGTAGAAGTAAAGAGATGCTGATCTCCCCAATGACAAGCAGAGGAATTTAATCACTAATAATCTAGGTAGGAGGCTAGCAGGTTGCTGGCAATTTAAAAGAGACATTCTATGGTCACACCACTTTCCTGGACCCACCATCTCTTCTTTTGCCTTACAATTATGATGCAGTCCAGGTTGTCTTGCTGTGAATTTCCAAGTGGAACTTACACTCACACTTTGATGCAAAAACACTTTCAAAACATGACTTCATTTAAGGGGTAATTATTTGAAGTGCCTATCACCTGCCTGAAAAAAGACCATCTGGAACATTTTAAAGGAACCATTATCCATCAGCTTGAAGATGGAGACTACAGGTCAGTGATACAGACCCTGGCAAAACCATCCTTCAACAACCTGAAACTGAGGTATAAAACATGTGCCTGATGAGGTCAGTATGAAACTGGGCCTCGAATGATACAGGGAAATCAGGCTTTACATGATACTGTGACTCCTGAATGATACCAGTGGAAGTTAGTTCATGTGTCCAGAACCAATTCATACAAGTCTTTAATAAGTGATGTCTATATAAATGGAAAGCACAGAAAACTAAGTAAATAGAATTACACCTGCCTCTGTAGTTTGTCTACCTTTCTCTGTTCTCAAGTTGATATTGTTATTTGTTGAAAAATTGTGAGGTGTTGATGTGCACTTCTTTGGCAAATAGAGTAGAGTGCACACCAGAAAGCTTCTCCTTTACAAACCTTAGTGGATGTGATTATCTGAATGTTCTTTCTTGCTGAAAGGCAACAATGTACTCCCAATATGTGCTAACCTGAATTTCAAAATGCAAAAATGAAAAAGAACCAATTGGAGACCTTGGTGAACATTTTCATCTTGTACAACATGGTGCTTCAATGCACGTGCCAGAATATTAATGAAACATTTATAACTTCTACTTTCCTCAGAGTTGTCTCATCTTCAGAATGCTGCCTCTAAAAAACCCAGGTCTCTGGGGAAGCACCTTCGGCTCTCACACAAATTCTTGCTGAATTGTCTCTTTAGAATGGGAATTCAATTAAATCTAACATCTATCCAATCATTTTGTGTTCACTTGATTCATCAGAGGAGGAAATATTGAGATCCTGGACATTTGGCCTGATCTAAAGAGGCTGTTTAAAAGGCATTGACTCTATGTTCTGCAGACCTTACAAGGGGATGTACTTTGAAGGAAAACCACCCCAAGGCCAATCCAAATAATTTCTATCAAATTCTGTACACCAATTTTAAGAGCTATCCAGCAAGCATCCTTTTTTAAGGACAAATTCCAATGTATAGCTAGTTATGAGGAGAGATAGATTTATCCCTGGCCCATTAAGGAACAAGAGAGTTTTAGTTGCTTAAGGAGCAGACAAGTATCTGATGGTAGCATGGGGGCATGTGGCAGTAGGAGAAGTAGGCGTTTGGAAGAAAGATAGTTTGCTCTGATTTTTGGGACTACAGGAAATTGAGGGAATTTTTCACACCTGAGGAACAAACCCTTATAATCCCACCTGTTCACACCTGTCTCAATGTTTTCATTCCTCCCAGTTTTTCCTTGAGGAAAATCTAACCAGTGTTATGTCATGCATATCCAAGTTGAGGTGCTGGAAATTTCTTTTCACTTCACGCCTGTGGATGTTTGGAAAATGTGCTTTTCCTGGACAAAGTCTGTTTCTCTGAACAAGGGAATGTCTCAGGGACTTCAGGAGGCAGAATCTGTAAATATGTATATGGATTTGGAAGAGGCGATGGATCAAGGATATTTGAACCCATGAATATTATTTGGTGAGAAATAAACAATCCCCAGTCACTTTGCAAACTCAAGTAATTATGAATTCAAAAATTCCTCCCAACATTCTTTGCAGTGAGAATTTTTGCAGTCAATCCTGTCCATTGAACTGTCAGTAGTCCATTTCTCCCCAAAATGAAGCGATCTTGTTGGATCCCATTCAAGAAATTCCTAAATTGTTTACCACTGCTCCTGCAGCATGAGAGCCATAGAGAGGAGAGCTACAGTATGTAGAGTGGAAGGGGCTAGCATGTGTGAAAATGGTTTTTAAGGACAAGGAATTATCTTACTCATGTTGGGGAATGCAGACATTTTCTCTCCCAAGGATTTGTTGCTAGTCCCTGAGAAACTTGGGCTTCCAGGAAATACTTGACTGTCATCCTATCTGTGTTGCACATATGGCCTTCAGTCACAGGAATGCCATATGAGAGCACAATGGCATTGTGGTTCCCATGGCAACCAGAAACTCTTCAGGTCCTGGCAACTTCAGAGGAACAACCAAGAAAATGGCTGACCCAGCTGTGCTGGTAGTAGGGAAGAGTAAGCAGGTTAAACCCCAGAGGTCTTTGCCACAAAAACAATCCTAAATTCTTAGAACAGAAGAAGAGTAATAAGCATGTGCTGTGGGCAGGGCCCCTCTGGCTTTGGACATCTGACTCCATCCAAGATAAGGAAGATTGCTGAAGCCTGACAGACTGCCATACTGTTCATGATAGTGGGGGGCTGATTTGCTCACTTGGCCACAGGAGGCATCGTGATTTACTGGTTATGGGGACCCTGTTGCAGGCCATTGGTCCCCATCAGGGGTAGGGGACCAGTGAGTAACATGGGGGTGACCGAGTTTGCATGGGTCACCAAGTGTAGCCCAAGCCACTGGGGCATGTCCCAAGGAAGACACTCATCATTGTCTGTATCACCCGGACATTTTTGGGTTGGGAAACTGGTCTTGGGTCCTAGGAGTGACGTCTAATGAGAGCCAAGGGATGACATTTCCAAGCAGAGGAGCATTCAGGTAGTTAAGAGGGATAGGTGAAATATGAACTGGAAAATATCACGTCAACTCTGGTGTGATGACAAACCTTTCCACGAATATCCAACAGGAGAGAGTTGGAACCTGGGATTTCGGTATACTAAGAAGAAGATCCTGATATCCCTAATGTTGAGGGGAGGAGTTTATCTCCAATCATTTAGGAAAGAGCCTAGCAGATTGCTGGAAATCATGGAGAGACATTCTATGCTCACACCACAAGCCAAGGTCCATCACCCCTTCTGGTGCTCTAATTTATGGTGCAATCAGAAATTACTCTCCTATGATTTCCCAAGGGTCCTGTACACTCACCCTTTGAGGCAGAAATGCATTCACAATGTGACTTCACTTAAGGGGTAATTGTCTTGAACTGTCTATCACCTGTCTGATACAAGTCCCTCTGGCCTATTTCCAAAGTCCCCTTAATAAGCAGCTGGATGATGAAGACTAATGGTCAGTGTCACAAACTCTGGCACAATCATTCTCCAAGAACATGAAACTGAGGAATGAAGCAAGCACGTGATGAGGGCAGGTTAACATGGGGTTCGAAAATACAGGGGAACCAGAGTTTACATGACCCCTGTAGCTCCTGAATGATATCCGCAGTAGTTATTTCAGGTATTTAGTGCCAATTCATACAAGTCTTTAATAAGTGATCTCTGTAAAATGGCAAAACACAAAAACTGAGCAAATTGAGGGCTATGTGCTGCTGTGTTTAGTCTACTTCTCTCTGTTTTCAGTTTTTTATTGTGGTTGTGATAGATAATGTTGAGATACAGAAGTCCTCTTTTTAGGCATAGCAACTGAAGCACACACCAGAAAGCTTCTCCTTCACAAACTGTAGTGAAGGTGATATTTTGAATGCCTTTTCTTGCTGAAAGGGAAAAATGTAGTCCCAAGATGTGCTAAACCTGAACTTCAAAATGCAAAAATGGAAAAGAACCAATTTTTGACCCTGGTGAGAATATTCATCTTGTACAACTTGGTGATTCAATCCCATTTGCCAACCTATTAATGAGACATTTATAACTTCTATGTAGCTCAGAGACTTTTCATCTTCAGGAATACTGTCTCCAATGAAATCCAGGTCCCTAGTGAAGCACTTTTGGCTGGCACACAGTGACCTGATGAGTACTCTCTTTTAGAATGGGCTTCCAATTGAATCTGATTTTCTCCACCAATTTTGTGATATTTAATGATTCACAGGAGGAAATGTTGATACTGGAGGGCTGACATGATCTGAAAAGTCTCTTTAAGGTAGAAAACTGCATGTTCTGCAAACCTGACTCTGGGATTTGCTTTCCATAATAACCACACCAAGTCAGAGAAAAACAATTTATATAAAATCATGTGCATTGCTTTTGAAAACAATCCAGTCAGCAAGATTTGTTGTAGTTCAAGTCCCAATGTCTAGGGAGTAATGAGGAGAGAAAGATTTATCTCTGTCTGTTTAAGGAACAAGAGTTTTGAAGGTGCTTAATGAATAGCCACTTATCAAAGGTAATCAGGGAGGAGTGTGACACTAGGAGAAGTGGACATTTGGGGAAAATAAATGTTCTGATCTTTTGAAACACAGGATATTGAGGGAATCTTTCACCCCTGATCTCCAATCTCTTACAAACCCAAACCGTTCACAGCTGTATCATTGTTTTCATTCCTTCTGGAGATTTTTCTTTGAGGAAAATTTAAACAGCAGGGTCAAATGCATATCCCAATGGAGGTGATGGATTTTG
This sequence comes from Glaucomys volans, assembly GCA_020662805.1. Taxonomy (NCBI): domain Eukaryota; kingdom Metazoa; phylum Chordata; class Mammalia; order Rodentia; family Sciuridae; genus Glaucomys; species Glaucomys volans. The sequence goes on along the minus strand of JAJEJO010052250.1, from coordinate 5,677 downwards.
GCTTTCACATCAGGTATGTGAATCCTTTGAAACGTGGATTTCCTGGGCAAAGTCTTCTTCCATGATTAAGGAAATGCCTCAGCAATGTCAAGAGCTACAGGTTGTAAATATGTATAGGGAATTGGTAGCGGTAATGGATCACAGGATCTATGAACCTATGAATAATATTTCTCAGCGGTGAAAAATCCCCATTCAGTTTTCAAACTTTCAGTAGTTAGGTGTGCAAAAATTTCTCTCAACATTCATTGCAGTGAGATTATTTGGAGATAGTCCTGTCCACTGTACTGTCAGTCCTTCATCTTTGCAAAATGCTGCTACTCTGGTATTGATCCAACTCAAGAAATACCTAACTTGTTTACCATTGTTCCAGAGACATGAGAGCAAGAGAGAGGAGACCTACAGTATGTAGATTGGAAGGGGCTGGCATTTGTGAGTTTGTATTTGAATTGTGAGGAATTTTCTGACTCACTTAGTAGAATTCAGGTTTCTTCTCTCCCCACAGATTGTTGTTGGGCCTTGGGAAACTTAGGTTTCCATTCATAATTTCACTGTAATCCTAAATAAGTTGAACATACTGCACCATATCACAGAAAGGACAAATGACAGCACAATGGCATCATGGTTGCTATGACAGCTGGAATCTCTTCAGGTCCTGGCTGCTGTACAGGAACCTTAAAGGAAAAGGCTGGCCTAGCTGTGTTTGTAGAAGGGAACAGGAAGCAGGGAAATTCCAGTGATCTTTCTTGCCAAAAAAACAATCCTATCCTCTTAGGACTGGAGAAATTGAATAAGCATGTGATGTGGGTGGGGTCCTCTGGCTCTCTGTCATCTGATTCCATCCAAAATAAAAGAGGCTGTTGAAGCCTGACAGGACACCATAGTGTCCATGTCTGTGAGCTTGGCTGCAGGAGGCATCATGATTTCCTGGGGTTGGGGAAGTTGTTCCAGACAATTGGTCTCCACCAGGGATAGTGGACCAGGGAGTAATACAAGGGTGCCTGAGGATGCATGGGTCACCAAGCCTAGCCCAAGCCACATGGGAATGGCCATATGAAGTCACTCATCCTGTCTAGTAAAACTCCGTATGTTGATGAGTCAGGAAATTGGCCTGTGGCCTTAGCAGCCACTCACAAAGATGGTCCATGGATGACATTTCTGAGCAGAGGAGCATGCAGGCATTTCAGAGGGGTAGGTGAAGAATGATCTGGAAAACATCATACTGTAAGCTCGACGGAGTGGGTTCAAACCAAATTACGAGCTCACCGCCATGGAAATATGAATAAGGCCAGTAAATGGCTAAACCAGAGCCAGATGGAAGTGATAGGCTTTATTAGAGATTGCGCTCCCGGGCGAGATCCCAGCCCTCTGGGGTGAAAGCGGGGGGTGGGAGAGCCAGAAGAAGTCGCAAGATGGCTTTGGCTGCTCAGGGTTTTTATACAGGGGGAAGGGACTGGGGGGTTCTGCCCAGGAAAGGTGGGTCAAGGTGGACGTCAGGGTCAGCAGGTATCCTCCTGATTGGTCACCTCTGGCGCGCCACCTGGCCCTTTGTGCTCGCAGTGGGTTGCTAGGGGTCTTTTATCTGCTTTCTCCTCTGTAGCCGCTTCAGTGTGACCCGACATCCCGACCTTTTTGGTGATATAGGGCGCCGGAGTCTGTCTGGCTACTTCCTGCATGTTAAGGGGCGTCGTGGGGAGAAAAAGGTTCGGGTGCCGGGTCCGTGGGGAGGCGGCTATAAGGGTGCAGGAGCATTTGGTTGTATGTCACTCTTGCAACCTCACTCATGAGACTTTGAGCAAACCTGAGAAGACAGGGAGCAACCATTAGTAGAAGGCCTATTACAAATATAGGGGTGAGGATGGGGGTCAGCCAGTTGGCAAGAGTGGAGTTTAGCCATCCTGGCCAGGGGTCACTCGATTGTTGCTGCTTAAGTTTTTCGCTCAGATGTTGGAGAGTTTCAACGTTTTTTTCGACGAGTCCAGTTTCATTGATGTAATAACAGCATTCTTCTTTCAAGAATAGGCACGTTCCTCCTTTATTTGCTGTCAGAAGATCTAGGGCTCGGCGGTTCTGTAAAGAAACTTGGGCAACAGATGTTATTTGTCTCTGTAGGGATGCCAGGGAGGCAGCCGATGCCTCTATCGTCTCTTGGAGTTGTTGTTCTAGCTTTTGGGTGGCAGTGACTGCGTAACCGAGTCCTCCGGCCCCCAACCCGGAGGCCACGAGTGAAGAGGCCAAGGAGAGCCCAACCACCACTGGTAGGAAAACAGCCCGTTTCACCCTAGGAATGGGATTTTGAAGAAGCCAGATTAATTCAGCTTCACTATATAGTGTTAATTGAGGAACCAGAGTGGAGGGCACACAGAAAGCAAAGGGCATATTGGGACCTAATTCTTTTGTCAGAGTACCGTTACACCAGAAAAAGAATCCTGGAGGAGCAAACATGGGAGAAGAGACCTGTACGGTTCGGTTGCAAGGTACTGGGTTAGAGGAAGTATAACAGTACGCAAAGTTCTCTGAGGAGTTGTAGTAAAGGGGAACTCCCTCCAATGGTGGAGAGGGGGTCCTCTGAGGCTGTGAGGAAGTATTAAGGGGGGTGCTCATGGGAACGGCTGTTAGCGGGGTCCGGTCCAAACCTGCACAAAGAAAACAATCTGAGATGTTATTAACTTTGGAGAGATTAAGAAGTTGAAGACCTTGACGGATCAGAGTAAGCCATGAGAAAGGATTAGCATTAGGGTGAGTAGCTGCATTGATCTGACGTTGGATTTCCTTTTCCTGCTCCTGGATGGTTAGGTGAAGCTGAGGAACTGCCTGAATATAAACTCTCCAGATTCTAAGTGAAGCCTCAGGACGACTGGCTGGTATCCCTGTGTAAACTTTACCGTCAACCCCCGAGGCCCATTTTGGGGTCCAGGGGTCCTTGATGTTGATTCTTATTGCATATCCCCAACTGGGATCAGGGAAATGTCTTTTGCAGCTATTGTAGGGGCACCCTCCATATATGGTGGGGTCCTTTGTGCAGTATGACAGGTACTGGTCATATAGGAAGCAAACCATACAGGCATAACAAGAAGAGACAGATATAGTTTTAAAATCCTGGAGATCGAGGGTGAGTTCCCGGTCACATCCTGTGGGAGAACAGTCCTTTTCTGCTATGATGTTAGAGAAGGAGGCTTCACCCAGCTAGTATGTTTCCTCGGCATAGAAACGCCACCTGTGGGTTGGGATAGAGGCTTGAGAGAGATTAATGAGTAGTAGCAGTAATAAGGGGTTGGCGAGAAATTTTGAGTTTGGTGGGTCCCAGCGCAGTGGAAGTCCAGGACTGGGCATCCTGGAAGGTTGCTTTCTTAAGGCGGGAAACATGGTACCAAGGGGAATGACCCAGAAGCTTGGCCGCTGTTGGGGTGGTAAGTATGACGGTGTAGGGTCCAGTCCACCGAGGTTGTAGAGACTGAGGATGTAATTCTCGAAGTAGAACTGTGTCGCCTGGCTGAAGAGGAAGGATGGCTGATTCGCTTTGCGGTCCAGCTGGAGATGAAGATGTGAACAGTGCTGGAAGGTAGCGGTCTGCGTGTTCCCTTAGGAGTTTGTGCAAAAGCGTGAGGTAAGGTAGGTAAGATGCTAGGGGAGGAGGGGTGATTGGGAAATTTTGGTTGATAAGGAAGGGGCGCCCATAGAGCAGCTCGAAGGGGCTGAGGCCCAAGGGGGCTC